>CM047007.1:22034243-22634243 GCA_025698465.1 Gossypium longicalyx
TTCAAACCCAGTTCTTGGATTGGACTGAGCTCAACTTCAATGAAATTAAATCAATTGACATTCCTAAATGCTTACTATAATAATATTCCCATTTAGTCAAATGTTTTAATAAACTGAAGTTCAAAGCTTCTAGCCTCCAAATCCAATCCAGCGAATTTGACCTTTGTTTCTCAGCTTTTGTTCATTAACGAACACCAATAACCAGAGCTGGCTATTTACTGCAGAAACCTTCTCAAATCCAAACTCCCATTGCTCCACACTGCTTTACATAACCTTCCTTCCCGAACCCTGAACCAATTTCATTCCATCTCCTCTATTCGATGCCCAGAAAAAGAAGACGACGACGAAAAACCCGGAAACTATTCCACCATTTCCCTCTCAAACCACCCTAACCCCGATATCTCTTGTTTCTACCGAAAGGGTTTCTCTCAAATCACCCATGAAACCACTGGCAAAGCCTTACATGCACTTTGCATCAAGGGCTTAATCCCTTTAAGCTTATTTCTGACAAATACTTTGATTTACATGTACTCAAGGTTTGCTCTTGTTGATTGCGCTCGTTACCTGTTCGATAGTTTGTCTGTTAGAAATGCTGCTTCTTGGAACACTATGATTTCGGGGCTTGTTCGCGTTGGTTTATATGGGGACGTGATGCTTTTGTTTCGTGAAACGCAGAATTTTAGTGTTAGGCCTTCTGGGTTTCTTGTTTCGAGCTTGATAGCTGCTTGTGATAGGTCGGGTTGTATGTTCGGTGAAGGAATTCAAGTTCATGGTTTTGCTATTAAAGTTGGTTTGTTATATGATGTGTTTGTGGGAAGCTGTTTATTGCATTTTTATGGAGCTTACAAGAGAGTTTTTGATGCTCAAAGGATCTTTGAGGAGATGCCTGAGAGGAATGTAGTTTCTTGGACTTCATTAATGTTTGGATATTTAGATAATGGAGATTTCGAGAATGTTATGTATTTATATCAGGAAATGAGGAAAGAGGAGATTAGTTGTAATGAGAACACATTTGCGACTGTGATAGCTGCTTGTTCTTCGCTTGAAGATGAATTATTGGGTCTTAAAGTTCTTGCTCATGCTGTAAAATCTGGTTTTGAAACTAAAGTATCTGTTGCTAACTCTCTTATAAATATGCTTGGTAGTTTAGGGAGTCTAAAAGAGGCCTATTATGTTTTTAGTCACATGGATGAACGTGACACAATCTCTTGGAACTCAATAATTTCTGCACATGTTCAGAATGGACTTTTCGGAGAATCAATGAGGTTCTTTCATTTGATGCGTCATGTTCATAAGAAGATAAATTCTACTACTCTTGCAACTCTGCTTTCGGTCTGCAGCTCTGTGGATAATTTAAAATGGGGAAAAGGAATTCACAGTCTAGTCATTAAGTTGGGACTGAATTCAAATGTTTGTACATGCAATTCACTTTTAGGTATGTATTCTGAGGGTGGAAGGTTGGATGATGCAGAATTTGTCTTTAAAGAAATGCCAGAGAGGGATTTAATTTCTTGGAATTCCATGATGACCTGCTATGTTAGAGGTGGGAGGAGCCTGGATGTCTTAAAATTATTGAACGAAATGCTTCAAATGAAAAAAGCAATTAACTATGTGACTTTTATGAGTGCATTGGCAGCTTGCTCAAACTCTGAGTTTATTGCTGAAGGAAAGATTGTGCATGCTCTTGTAATACTTTCAGGTCTGCATGAGAACTTGGCTGTTGGAAATGCATCTATTACAATGTATGCAAAGTCTGGTACGATGGTTGAAGCAAAAAAGGTTTTCCAGATGATGCCAAAGCGAAATCAAGTAACTTGGAATGCTCTCATTGGTGGCCTTGCAGAGAATGAAGAACCTGATGAAGCAGTAAAAGCCTTTCAGTTGATGAGAGAAGAAGGTATAAAAGCAGACTACATTACATTGTCAAATGTTCTGGGTGCTTGCTTGACCCCTGATGACTTATTGAAACATGGGTTGCCCATTCATGCACATATTGTCTTAACAGGATTTGAATCAAATAGTTATGTGCAGAATTCTCTTATCACAATGTATGCCAAGTGTGGTGATCTCCAATCAAGCGAATGCATCTTTGATGGATTGCTCAATAAGAACACAATCTCATGGAATGCAATTATTGCCGCAAATGCTCATCATGGTCTTGAGGAAGAGGTCTTAAAATGTATTGTAAAGATGAAAAATGCTGGTATAGATTTAGATCAATTTAGCTTCGCTGAAGGTCTTGCCGCTGCAGCTAAGTTGGCTGTTTTGGAGGAGGGCCAACAACTCCACTGTTTGGCTGTCAAACATGGACTTGACTTGGATCCTTTTGTTACGAATGCTGCAATGGATATGTATGGAAAATGTGCGGAAATGGATGACATGTTAAGAATACTTCCCCAACCACTCAATAGATCACGATTATCATGGAACATACTGATATCAGCTTTTGCCAGACATGGCTATTTCCAGAAGGCGAGAGAAACTTTCAATGAAATGCTAGAAATGGGGCTGAAGCCTGACCATGTTACCTTTGTCTCTCTTCTTTCTGCTTGCAGTCACGGGGGCCTGGTGGATGAAGGTCTTGCGTATTATGCTGCAATGAGCAAAGAGTTTAATGTCCCACCAGGAATAAAGCATTGTGTATGTATAATTGATCTTCTTGGGCGATCAGGAAGGCTTATTGAGGCTGAAACTTTTATCAACGAAATGCCTGTCCCACCTGATGCCCTTGTCTGGCGGACCTTGTTGGCTTCATGTAAAATCCATGGCAATTTGGAACTTGGGAAGAAAGCTGCAGAGCATCTTTTTAAGTTAGATCCATCAGATGATTCAGCTTATGTTCTATATTCTAATATTTGTGCAACTACTGGAAAATGGGGTGCCGTAGAGGATGTAAGGAGACAAATGGGGTCATATAACATAAAGAAGAAACCTGCGTGCAGTTGGGTGAAGTTGAGGGACCAGGTGGTTTTGTTTGGAATGGGGGACCAAACGCATCCTCAGACCAGTGAAATATATGCAAAGTTGGGAGAGCTTAGAAAGTTGATTAAAGAAGCAGGTTATGTTACTGACACTAGCTTTGCTTTGCAAGATACGGATGAAGAACAAAAGGAGCATAATCTTTGGAACCACAGTGAGAGACTTGCCCTTGCATTTGGATTAATTAATACTCCAAATGGTTCAACTATTAAAGTTTTCAAGAACCTTCGTGTTTGTGGTGATTGCCATTCTGTTTACAAGTTTGTCAGTGGAATAATAAGGAGAAAAATTATTTTAAGGGATCCTTACCGGTTCCACCATTTTAGTGGTGGCCAATGTTCTTGTTGTGACTACTGGTGAAAATAGATATTTGTGAGCTGAAGCAGGATCTTACGACAGGAATAGCAAGTAAGGTGCTGTTGGTGTACAGGATATAGGTATAGGTCTGTCATTGATTTTGGAGAACCAAAAGCCTAACAACCTAATCTATCCAACTTGAAGGTACTGATAAAATCTCAATTATTCGGTGCAATGAGATCTTGATGTGAAGCTTCTTCATGCTTTCTTGTTTAATGAGTTTCTATTTCTTGATGATATTTTTTTGTTACTTGGTTGAAAGGATATTATTAATAAAAGAACAATAAATTTTCAATATTGAATTGTAAACTTCTGTTGGTCATTTTATGGGATTCAAGTGATTGTGGTTTCCTAATATATCATGTAGTTTTAAGAACATTGCCTTTTTGTAAAGGTGGGATCTTGAAGCCAAAGAAAAGAGAGGTTGATGGTTAGGGTGTTAAGCTACTCTTTCTATGCATGATCACTATCTCACCCTACATGATTTAGATCATCATGTAAATAAATGATATATGTATCTGCACTTGTAGGCAAGTCCTTGCACACACTCTCGCATTTAGTAGGTACGGTCAGAAGAGAACTGGTCTAGAAAGGTGTTTATGTAATTCATTTGGTTCATTACTTTGTTTAAAGTTGGAGAAACATGCGTGTTGGAAGGAAGACACCAGGTGAGAGAGCATTGTAGAATTATTGAAATTAAAGGAGAAGTACATTGTCCATAAATTTTACCCCACAAAAAACAAGAAAAGATCTTGACTTAAATATTAAGTTTGTCATGGGAGATCAGTATAGGAATATGCTACAAATGATTGAGGGATTAGAATACTTGCAATCCTGTGGGTGAAGTTATTACAAATTGAATTATGATGAATTCATTTTGGCCATTATTGGATTAATTATTTGAGAATTGTAGTCAATCCAACTATGCATTTGAAAAGCATGTCGTCCTCAAAATATTTTTTCTCTGCAGGTTATATATATGTGTATATATAAAAATTAGAATAGTTAGTAGGCTGAAAGTAACAAATTATTTTTTGGATCTTATGCGGTGTTATGATAAAGAAGTTAAGGAGTGTTAGTTAAAGAGTTAGGTAGTCAGGCAGTTAGTAGTTATAACTGTGTTTACTTCACTGTATTAAATACGTAACTCATTTTCTTCTTCAATATGATGAAATCCATTCTTTCTCTATTCTGAGTATCTCAACATGGTATCAAAAGCACAGGTTCTCTTGGCATAATTTTTCTTTTTCTTTTTCTTTGTGTGTTAATGGCAACAGATGGTGTTCCTACTGTTGACACACCTCGTCACTCTACCAATATTGGTGGAGCAGTTCATTCTCCTAGTTCTGGTTCTCATGCTTCCTCCACTGTGCATTACTTTTCCAAACATGATACCATCAAGCTCAATGAACATAATTTCCTCTTATGGAAACATCAGCTGCTGTTAATTCTTGAGGGGTATGGGCTTGAAGGATTTGTTAGGTACAGTTTCTTCCCCTCCTTCTTTCATCACTGGTGATGATGGTCATCTTGTTGAAAATCCAGCATTTGTAGTCCATAAGAAGCAAGATAAGTTCTTGGCTTCTTAGCTTCTGTCTACTGTCACGGATGATGTTTTGGTTCATCTCACTGCTGCTAAAACCAGTTTTGATATTTGGACTGCTATTAGCAAACGCTTTGGTGCCAAGACTAGTATCAAACTCTCAAGTATGCGTCATAATCTGTACTCGATCAAGAAGTTAAGTCTTTCAGTTAAAGATTATCTGGCTAAGGTTAAAAGTCTTAGTGATGGTTGGACTGCTGCTGGTAGTCCTGTTACTGAACAAGAACAGGTGAGTTTAATCTTGGCTGGTCTTCCCATTGAATTTGAATCTATTCGCATTCTTGCTTCTGCTACTCCTATGAGTCTTGACTTAGTCACTGAGATGCTTTTGGATTGTGAAGCCCGGCAATTAGCTCTGTTGACTGATGTACCGTTGCAAGTTAACTTGGTTTCTCAACAAAGTGACCAGGATTCCATGAAAGCGGGTTCTGACACTAGTCGTGGTACGCATCAAGGCCACTGAAATTATAGTCGTGGATGGTCCCGTGGTCGTACTCGTGGTTCTGGACGAGGATGGAATCGCTCGAAACCATAATGTCAATTATGTGGTAAAATAGGGCATATGGTGCAAACCTGTTATCATAAGTTTGATGAAAACTTCTCTGGTCTTGGCTCAACGTCCTCACCGTCCGTCAATTATCATCATCTTAATGAAAGTCCTACATCTCACTGTTCAATGTCTCAGTGTTATGGAAATTTTTCACAATCAACTGCAACTTCTTCGCAGTTGTTCGAGTACCACCAGGTTCTTTGTCAACACAGCATTGGTATCCTGATTCGGGTACAATGAATCATGTCACCCCAACATTGGCCAATCTCACTGACGTTTCTTCCTATACGCGTACTGGTCAAGTATCCATGAGTAATGGTGAGTTTGTTTCCATTAATAATATAGGCTCTTCAAATGTTTTGGTTGGTTCTCGGTTGTTGCATTTAAGGGATGTGTTGCATGTGCCTACAGTATGTAAGAACTTGATCTCTATAGGGCGGTTTGCAAAGGATAACAATGTTTATTTTGAATTTCATCCCGTTTTGTGTTTTGTGAAGGACATTCAGACAGGGAAGATTCTTCTAGTGGGCCACATGCATGATGGCTTGTATCGGTTTGATTTTTCTCGCGATGATTCATGTCGATCGGGTTCTGGTCATAGTTAGGCTTCTTCATTGCTGAATAATGTTCAAGCTCATTTTTCTCTTGATCTTTGGCACAATAGACTTGGACACCCCTGTCCTAATGTTCTTACTCGTGTCTTACGTACTTGTAATCTTTCATTCAAGAATAGTGGTTTACCTCTTAATTGCACACATTGTAAAATCGAAAAATCTCATAAGCTGTCGTTTTCTGCTTCGAAAACAGTGTATTCGACTCCTTTTGAATTAGTAACATCAGATGTTTGGGGTCCATCTCATGTGCTGTCCAGTGGCTATGCATATTATGTTTCTTTTGTTGATTTACATAGTAGATTTACATGGATGTATTTTCTAAAGAACAAGTCAGAGGTTCCTCAGTGTTTTGCTCATTTTTACAAAATGATTCAAGTTCAATTTGGTCAGCACATTAAAATGCTACAGACAGATGGAGGGGGTGAATTTCGTTCTCTCTCAACTGAGCTTGCTCGGCTTGGTATTCAACACCGAGTCACGTGTCCCCACACTTCAGAACAAAATGGGGTTGTTGAGCGTCTCCATCGTCATATAGTTGAAATGGGGTTGACTCTGTTGGCTAAAGCTTCTATGCCTTTACAGTATTGGTCTGATGCGTTTTCGCATGCGGTTCATCTAATCGACAGGCTCCCTACTCCAATTTTGCAGCATCTATCTCCTTATGAGAAACTGTACAAAGGTCAGCCTGACTATGCTCGACTGAAGGTGTTTGGCAGTACTTGTTTCCCTCATCTCCGGTCTTTTCAACAGCATAAGGTATAATTTCGTTCCAGCAAGTGTGTTTTTCTTGGTTTTGGGCCTCATCACAAGGGTTATAAGTGTCTTGCTGCTGATGATCGTGTGTTCATCTCTCGTCATGTTTTATTTGATGAGCTGGGTATCCGTTTCAAATAGGGTTTTCTTCCTTTCCTGATTCTGAGTTGGTCAAGTTCAGTCATCACTATTCTCTTATACCTGTGGTTGCAGTATCCAGCTCCGGGTCTCATTTGTCTTGTCTCAGAACAGATGGTCTTAGCTCAGTTTCATCTCTTGCTTCTCCTGACTTGGGTTCTCTCGGTTTAGGCTCTTCTTCTAGGGTTGTTTCTGCTGATGTGAATGTTACTGCATCTTGTGAGCCATCATCTTCTTCTGGTGTACCGGGGGCCACTCATGATCGACCTTCTGTACCAGATGTTACTGGTGATCACTCTTCTTCTCCTAAAAACAGTCATCCGATGCAGACACGGTCGAATAGTGGTATTTTTAAACCAAAAGTGTTTTTTTCTCTCTTAGACGAGAAGGAGCCTTCCACTATAGCTGAGGCTTTTCAAAGTTCTACTTGGACAACTGTTGCAAAAGCTGAGTTTGATGCTTTGATAGCAAATAGCACGTGGGACCTCGTTCCTCTGCCCGCTGGTCGTCGAGTGGTTGGTTGTAAGTGGATTTTTAAGATTAAAAGACATGCTGATGGTTCGGTCGCTAGGTACACAGGTTGGTTAGTTGTTAAAGGTTGTCTCCAGGAGGCTGGGGTAGATTTTTATGAAACTTTTAGCCCGGTTGTCAAACCGACAATAGTTAGAGTGGTTTTGGCTCTTGCGGTTTCTCGGGGGTGGTCCCTTCGGCAAGTGGACGTCAACAACGCCTTTCTAAATGGAGACCTGCATGAGGAAATCTACATGACACAGCCACCTAGGTTTGAACAGTATAGTGCTGATGGGCAGCAACTCGCTTGCAGGTTGCGTAAGGCCCTTTATGGTCTTAAACAAGCCCCTCGTGCTTGGTTTCACAAGTTAAGAGAATTTTTGTTAGCCTCTCAGTTTGTTGCTTCTAAAGCTGATAACTCGCTGTTCATTCGACGGATCGGCACTCAGCTTCTTTATGTGATTGTTTATGTTGATGATATCATCGTCACTGGTACTGACTCAGGTGACATTGATAGTTTTGTCAAAGCACTTGATGAAAATTTTTCCTTAAAAGATTTGGAACAACTGACCTATTTCCTTGGTATTGAGGTTACTCGCAATCGGCAGGGTATTTTTTTAAGTCAACGGCAGTATGTTCTTAACTTATTACGACGTGCCTCCATGGATAAGTCAACCTCGTCACCTACTCCAATGGTGCCTTCATGTAAAATGTCTGCTCATGTAGGGACTCCGGTTGAAGATGAGCAATTGTTCAGAAGCATCGTTGGTGCCTTGCAGTATGTGGTCACAACAAGACCTGATATTGCGTTTTCTATCAACAAGGCGTGTCAGTTCATGCATAAGCCTTTGGACACTCATTACAAAGCCGTCAAATGAAATCTGAGGTACCTACAAGGAACACTGGATTTTGGGTTACATTTTATTCCAGCCTCGAAATTACTCCTTGAAGGTTATTCTGATGCCAGTTGGGCTTCAGACACTGATGATCGCAGGTCGACCTCGGGTTTCTGTGTCTTCTTAGGAGGAAATTCAGTTTCTTGGAGTAGTAAGAAACAGTCAGTTGTGTCCCGTTCAATAGCAGAGGCAGAATACAAGAGCCTGGCTTAAGTCACTGCTGAAATGGTGTGGATTAGATCATTACTATCTGAACTTGGTATTCTAGCTCCTCACAAAGCATTGTTGTGGTGTGATAGCTCAACTGCAGTTGTTGTAGCCAACAACCTTGTGATGCATTCCAAGTTTAAACATGTGGAATTGGATTTGTTTTTTGTCAGAGAAAGAGTTGCAGATGGTTCCTTCCAAGTTGGTCATATATCAAGCCAAGATCAAATTGTCGACGTCTTGACTAAGCCTTTGTCAGTTGGATTGTTTGAAAGGTTTAGAAACAAACTTCGAATTGTTTCCAAAGAAGCAGGAAGTTTACCAGAAGGACGAGACTGATAGGGGAATGTTATGATAGAGAAGTTAAGGAGTGTTAGTTAAAGAGTTAGGTAGTCAGGCAGTTAGTAGTTATAATTATAACTGTGTTTACTTCACTGTATTAAATACGTAACTCATTTTCTTCTTCAATATGATGAAATTCATTCTTTCTATATTCTGAGTATCTCAACATGCGGCACTGACTACAATTTTCAAATTCAAAAGTGGGGAGGGGGAAGCATCTGTATGGTAGTTATTTCTTTTTTAGTATTTATAGAAGATTCTATTCAGTTTAGATAGTTATACACACATATACTACAATAAGTTCCCTCACAATTTTGTTTCATTGAATCTTGGCTTCCGAAAATGTTGATGTATTAATTTAATTGTACTACGTATTAACTGGTATTGGTGATTTTGGGGTTTGGGTGCACTCAGATTCTTTCTCTATTTGAAAAATAGAGAATATATGATTATTTCAAGTTATCAGTTGAGATTATGATTTGATCAGTGGAAACTAAAATATAAATATGCTATTTATCAATTTTAAATATTTGTTGGTTTTAAGAATTCAAATGTAAGTCTATAGTGAGACACTCACAGCAGCACATTCTGTTCCATATGAAGGATTATTTTGTTGATTTATTCCTGTCAATTGTATGGTTAAATGTTTATGATATAATTATTTTGTGGGAACTGTTATGATTATCTAACCTGGCTTTGCATTGCATTTGGTCCATGACTCAGTATATTCTGTTTGTTGAATACCTTATTTACTTTTTCATGCACCAATATTTGGAGATATGCATTGAATATTTGGTAAACTTTAGCAATGTTCTTTTCTAAATGCTTGAGAATTGCAGTTGGTCTGAATTGTTTCTCTCCTACATTTTGCAAAATAGATATATCACATTGATGCCCTTTGGTTGACTCAGATAAGAAGTCAAATCAGAAGCACAAAAGGCAAACATCAGAAAGGTGACCATCTTGGTGAGTACAGCATTACAGAATTAAACCTTTGTGTATATCAAATTTTAGTTCTAATTTATGAACAAACTTTAAAGAGAAGATTGTTATTTTATTTTAATTAGATTACAAATTTTTATAGGTAGAACTAAGTACAAATAAGGAATCAATTCCTAGAAATTAGTAATTTCCTAATAATTAGAGATTAATATTAGATCCTACTATACAAGTTAATTCCTAGGACTAAGGCAAGTATTATGTCCTTAACCTTAGGGATTCTAACACTCCCCCTTAAGTTGGAGTGTAGATATTTATCAAACCCAGCTTGCTAATGAGTTCCTTGAACATGTTCCTGCTCAAGCTTTTAGTTAGCATGTCTGCAACTTGTTGCCTGGTAGGTAGGTAGGTGATGCACACTTCTCCTGAGTCAATTTTTTCCTTGATGAAGTGGCGATCCATCTCTACATGTTTGGTGCGATTGTGGTGAACAGGGTTATGAGCTATGCTGACAGTCGCTTGGTTGTCACAATACATCTTTATAGGTCTAGTGTAGAGCACTTTTAGTTCTCCCATTAGTCGTTGTATCCAGATTCCTTTGAATATGCCATAGGATAGTGCTCGATACTCTGCCTCTGCGCTACTGCGTGACACAACAGGCTATTTTTTTGCTTCTCCATGTCACAAGATTGTCCCACACATAGCTACAATAACTACTTGTAGAACGTCTGTCATTGACAGACCCTGCCCAGTCTGCATCAGTGTAAATTTCCACACTTCGACTGGCAGTTTTCTTGAAGTGTAGGCCTTTACCAAGGGTCCCCTTTAGATATCTTAAAATTTTGTAAGTAGCTTCCAAGTGCTTTTCTCTTGGAGCATGCATATATTGGCTGATAACACTCACACCAAAGGCTATGTCTGGACAGGTGTGAGATAGGTAGATGAGTTGTTCTACCAGGCGTTGATATCTCCCCATGTCGACTTTTTCTCCATCTTTATCAGTTCTCAATTTAAGATTGAATTCCATGGGAGTTTCGACTAGTTTACACCCCAACATCCCAACCTCAGATAATAGATCAAGGATAGACTTTCTTTGAGAGATGGAAATCCTTGTTTTAGACCTTGCTACTTCCATTCCAAGGAAGTACTTAAGGTTCCCTAAGTCCTTAAGTTCGAATTTAACACTAAGAAATTCTTTTAGACTTTCAATTTCGCTTGAATCATCTCTAGTTAATATTATATCATCCACATAAACAATAAGGATACAGCATTTCCCACCTTTCGAATACTTGTAAAACATGGTATGATTTGACTGCCCCTGAGTGTAGCTCTTACTGATCATAGCCTTGGCAAATCGCCTGAACCACGCCCTTGGAGACTGTTTCAGCCCATATAAGGATTTCTTCAACTTGCATACTTGGCCCTTGCTTTCTTCAAACCCAAGTGGAAAATCCATGTACACTTCCTCATTTAACTCTCCATTGAGGAATGTATTTTTTACATCCAATTGAGTCAAAGACCAGTCCATGTTGACAGCTAGGGATAACAGAACTCGAATGGTGTTTTGTTTGGCAACCGGTGTGAACGTCTCGACGTAGTTTAGGCCATAGGTTTAGGTGAAACCCTTAGCAACGTGCCAAGCTTTGTGTCGATCAATGCTGCCATCAGGTTTAAACTTTGTGATGAAGATCCATTTGCATCCTACAGTCTTCTTCCCACTAGGTAGATCCGAGACTTCCCAAGTTTCATTTGCCTTGAGAGCCCTCATTTCTTCTATCACAGCTTTCCTTCACTCAGCAGATTCAATAGCCTCTTCTATATTTTTTGGTGTTTCTACAGAATCAACGTTAGATACAAAAGCTCTATAAGACTTAGATAAGTTTTCATAGGACACAAACCGAGAAATAGGGTGTTGAGTGCAGCTTGTGCCCTTTCGAACAACAATTGGAAGGTAGATGGATGGCGATAGAGGTGAAACTTCTGCTTTGGAACAGTCATCGGTTGATGATGAACTTGGCACTGTTGTCTCAGCTTTAGAAGGACGTTGTAGTCGAGAATAAACTCGTAGTTCTGGAGCCTGTTCTTGCTGCCTCTCTAGATTAGGTGGCTACACTATTTTTATTTTTTGCTATACAGGGGAATCACTGTCTAAATCTGGAACTACAATAACACCCTAATTTGTAGGCTTGGTAATGGTGGTAGGATTAGGAAGAATAATGATGAGGGTGTTAAGAGTCTCATCTTCATTGAGAGTCTCCCCCTGAAGATGAGTTGTTGTAAAGTATGTTTCATTCTCAAAAAAGGTGACATCCCGAGAGATAAACAGTCAACGAAAGGTAGGTGAATAACACTTATAGCCTTTTCGTGTTGGAGAATAGCCAATGAAAGCACAAGTATGGGCTCAAGGATCAATTTTGGATTGATTTGGTTGGTGATTATGGACAAAAGCTTTGCAACCGAAGATTTTGGGTGGAAGATTGAGAATGTGAAATAAGGGAAAAGCTTTTTGAAGGATATTTATAGGTGTTTGAAAATTTAGAACCTTTGATGGTAGTCGGTTTATGAGATAGCAGGCTGTTAGGATAGCTTCTCTCCACAGGTATTTTGAGATCCCCATGGTGAATATTAGTGCATGAGCCACAGCAAGGAGATGACGATTTTTTCTCTCGAAAATCCTATTTTGTTGAGGGGTGTCAGTACAAGAACTTTGGTGTATGATGCATTGTTCAGCAAGATAATGACTTAGGACAGAATTAAAATATTCTCTTCCATTGTCAATACGGAGAGTATGTATGATAGAGTTAAATTGGGTTCGAATCATTGAATGAAAGTTTTGGAAAACTTTAGGTGTTTATGATTTTTCTTTGAGAAGGTAAACCCAACAAATCCTATTATGGTCATTAATGAAAGTTATGAACCACCTAGCCCCTATAATATTTTTCACTTGGCTGGCTCCCCATAAGTCGCTATGAATTAAAGAGAATGGTTGGGACTGGTTATAGGGTTTCAATGGGTATGGTACATGGGTGTGTTTAAATAATTGGCAGATTTCACATTTCAAGGAATCAATATTTTTTTTCTAAATAACAGTGGAAGGTGTTTCTTCAAGTACAAGAAGTTCAGATGTCCTAGTCTACGGTGCCATAACATAATTGTATCTTCCTTGGAGATAGATAAAGCCAACCCTTCTTGTCCACTGTCTTTATTCCAAATATAGAGACCATCATCAACTTTAGCAGTGCTAATCATCCTCCCCGATTTCTATTCCTGTACTACACAACCAGTTGCAGAAAATTCAGCAAGGACACTTTCATCCTTAGTTAGTTTACTGATTGAAAGTAAATTGCAGGATAGGTTTGGAACATGTAACACTTCATCAAGAGAAAAATTCTTTGTTAATTGTATTTTTCCAACACCAGCCACAGGTGAGTAACAACCATCAGCAATGCGGATTCGGGACTGATTATAACAGGGTGTATAGGTGTGAAGCAAGGTGGAGTTACCTGTCATGTGATTGGAGGCACCCGAATCGAGTATCCAAGAAGATTGATTGTTAGGTTCAAAAGTACTGTTGAGGGCAATACCTTGAGTGGCTAGGGATCCTTGAGCAGTGGTAGTGCCTAGTATCTTATGGAGAGCCTCAAGTTGATTTTTGGTTAGACGAACATCAAGAGTTCCATCTGCAGCAGTGGAGGTGTTAGAGGATACTAGTGCAACCTTATTGTCCTTTTGATTTTTTCCCGGATAACCATGTAGTTTGAAGCATTTTTTCTTTGTATGTCCTACACGGTTACAGTGGCTGCACCATGGCCTGGTTGAGCTTGAATCATTCCCAGCATGTGGCTTTTGTGGTTGTGGGCCTCTGGAGATAAATGTCGAGTTTTCAGTGGGACGGTGACAGCAGTTGTCACAGGTTTAGATTCTTTTAAATCCTCCAACAAGACAAGTTGACGCTTTTCTTCTCTTCTAACTTCTGCAAATACTTCACCAAAGGTTGGTAGAGAGGTTCTGCCCAGAATTTGACCACGGACCTTATCAAGTTCTCGGTTCAGTCCTACAAGAAACTCATAGAGATGGTCCTTGTTGAGGTGACCATAAACTTAGTGTGTTCCTTGCCTTCTCCCCAGTCTGCCTCATAGTACATATCCAGTTCCTACTACAAAATTTTCAGGTTATTGTAGTATTGAGTTACTTCAAGTGTTCTTTGTTGGATATTCTTCAATTTCAGTTTGATCTCAAATACTTGGGAGGCATTTCCAATATCCAAGTAATTTTCTTTGATTGCATCCCACATATCTTTTGCAGTTTTGAAGAAGAGGTAGGTGCGACTAATATGGCCTTCCATTGAATTGATTAACCAAGCCATTACAATCGAGTTGTTGAGTTCCCAGGTGCCATAAGTTGGGTCTGTTGTGGCTGGTCGTAGGAAGTCTCCATTAATATACCCTAGTTTTCCACGACCACGGATCACCATAATGACCGGACCACTGTAGGAAATTTTTCCCATCTAGCCGATAGTTAGTGATTATAAGAGAGGAATTGAGGTCCCCTTGAGGAGTTCCTTGATTGGTGTTTGGAATCATTTGTGAGGTTTCAATCTCAGATGTAGTTTCGATAATGTCACTCATGGGAATGAATAAAACAAGAGACAAGAGAGATTTAAGAGAGTAGATGTTTAGAACGAGAGATTAGAGAAGTCAAAATAAAAAAATTTCCAAAGGCTCTGATACAATGAACAAACTTTAGAGAGAAGATTGTTATTTTATTTTAATTAAGTTACAAATTTTTATATGTAGAACTAAGTACAAATAAGGAATCAATCCCTAGAAATCAGTAATTTTCTAAGAATTAGAGATTAATATTAGATCCTACTATACAAGGTAATTCCTAAAACTAAGGCAAGTATTCTGTCCTTAATCTTAGGGATTCTAAGAATTTATTTATTGGGTAAAGTAAGGATTTTGATGGACACCTGGACTTAGGATCATATTTCATTCTTGAGAATTGAATAACACAAATTTTATGAATACTCAAATGTGAAGTATGGCTGTAGGGGTAGATTCCATAATATGCTTAACCATTTTGCATGCACCAGTGGTAGACGCTCTACCAACAGACTACTCAGTCATTGCACTTGTGAATCATTTGTTTGCCTACTTGTTTTTTACTTTTTGCATGAAAGTGAAGCTTGATTTTTTTTTTAGAACCGAGAAGAAAAAAAAAGAAGCTTGATGTTTTTTATTTCATTTCCTTAAAAACATATATTCCAAGACCTGGCTGACAGAAGAGTTTCTCTCCTATATTTCTTCGGGTCCAAACAAGAATTATTCTAGACTTTATTGAAGACTAGAATTTCTTTTATTATTTTGAAAAATGAATTTATGAGAAAATCATTTCACTGTAAATAAAATACTAACAAATATTTTTAATTATTTTTACCTCTTATATATATATAAAATATACATTAAACAGTGAGATTTGATATATTTTGTAGAAATCTAAATAAATATTCGGTTTGAGCCAACAAGCTTTAAGTTGAAGTAATAACAATAATACCAACTAAGTTACCAGTTAATTATTATTAATTCAAATAGTAATTTTCTCATATATTCCTAAATTATTCATAATCCTCCCAAACTAATTAAATTGAAGGATACTATGCCTTTTAAATGTGTTCAAACTTTACTACCTTCAAGTTATAATAGCAATGGTACCAACCTCCTTGAGCTAAGAATCTATCAGTCGTACTATCATGATTTAAATTTAGAGCACCATATTTAAGAACATTATAAGCTTAAAGTATTCAAATATTAATTTCATACCACCTGTTATCTCTTTGCTTCTTTCTTTTTTCCTTCTTATTGCCCTCTCTTCACCATTGCATCATCGTTCTATATCTTGTGCTCTTTTTTGTCTACCTACTTCTCCCAACCAATCATAAACAACCATATATATTTTTGATCAGTTCTCTCAAGGTTCCCATAATCTTTTTCTCCAGCTTTGTTAGAATTTTTTGCTCGTAGTAGAAACTTTATTTGGTCTACTTGATGTTGATTTTTTAACTGATTTTAATTCCTTGTCTTCAGAATTTTTTGGTAACTGTAAAATTTTTTGCTTTAGGAGAAACAGAGGACTTTTAGATTTTTATCATTTGTATTCTTTTAGAAACATGAACGTAATGAGAAAAAAGAATTAGAAGGCTTGAAGGATCGGTATGCTTAGGGTTCTGGTGGACTTCGTTTTCTATGGTAGGTTTTTAGGTGAATTTAGTGTTTTTTTAGAAACCAAAATTTAGATGAATGGGTTTTAGTGTAAGAGATGGGATTTAGGGTTGGCATCTGATAGGAAATGATTTTTGTTCGTAGTATGAAAATAGTTTATGATTGAACACAATGACCAAGCTTTACTTCATGTGATTGTGTCATCCTCTCTTTGTATGTTCACTATTGGAATAATTTCTGATTTTTTGTGGGTCACTTTTTATATGGTGCTTTATGAATTGTGTGAAAGCCCAATTTCATCTAGGCCCAACCAAACAGAAGCCAAATCAAAATAGAGAAATAAAAAATAAAAAATAATAATAATATTGTCCAAAGTCAATTTACAAAAAGCAGACCCAAATTACATTAAGCCCAAATGGCCCAAATAAAAAAAACTAAAGCCCACAACACCTAAACTTTCAGAAAAAAAAACTCTAACTTATCCCTAGCGTCGTACCCTAGCCTACGCCGCCGCCTCCACCAACTACCTACCACTGCCACTGTCACCGCCTGCAAGGAAAAGAAAGAAAAGACAGAAACCAAACACAAGCAGTTGAAATAGTTGGAGAAATATCTAACGCTTAGAACCAAACTCACAGAATGAAAAGATTTGCGGCAAGTCCGATGACGACCCCTAGATATAATGGGTGGTGGGGTAAAAGAGTCAATGACAACATCCCTGTGCCAAGTCAAGAAGGCATTCGACTAATGGAGGAATACCTGCAAGTGATCCCGTCTGAGCTAGAGATTATAAAGCAGGATTTTGAAAAAAAGAATTCGGAGCTAAGAAAGAAGATAGAGCAATTGGAGGAGGAAAAGATATAATTAGGATTAGATGTTGACGTCTAGAAGCTAGAGGCCGATAAACTGAGAAAAGGAAAGAACAAGGTCGAGGAAGATCTGGACAATTTAAAAACAGATTATAAGAAGTTACGCTTGTCGATGATGACGGTCGGGCTAGGAGAAACATCAGAACAATGGCGGAAAGAGATCAAAGAAGAAAAGATTAAAGCCGATCGATGGGAAAAGAAGTTCCAAGATGCTCAGGTTCGAGAAGAGGCTCTAGAAAGGAGTTTGTCAGAAAGTCGAAGTGAAAAGATCGGATTAAAAGCTCAGGTGGCAGAGCTAGAAAAGTTACTTCATTAGTATCATAGTCGCAACTCCATAATTAAGCTGAAAGTGAGCCTAAACAAGATTGAAGAGTTGAAAGGAAAAATAGAAAAGCTCGAAACTGCATTACAAAATTGTAAACTCTGTGTTGAACTTTTTAAAGCAAATAATGATCATTAGAAAGAGTAACTCCACCATTCTCTTAAGGTCATGTCAGGGATAGAGACCATATCATGGGTGAAGCTGTGGCTCAAATATGAGAGGTGGCCGATCATTTGCAAACCCTAGCAGTTCAGGCTGACGTGCTAAGCTTGAAGTATGAATCAGAATCGGATCGGGGTCGAGAGTTAGTTTGGCTTCTGATGAAGGTTAAGGCTTTGAGTATTAGGGCAAAACCGTATATGTAATCCGTTTTATGTATAAAAAAATTATTTTCTAGTAAAGTTATTTTAATAAAATTGAATCAGAGTCAATGCCTCTTTTTGCATTCATTTCATGAATTTACATTACATTGCATCATATGCATTACATTTCACAAAAAACCCTAATTAATCGAAATTATTTCAGTTAATCTGGAAACCACCAAGAGCTAACCAACTGAATATTGTTACAATACTCGCGCCAAAACCAAAGTAATAGACCAGAGACTAGAAAGACTAAACAGATTTAAAAAGACATGCAAGATAAGTTGCAAGCGCAGCTGTAAGAACAGTTAGCGAAAGTACAACAAGAGATGAGGGATCAAATACAGGAATCTCAAAAAAGTATGATAAGTCAATTGACGCAGTTGCTAGCTGGAGGACTTGAAAAAGAGAAGAACACTGTGGTCAACTCAAGGGATGATAATGAGTACCCTATTTACCCATCGGGTTTTACCCCGATAAACGCCCAGGCACAACCAGAGGCGTACTCACAAAGGGTACCCGTTACTATTAGACCCCAACAATATCAGGCCGGTACTTCGACACCAACGAACTACCCAACGGGTTCAGGCTCTAATCTTAGGGATAATCTAACGAATCTCATTCTTGATCTAGATGATATGGCAGAAATGGAAAAAGTAAGAGTGGAACTACCAAAGTAACTTAAGGATCAGTGCAGATGGTTAGAAGAAAAATTCAGAGCAATGGAAAACGTTGATTATCATTGAAGAATTAATGCCAAGGACTTGATTTTGGTCCCAGATTTAGTGCTCCATCCAAAGTTTAAAACTCCAGAGTTTGAAAAGTATAACGAGACTAGCTGTCCTAAAGCTCACATCGCGATATTTTGTTGAAGGATGACAAGACACGTTAATAATGACCAGTTATTAATTCATTGCTTTCAAAACAGTCTGATCGGGTCAACAGCCAAATGGTACAACTGACTTAACCGTGCCAAAATCAATTCATGGAAAGACTTGACACAGGTTTTTATGAAGCAATATAGTCATGTGATGAATATTACACCCACAAAATCACGTTGTAGAATATGGAGAAAAAGCAAAGTGAGAGCTTCAGGCAATATGCCCAAAGATGGAAAGAGGTGGCAACGCAAGTCCAACCACCTCTATTGGAAAAAAAAATCATAATGCTTTTCATTAATATTTTAAAAGCTCCGTTTATCAAACATATGTTGAGAAGCGCTACTAAGAGTTTCTCGAATATAGTAATGTCCGGTGAAATGATTGAAAACGCAGTGAGAAGTGGTAAGATAGACGCGGGGAAAAGCACCAAAAGATCACCCCCAAGGAAGAAGGAAAATGAGGTGAATAATATAAGCATATATAATAAGGGTTATTCAAAACCAATCACTGTAGGCCAGTTAAGGACAGTAACTACTAGCATTAGAGCCCCCAAGGCAATAATCCAACCCAATGCCAAATACAGAAAGGCTTCAGTTCACTCTCATCCTAATGATATATAGGGAGTTGTATCAAAGTCTGTTTGATGTATATGTAGTATCCCTTTTTTACTTGAAACCTATACAACCTCCATTCCCCATATAGTACGACACGAATGCTTAATGTGAGTACCACACGGGAATCACGGGATACTAAATCGAGAACTGCATCGCTTTTAAAAAGTTAATTGAAAAGTTTATCAAGATGGGCATTGTGAAGTTTGATGATCCATCGAGACCTAATATGGCAGGAAATCTGTTACCCAATCATTCTGATAAAGGGGTAAACATGATAATTGAAAGTGAAGGGAAGAGAACCAAAATGAATGTAGCGGAACTGAAAACCCCACTGAAATAGGTTTAGAAGAAAATGGTAGATGGAGGATTAACCAAACAGGATTCAGAGAAGAAACCTGAAAGGATGATGAATTACTGTGAGTTCCATGGTAAAGGTTATAAGATCTAGGAATGCATTGAATTCAGGGCCCTAGTGCAAAATCTAATAGATAATAAGGAGCTAGAATTCTTTACATATACCAAAGGCTCGGAAAGAGAAGATGTGTACACCTCAGAAGAAGGGTCAACAGAGAATGTCTATAAAGTCAACCACCCAGTGGTTATTATTTCACGACCAAGAAGCAATGAAGCGGGGGTGCAAATTACACCAAGAGTCATAATCCAGAAACCTGTAGCCTTTCCCTATAAAGACAGCAAGAGAGTTTCCTGAAATTATGACTGCAACGTGACGATTCTGGGAGAAAAGAACCCGACTAGCGCTTCAGAAGACGGCCAATATATGGGTTTTTGCACACACAGTAGGAGGCGTTATGACCCTACAAGTGTAAGAATCATGCCCATTAAAGGAAAGACCCCAATAATTGAGTATAAGAAAGAAAAGATGGCTAGGCTTGAATCACCAGTTAACGAGCCAGTAACTGAGAACAAGGCTAGGGAATTCCTGAAATTTTTAAAGCGTGGCGAGTACAGCATTATAGAACAACTACATAAACAACCAGTTTGCATATCAGTACTAGCCTTGCTCTTGAGCTCAGAGACTCATCGTAGCGCGTTGATGAATGTGCTAAATGAAACTTATGTCGCTAATGATATCTCTGTAAACAAGCTGGACCGCCTAGTTAACAATATAAGTGACGATAATTTCATTTTTTCATGATGATGAAATAATTCTATGGGGTATGGGATCTACAAAGGCTCTACACATCACTACCCGCTACAAATGATATACACTGCCAGGGATGCTAATAGATAATGGCTCTGCATTGAATGTCTTGCCTCTATCCATGCTGAACAAATTACCAGTGGATAGCTCTCATATAAATACATGCCAAATTATAGTAAGAGCATCGATAGTATAGAAAGGAGGGTGATGGGAAGGATTGAGATACCATTTTTGATTGGTCCAAACACGTATAAGGTAAATTTCTTGGTGATGGACATCAAGCCTTCTTATAATTGCTTATTGGGGAGGCCTTGGATTCACTCAGCTGGAGCAGTGCCGTCATCACTACACCAAAAGCTAAAGTTGGTAACTAAGGGTCGACTGATAACAATAAATGCGGAAGAAGACATTATTGCATCTGTAACCAATGACGCGCCATACATAAGGGCAGAGATGAAGCGATAGAATATTTCTTTCGATATTTGGAATTTATGAATGCAACTTTCATCGTTGAAGGAAACAAGGTCTCGATACCCAAAATATCCAAAACTACAAGGATGGGCCTATAGCTGACGATTGGGAAAAGAGTCTTACCTGGAATGAGACTTGGGAAATATCTCCAAAGGAAGGTCAAGACACCCATGCTAATAAACAAACGAGATCGCTTTGGCTTAAGATATAAACCAAATGCTAGGAAAAAGAAGAGAAAGCTGTAGAAGAAGCAAGAAAAGAGAAGAGTACGACTAATTAGAGAAGAGGTCAAGTGGGAACCAATGACCTTTCCCCATATATCCAGAACTTTCGTGTCAGGAGGAACTATTTACCCTGAACGAAAAATGTCAAGAAAAGAAACAGTAGAAGAAATGTTGAGAAATCTGAACATCAACGCCATATCCGAAGAATGAATTAGAAGAGAAAATTTATCAAGCATTTTCCCTTATGTACCTAGAAGTGTTTTGAACAATTGGACTGCGGAAGAGATTCTTGTAATTTTTAGAGTTAATTCAGAGTAATGTTCAAAACACGTTTATTACTCTAAGCCTAGGAACAATAAGAATCATTTTGTGAAATAGGTTTATGTCTAACACTTTTATTTCAATAAAATGCATATTTGCGTATCATATTGAGCAAATATTCTTTTATTTTTTCATTGCATTCATAATTATACTATACAGATAATTATTCTTAGATTCTTTTGTTCTCTGGATTTTTCTTTATTCTTATAATAGGTCTCTAGATATCAATGATATGAGCGACGCTGCTACTGACTCAAAATCTCTTTTTGAGCAAGATATGTGTATAAAGGATTCTCAAGATTTTAAAGATGATTGAAATTGTAGCATATCTCCTGATTTGTTGAGGATGGTAGAACAAGATAAGAAACAAATCATGCCTTACAAAGAGTCAGTGGAAATTGTGAGCTTAGGAGAGGAAAAAGAGGTGAAGATTGGAGCTTGTATTACCGCAGAGACAAAACGAGACCTCATTGAGTTATTTCAAGAATTCAAGGATGTCTTTGCATAGTCATATCAAGACATGCCCTGGTTAAGTATTGATATTGTGGTACACTGGCTCCTCATAAAGAAAGAGTGTAAGCCAATTCAACAGAAGCTCCGAAGGATAAGGCCCAACGTTTTGCTGAAAATAAAAGATGAAGTCAAGAAGCAATTCGATGCTGGTTTCTTACAAGTGGTTAAATACTCAGAATGGGTAGCCAGTATCGTCCTCGTCCCTAAAAAAGATAGGAAAGTATGAATGTGCGTAGACTATAGGTATTTGAACAAAGCCAGCTCAAAAAATAATTTTTCGTTACCTCATATCGACACCTTAGTAGACAACACGGCAGGTTACTGTTCTCCTTCATGGATGGTTTCTCGAGATACAATCAGATAAAGATGCATCATGAAGATATGGAGAAGACACATTTGTAACCATATGGGGAACATTTTGCTATAAGGTGATGTCATTTGGACTAAAAAACGCGAGAACAACGTACCAAAGAGCCATGGTAACCTTGATTCATGACATGATACACAAAGAAATCAAATTTTATGTTGATGATACGATTGCAAAGTCCCGAACAGAGAAGGAGCATGTATAAGTCTTGAGGAAATTGTTCTTGAGATTGAAAAAAATTCTAGCTAAAGCTTAATCCAGCAAAATATACCTTCGGGGCTAGGTCGGGAAAATTGTTAAGATTTGTTGTCAGTGAAAAGGGGATCGAGATCGACCTAGATAAAGTTAAGGCTATACAGGAGTTGCCTCCATCGCGCACTAAAAAACAGTTCGAGGTTTCCTAGGAAAACTAAATTATATCACCCGGTTCATTTCAAAACTAACTGAGAAATGCGACCCCATATTCTGTCTCCTTAAGAAACACAATTCAGGTATTTGGGATGAGGTGTGCCAGAAGACTTTTGACAAGGTCAAACATTACTTGTCCAATGCCCTAATACTGATACCACAGATAAGCCGCTGATACTGTACTTGACAGTATTTGGAAATTCCATGAGATACGTGCTTGGCCAACATGAAGAGTCAAGGAGAAAAAAAAAGAGCGATATATTACCTCAGTAAGAAGTTTACTGAATGTGAGATAAGATATTCGTCAATTAAAAAGTTGTGTTACACTTTAATCTGGACAATCCGAAGACTGAGACAATATATGTTGTACCACACAATTTCGCTCATCTCAAAATTAGATCATCTAAAATACATGATGGAGTCAACTGCTTTGAATGGAAGAATGGTCTAGTGGCAAATTTTACTTTTCAAATTTGATATAGTCTACGTGAATCAGAAGGCTATAAAAGGGAGCACAATAGTAGATTTTCTGGCAGTAGAGCTCTAGAAGATTACGAGCCTTTAAATTTTGATTTCCCAAATGAAGATCTAATGTATGTTGCAACCACTAAAGAAGACTCTCAAGAAGAACATCATTGGAAATTAAACTTCGACGGAACCTCAAACACTGTGGATAATGGAATTGGGGCAGTCCTAGTATCCCCAAACGGATATCATTATCCCTTTACTAGTGAATTGAATTTTGATTGCACAAATAATATGGCAGAATAAGAAGCATGTATCATGGGTATTCGTGCAGCTATAGAATGCAAAATTAAAGTGCTAGAAGTATATAGGGATTCTGTGCTAGTGATCTATCAACTCAAAAAAGAATGAGAGATAAGAGATCTCAAGTTAATCGATTATCAAAGGCTGGTTCTTAAATTAATTAAAGAATTTGATAACATCACCTTCTGCTACCTTCCACGAGATAAAAATTAGATGGCTGATGCTTTGGCTACCTTGGCTTCGATGGTCAAAGTGCATAAACAAAATGATGTAAAACCTATCCAAATGAGTATTTATAAGACTCCAGCTCATTGATACAACATCAAAAAAGAAGAAAAAGATGATCACCCTTGGTACCACGATATATTGCGATATGTGAAGAATCGTGAATACCCTGACAAGCAACTAAGAATGATAAAAGGACATTAAGAAGACTGGCCAGTGACTATGTTTTAGATAAGGAGATCTTATATAAAAGAAGATAAGATCAAGTGCTACTAAGATGTATAGACGCTGTCGAGGTGAAAAAAATCTTGGAAAAAGTCCACAAGGGTGTCTCGGAACACATGCCAATAGTTTTACAATGACCAGGCAAATCATGAGATTCAAGTATTATTGGTCCACCATGGAAGGAGATTGCATCAGTTATGCCAAGAAGTGCCATAAATGTTAAATTTATGTAGATAAAATTCATGTACCCCATTCAGCTCTTTATATTATGACTTCTCCATGGCCTTTTTCTATGTGGAGCATGGATGTCATTGGGCTGATATCGTCAAAAACTTCCAATGGGTATTGAATTCATCTTTGTGATCATCGATTACTTCACCAAGTGGGTAGATGCCATTTTTTATGCCAATGTCACGAAGTCGGCAGTTAGCAAATTTTTGAGGAAAGAGATCATATGTTGGTATGGAATGCCAGAAAGGATTATATCTGACAATGCACTAAATTTGAATAACAACACGATATCAAAAGTCTGCAGTTAGTTTAAGATCAAACACCATAACTCATCACCATATCGCCCAAAAATGAATGGTGCAGTGAAGACAACCAATAAGAACATTAAGAAGATCGTGGGGAAAATGACTGAGACTTATAAAGATTGGCATGAGAAGTTATCATTTGCTCTCTATGCTTATCGAACATCTGTCAGGACCTCAACCGGGGCAACGCCTTTCTCTTTGGTTTATGGAATGGAGGCGGTTTTACCTATTGAAGTCGAGATTCTATTTCTCCGAGTTTTGGTAGAATTGAAGTTGGATAAAGTAGAATGAATCCAATCCCTATATGATCAGCTAAACTTGATTGAATAGAAAATGTTGAAAGTCATCCGTCATGGTCAGATGTACCAAAAGCGAATGATGCGAGCTTACAATAAAAAGGTTCGTCATAGAGAATTCCATGAGGGAGACCTAGTATTGAAAAAGATCCTACCCATACAAAAGGATTTCAGAGGAAAGTGAATGCCAAACTGGGAAGAACTTTATGTGGTAAAGAAGGTCTTTTTTGGACGAGCGTTGATTTTGACCGAGATGAATGGCAAGAACCTACCTAATCTTGTGAATTTAGACTCAGTCAAGAAATATTTCACTTTAAAAAAAAGTAGAGGCCAAGGTAAAAAATCGTAAAGGGCATATTGAGACTAAAGGAGTTTTGAGTTGAAAAACCAAGAAAGGACAATTCAAATTTTGATCGAAGATGGGGCATGTGGTAGTCTTGTCCTCTCCGAATTAACAAGAAGGAAGGATACTACATCTTGAGGCGTCAACAAAGTGCTCTAGGTCTTCTAAACACATATCAAGTTCCAAATAGTCCTCGAGAAGTTTATGCAGAGAAGCTCATGCTACGATATCTAGGGCACCTACTTTCATCTTACTCATTTTATATTTTAGCAACGTTTTCTATCTTGGATTAATATATTCATTTCAAGCTTTACCCCCAATAAAATTCTTTTTTTTCCATTGTGATAATCTTTTTCAAGTATTTTTCATTGAAATAATGATTAATGGACTGATACTATTCAAGTTAAAGGAGTTCTGCATATTGCTCTGAAAAGCTTTTAAATAGTACAATGACCTAAAACAGGACCACTAGTTAGAACTAACCAAACTTAAGGATTGAAAATATTTGAGAAAGAATAGTTTAAATTGTGACTATTTCTTCAGATTTTTTGTTAAGGATATCAGCTGAACAAGAATGCATGGTAACACATCAATGATAGAATCTTGATGAACAACAAGTAATGACAACCTAAGCATTAAAAATGGATCATTCTCGAAAAATATTCTGCATTCATGCAAATATTATTCATACACATCTAGTTAGGAGTATCTGATTCATCCTGATCATGACATCCTAATCACTAGGCATAAATTGGCCCATAAAATGGATTCTAGAAGTCATGTTCTCCAGAGAATGGTGTAACAAGATCAAAGAAATCATAAACCCCACACCCTTGAAGTTGTAAGGGGACGGACTAAGGTCACTATGATGAATCTTATCCCCCTAAAATTGCAGTGACACAAATTTTATCTCCCTGAAGTTACAGTGGAATAAATCGAAGATAGTAAATCTCATCTCTCTGAAGTTGCATTAGAGCAAATTAAAGCTATAAACCTTATCTTCCTGAAGTTGCGGTGGAGCAGGCTGAAGATAGCGAATCTTATTTTCCTGAAGTTGCAGTGAGACAGATTAAAGCTATAAATTACAAATCTTATCTCCCTAGAGTTGCAGTGGAGCAGATTGAAGTTACAGATCTTATCTCATTGAAGTTGCAGTGGAGTAGATTGAAATGATAAGTCTTATACCTCTAAAGTTGCAGTAGATCGGATTAAATCTACCATAGCAAGTCTTATCTCCCTAAAGTTGCAGTGGAATAGACTAACGTTACAAGATACAAATTATCTCCCTGAAGTTGCAGTGGAGCAGATTGAAGCCACAAATTTTATCTCCCTGAAGTTGTAGTGGAGTAGATTGAAGCGACAAATATTATACCCCTGAAGTTGCAGTGGGTTAGAATGAAGCTACTTGAAAAGGAGAAGCACTAAAAAGGTCAAGATTCGGTGAGACCAGACGAAATTGATCGTTCTTAAAAAAATTTACTCCATTCTCGTTACACGACAACGAGCAAAGAGGGGCAGCTGTGAAAGCCCAATTTTGTCCAGGCCCAACCAAACAGAAACCAAACCAAAATTTAAAAAAATAAAAAAATAATATGGTCCAGAGTCAATTTACAAACAACAGACCCAAATTACGTAAAGCCCAAGTGGCCCAAATAAAAAAAACCTAAAGCCCACAACACTTAAACTTTTCAGAAAAAAGAAACCCTAACCTATCCCTAGCGTCGCACCCTAGCCTGCGTCGCCGCCGCCACCAACTGCCTGCCATCGCCACTGTCACTGCCTGCAAGGAAAAAAAAAAGATAGAAACTAAACACAAGCAATTGAAACAGGAGAAAAACAAATAAAAAATATATTGTAAATTGGTTATAAAAGGCCATAACAATTCCAATGTAATTTTTTAGAGATGAAAAGACAAAAAAAAAAAAAGAAATACAAAAAAAGCAATAAACAGAATACAAAATTTGAAGGTGATTTTTTTTTCTTTCATTTATTTTTTTCTTCGAATCTATTTTTATACATATAAAAATTTTATAAAAATATAAATAAAAATAAAAGGAAGAGCTTACCTGAGTCTTCACGTTATGCCATCATGGGTAGACGAGGCCACCACATCCGATGATAGGTGATTTTGACGAAAGTTTTTTATTTTAAAAAAAAACTAAGGGTTTCTTCGAGATTTCTGCGATTTGGTATTTTTTTTTTTGAAAAAGCGAGTTCTGATCTAAGTTCAAGAGGCCAAGGCGATCAAAAGGGGCCCTTTAAATTTTGTCGGCCACCGCGAACGACGGAGCCGTCGCCAGCAACCGACAGTCGGCACGGCGGAGCCCAATGGCTCCCTTG
Source organism: Gossypium longicalyx (assembly GCA_025698465.1). Lineage (NCBI taxonomy): Eukaryota > Viridiplantae > Streptophyta > Magnoliopsida > Malvales > Malvaceae > Gossypium > Gossypium longicalyx. The sequence continues at coordinate 22,061,600 of CM047007.1, forward strand.
GCCTGATTTTGGACTGTGCCTAGAGAGAAAGAAGAGGTTTTCAGATTTTTTTTTTAAAAATGAGGGTGAAATGATTTTTTTGGGAAATATTTTAACTTAAATAGAGCTCCAAAACGACATCGTTTTGACCTGTTTCCTCATACGCCAAAACGATGTTATTTTGGCCTTCGACTTGATTTCTCGATCCAAAACCTAGGATCCGTGTGTTTTTTAGCGGGAGGGTCTATTTGCATTTTTGGCCCTTTCGCTTTTTGGACGATTTACAATGTAGTTTTCTTTTCTTTTTAATGTTTACCCCTTAATTTTATTTTTCTTTCATTCTGGTCTTTATGGAACAGCGAGTTTAAAGAGTTCGGGATAATTTTATATTTAGTCCCTTCGCACACTTCATTTTAATCCCTTATTCTGTTTTATTAATTATTTTTATTATTATTTACAATTCATCCCCCTAATTTCATTCTGATTTCGATTTAATCTTTAGTCCATTTAATTCCAACCTTTCTACAAACTATTTTATTTTATTTTATTTATTTATTATTTCTTTATTTACTTTTAAAAAAAAATCATATTGTTTATATCCTTTTATTTGTGCATTTCTTTATTCATTTATTATTGTTGACATTATTATTTTATTTTTAATTTTTTATTCTTGTTATTTTATTATTCTTTTATTATTTTTGGCACTCTCATGTCATGTTTATTTATTTATATATAGTTTTTCTTTTTTTTCTTTTTCATCATGCATTTTCCATTTTATTTTATTTTAAGATTTCCTTATTTATTTTATTATTATTATGATTTCATCATTAATATTATTATTATTATTATTATTATTATTATTATTATTATTATTATTATTATTATTATTAATTACATTAGTATTACTATAGGATTCCTTATTTACTTATTATATATTATTCTAATGTTCTACATATATTGCCATATTTACATTGTTATTATCCATCCATGTGTATATTATGACCAAATAAGTAAAATGCATATCGTTTTAAGCGTTACGTTTGTTTTTCGTACGATGCACAAAAAAAAGGAAAATTTTTAAATAATGGCAATATTCATTATTTTCGGAATTATAAAAGTCATGTCCCTAACTTACGGGATATGACTTCTTTTTGAAATTGAAATAATCGAATATCCATTTCAAAAATATAAAAACAAGAGTCAAATAACAATCAAATGACGTTTATTCTTGATTTCGAGGATTTAAGACATTGTGTTCTAACTTACGAGACATGATCCTTTCTTCTCGATTAACGTGAAATAAGCCCATTTTCGTGAAAATTAATTTAGTTAAGTAATGTCTTAATAAAGAATCGTATTTTAAAATCTCTTCAAATTTTTAATTTTTGACACTAAAGACATCAAGTAATCAATTAGGTACTAATTTTAGGCGTAACGAGGGTGCTAATCTTCCTCGTGTGTAATCGACTCCCAAACCCGTTTTCTGGATTTTTGTAGACCGAAAAATGTTGTTTTAATAAATCAAACCTCTTATTAAAACGATCAAATTGCGAGGTGATCCGATCACACCTCTTAAAAGTGATTAGTGGCGACTCCCATTTTCATTTTAAAATAAAAAGTTGACATTCAAAAAAGGTTTCGACAATTTGTATGAAAAATTATCAAATCATGAGTTGTGAAGACTTTCTTTCTTCTTCGCTTGTACTTTAAAACATATTTTTTTATTGGATGGATGCTTAGTGATTGTTGTTATGTTCCAAGACCAAAAGAAACACAGAAGAGTGAAGTTGAGAAACAAGCATCAACTGCTGTTCTGTTCCATCCCAGGTAGTGGCTTCTTCATCTAGGAAAGCCACTTTCCTTGAAGACTTGAAGGATGACATTGATGGGTTTATTAACACATTGATGGATGAACACAAAACTTTTTCTTTAAGAAGACTATCCAAGAGATGTTTGGAATATCAAAAGTTGTAGCAGAAAGGAATGTTTTTCCCCTTATATGAGTGTAGCAGTAAATGGTTAGACCCTATTTTTAGCTTGCACTCTAGGCAAAAACAAGTCTTAGTACCTTTTTCTCTCTCTCATTTTACATGGTGTTTGATGGGCGTCGAAACCACCAAAAATAATTCTTACAAAAATAACTCTAAATAGTAGTAAAGAGTGGTAGTAGGGTTAAGTACACAGGGATTGGATGTTATTAGCAACTTCTGTGTTTATCTCGTGAATAGAATATTTTTCGTGGCAAAGGTCATGGCAAAGGTTGTGCCCACAACTCCAAACGGGCCTGCTGAAAAATAAACAGATAAATCATGGGAGTTTTGAAATTCTTAGAAACTAAATAATTGAAAAAACATAAATAAATAACTAAAAAAATTAGAAATTATATTCGGATTTTGTAATCAAAGACAATAAGCCTTAGCCCTAGACTCGGTAGATTTCAGTTCAAGAATCGATCCTCGAAAATTAATCTTCTCCTCCAAACGATAAGCTGGTTATAGCAATTAAGAACGTCCTAACCACCAATTCTTCCTCTCGTAGTTGGTTCCAGTACGACTTGCAAACCAACCCTTTCCAATTATCTAACTGAGATACACACGTTCCCGATTCAAGATTTTGGCAGCCTTGCGTTTTGAAGAACCCAACTCAAATTAACGGCCTCAACCGCGTGGGTCGTTTAAACCCGATCACTTCTTCCTTGATTTGTTCTCAGAGATCTGAATACAGCACGGCCGACTCGTTTTTCCAACTATCAGCAAACACGACTCCAACCCAGCGTGCACTTTTTGACTTGAAATCGAGTTAACTTTAAGGGATGAGTTGTTAATCTTGATACTTAAGAAAAAAAATGAATACCGATTGGAAGGATTTTAAGTACTAATTCGTATCTCATGGTTCCTGACTGGAAAGAACACCAGCCTAAAGCTAAGATGAGATTTTGAAGCATGGATTTAATCATGCTTTTCAGGTTATGAAAGGTGGTTTGATGATAATGGTGAAAAAATGGAAAAAAAAGTATTTGGAGAGCAATTGGACCAATTTTGAAAAAAAAAAAAAGAATTAGAAACAATGCAACGGAATGTTAACTCCAAATTGAAAGAAAAAAGAATAATGGCTCTTTAATTTCAAATTGAAATCAAATGTACAATTAAGGGATGCCTTTTCAAAGAACATTAAGGCCCTATCTATATACATAGAATTTGCTATTTTTAGCCTTAACTAATTTAACATAAAATCAAAATAATAAAATATTTCTTTTTCTATTTTTGTCTTTTACAAAGTCAAAAAATTTGATGAGTCCTTGACTTTTCTCCAAATTTTTTTTGGCCTCATTTTTATTGATTTTGTTTCAATTTGATCCTTTTTTGCTCGTATTTATCTCTTAGCGTCCCAATTGCACCACTGATAAGATTAAAATATAAAAGTACTAATTTAGCAGGGATTAATTCAGAAATAAATCGAATTAAACACAAAAGAACATGCAAATTAATATGTTATTAGTGTTGAATCAAAATAATTCTATCAATTCCATCTCCATTAAATACGTCTTCTTTATAGGAAATTCTTCTTTGTTTGGAAATCTAGCTGATAAAAAGAAGATAATCTGCTTATCTCATGGCATTGAGGTAAATTTATTAATGTTAATGTTAATATTCATGAGTTAGCAACGAATTAGACGCATGCACCAAAACCCACGATCGCTATGGACATTGGCCACTGCTACAACGAGCAAGACATGATAACAACGAGCCCGGGTTGGTGCCTAGGATAATGATTACATAAAAATATGTTTATTACATAAAAAGTACAAATATTAAAATATCAGATTAAAGACGATTAAATTAAAAAAAAATGGTTGGAACCAAATAATATTAAAAACTTGGTGCTCTAAATTTAAGCTTATAATATTCTTAAATATATTAAGCTTAAAAAATTGGTTGCCTAGAAACTATAAAAAAATTAATTACATAAAAATAAAAGATGATTAAATTTAAAGAATTAATTTGAAAATTATAAAAGATAAAAATATGTCTATTTATGTATTAAAATTTTTAAATTTTTGAAGTAATTTAATTAAAGTTAAGTTATAGAAAATAATGAAGTATAAAATAATACTTTTATAATTTTAACATGGACATGAAACTTAAAAAGTATAGGATTAAATTTTAAATTTTGTTAAAATACAGGGAGCTCTGGCATATTTACTCCTATTTTAATTTTTTTGAAACCCTAAACTTATGTTGCTCGCTCTGCCTTCGCAGTAAGCATCGTTGTCGGCTTTTATTTGATTTTGTTGTGCTTTCTATCCTACTGCTTCTTACTGTGTCATATTCATACTCCCTCTCCCTCTCTGTTTTCTTTATTGAGAAGATTTTTTTAAATTACACCACTGCTGTTTGAAACAAACATGGCTGAGGAAGAGAAGGAAGAGATGAAGTCGTTCAAAGATTTAGGTTTATGCGAGGAATTAGTTGAAGCCTGCGACAGTTTAGGTTGGAAAAATCCTACCAAAATCCAAGTAGAAGCCATTCCACATGCTCTCGAAGGTTTCGCCGCCTTTTCTTTTAACTTTTTTGTTTGATTAAATTCTTTTGTTTTTTTTCTAAATAGAAGTCGTGTGTATTTTCGTATTGAAGGGAAGGATTTGATTGGGCTTGCCCAAACGGGTTCCGGTAAAACGGGGGCGTTTGCTCTTCCCATACTTCATGCGCTTTTGGAAAGCCATTCCAAACAAGGATATAAATCCGCGCCTGTGTTTTTTGCTTTGGTGCTTTCCCCAACACGGTCTGATATTAAACAAGTTACTTAATTTCGTTCTTAAAAGTATTTTTGTCTTGTGAATATTGTTTGGTTTAATCATTATTATTATTTTGTTGCAGGGAGCTTGCAATCCAAATTGCTGAACAGTTTGAAGCTTTAGGATCTGGGATTAGTTTAAAATGTTCTGTGGTAGGTTTCCCATTAAACTATATCCGATTGTCAACAAGATGGTTACTTTTAAATGATTTTTGTTTGCTGTCTAATAGGATTGAGTTTTCATTTGACTGGTTTTTAGTTTATGCTTTACATTCTAAAGTATGGCGGTTGTTTGCTGGCTTCAAAAATTTTGTCTTAATTTTTTCTCATCATAAATGAACTTATTTGGATTGCTTGAATTGTGGTTCTTAATTTTGAAAGCTTGTTGGAGGGGTGGACATAATGCAACAACAAATTGCCCTTGGGAAGCGGCCACACATTATTGTAAGTTCATTTGTTCTTCCCTTGACATATTATCTAGAACTTTTAAGTAACTTTTGGGTAAAGGATCTAGGTTGGTTGACCTGTGGTATAAAACTTGATTGCTATTAAAAAGCAGCAGATAACAGTTAGATAGATAAATTGATTGCAATATATGAGTGTTAGAGTTGTTGGTGCCTTCTCTAAGTTGTTTATTTTCTAAGATGCAGTGACAGAGATTACGCTACATTGTATCTAGTATACTTATGCTTGATCTATGGCCATCATAGTCCTCTTCTTTAATCTTGATATATTGGTTGACTGCACTATATGAATGAATTTCCCTTCTATGATACTGATGTCATCTAGGTTAGCAAGGATATCTAGTTTCTTTATGATACACTTCTAAAGAATTAGGGCAAGGGCTATGTACCTTAGGTTTTGGTATTTCTCTGAGTTTATTTAGACCACATGTGTCTTGGTGTTTACTTTGATGGAAAAAACTTGTTTAGAGATAATAAGATATTTTTTAATGATAGTAACCTTCTTAAAGGTAAAACATTCAGAGAAAAGTGTCAGTATCTAACTGGTTTTTAAGTTGCTATCAATGAATCTCTTTTTTATAAATGATTGAAATTTGCACTGTAGGTTGGAACTCCTGGACGCCTTGTGGATCACCTAACCAACACTAAAGGTTTTTCTCTTCGTATGCTAAAATATTTGGTAAGAAATTCTTCTATCTCTGCCTTTTTTATTTAATATTCATGGTCACATTTTAGTTTGAAAGAGGATTTTGTTTTTAAAATGACTCATTCTTATTTTATGAAAGTTTTGTTATTCTCCACCCTTTTTCTTGAGGCATCCCTTTGTCTTTTGTCTTTTAGCTTAAATAAATCTATTGTATTATGTGTCTTGCTCGTTCTGTTAAATAAATTTTCCATTGTTGAGCTGCCAAATTTTACTTGTTAAATTTTGCCTTCATGATATGAATGCCAATGTCTCTTGACATCCATGTTAGAGTTGCTTGATATAATTGGAGTGAATGAGTATTAAACCACCTATCTTGTAACTTGCATTTCTTGTTGATCGTTTGTTATGTATATATTGTTGAAATAATATGTGCATGTATTTGATAGGTTCTAGACGAGGCAGATAGGTTGCTTAATGAGGATTTTGAGAAAGCACTTGACGATATTTTGAATGTTATTCCTCGGGATAGGCACACGTATTTGTTTTCAGCAACCATGACCAAAAAGGTATGTGGGGGAAAACAAACATTTTACATATTATATAAGAAATATGTCCATATACTATCTTGAACGTTGTTCCTCGTGGTAGGCACATGTTTGTTTTCTGTGACCATGACCAGAAAAGGTATAATCGGGAAACAAATATTTTATGTATTCTATAAGAAACATGTCCATATGTTGGAACTCCTAAAATTAAGGACAGAAAACTTACCTTATTACTAGGAGTTCTCTTGTAAATAGAAACTAATCTCAGTCACTGGTTCTTAGGAAGTTACTAATTTTTAGGAATTTTTTTCCTTGTTTGTGTGAATTCCTCTCTTTATAGGTGTAAACTAATTAGCAGAAAAATAAGAATCTATTTTCTAAGTTTCTTCATGGTATCAAGAGCTTTAGGATTCATTCGATCCTACTCATTCGTCTCTAATCTCACTTCCTAAAAATCCCTCCGGTTTAGTCCTCCTCCCATGGGTGACGTCAATGAAACTCATCTCAAATCGAGACTTCACACAAATAACTCAGAATGTCAATCAGGGAATCACTCAAGGTGAACTTAATTCCTCCCTTATAATCACCAATCATCGGTTAAATGGGAAGAACTTCTTACAATAGTCTCAATCGGTCCTTATGGTGATTCGTGGTCGTGGCAAATTAGGATACATCAATGGAGAAATTCCTCGACCAACCACAGCTGACCCGACTTATGCCACTTGGGAGCTCAACAACTCGATTGTAATGGCTTGGCTAATTAATTCGATGGAAGGCCATATAAGCCGTATTTATCTTTTTTTTTTCAAATCGCAAAAGACATGTGGGATGCAATCAAAGAAAACTACTCGGATCTTGGAAACGCCTCCCGTGTATTTGAGATCAAGCTTAAGTTAAAGGATATCCGACAAAGGGACACTCAAGTAACTCACTACTACAACAATCTGAAAATTTTGTGGCGAAACTGGATATGTACTATGAGGCAGATTGGAGTGAAGGATTGGAACACACCAAGTTCATGACTCACCTCAACAATGAACGTCTTTATGAATTTCTATCCTGAAAAAAAACAGAAGGATAATAAGACTGCCCTGTTATCCTCCACTGCTGCAGATGATGTTCTCAACAAAGAATTTTTTTCTCGATAAAGTCCTACATGTCTCAAACTTGTTCTGCAATTTACTTTCAATCAGTAAACTTACTAAGGATGAAAAACTTCTTGTTGAATTTTCTGCAATTGGTTGTGTGATACAGGAACAGAAATCGGGAAGGATGATTGGCACTGCTAAAGTTGATGATGGACTATATGTTTGGAATAAAGACAGCACACAAGGAGGATTGGCTCTATCCACTTCAAAAGAGGACACAATTATGTTATGGCACCGTAGGTTAGGGCATCCAAATTTTTTGTATTTGAAGAAACATCTTCTGCTGTTATTTCGAAATAAAAGTATTAATTCCTTGAAGTGTGAAATTTGCCAATTATCCAAACATACCCGTGTGCCATACCCATTAAAACCATATATCCAGTCCCAACCATTTTCATTAATCCACAGTGACCTATGAGGAGCCAGCCGAGTGAAAAATATTACAGGGGCTAGGTGGTTTATAACATTCATTGATGATCACACTAGGGTATGTTAGGTCTATCTCCTCAAAGAAAAATCTGAAACACCCAAAGTATTCCAAAATTTTCAATCAATGGTTCGAACCCAGTTCAACTCTACCATACATACTCTTCACACTGACAATGGGAGAGAATACTTTAACTCTATCCTAAGCCCATACCTTTCTAACCAAGGCATCATACACCAAAGCTCTTGTCCTGACACTCCTCAACAAAACGGGATTTCCGAGAGAAAAAATCGTCATCTCCTTGCTGTAGCTCGAGCCATAATGTTCACCATGAATGTTCCAAAATACTTGTGAGGAGAGGTTGTCCTCACTGCCTGTAATCTCATAAACCGAATGCTATCAAAGGTCCTCAATTTCCAAACACCTCTAAATACCCTTCTAAAGTCCTTTCCTCTATTTCGTGTTCCTAATCTTCCAGCCAAAATATTCGGTTGCAAAGTTTTTGTCCATAACCATCAATCAAATCAATCCAAACTTGATCCTCGAGCCCACACCTGCATCTTCATTGGATATTCCCCCACACAAAAAGGCTATAAGTGTTATTCACCAACCTTGCGCCGAATGTTTGTCTCTCGGGATGTTACCTTTTTTGAAAATGAACCATACTTTGCAGCATTTCATCTTCAGGGGGAGACTTTTAATGAAGATGAGACTCTTAATACTCTTCTCATTATACCTCATGATCCTACAACTACTATCACAAACAAGCCTAACAACCAAGGTGCTATGGTAATCCCTGATTTAGAGACCGTTTCCCCTGTGCAGCAACAAGAAATTAGCCCGATCCTTCCCAATAACAATACCATCACCGAAGTACAGCCCCCTGATCAAGGAAAACAGCAAAAACAGGTTCCCGAAATACAGGTTTACTCTCGACGGAATCGTTCTCCTGAAACTGATACAGCAGTGCCAATTGTATCCCCAATCGAGGACTGTTCTGAAATAAAAGTCTCACCTCCGTCACCATCTATCTATCTTCCAATTGCAGTTCGAAAGGGCACAAGGAGCTGCACTCAACACCCTATTTCTCGGTTTGTATCCTATGGAAATTTATCTAAGTCTTACAAAGCTTTTGTGACTAATGTTGATTCTGTAGAAAAGCTCCAAAAATATAGAAGAGGCTCTTGAATCACCGAGTGGAGACAAGTCATGATGGAAGAAATGAAAGCCCTAAAAATAATGAAACATGGGAAGTCTCGGATCTACCTAAGGGAAAAAAAAAGAGGGATGCAAATGGATCTTCACTACGAAATTTAAACCCGATGGCCGTATTGACCGATACAAGGCTCGACTTGTGGCTAAGGGCTTCACTCAAACTTATGGTCTTGACTACGACGAGACGTTTGCACCAGTTGCCGAGCTAAACACCATTCGAGTCCTCTTATCTCTTGCTGCCAACCTTGATTGGCACTTGACTCAATTGGATGTAAAAAATGCTTTCCTCAACGGAGAATTAAGTGAGGAAGTGTACATGGATTTCCCACCCGGGTTTGAAAAAAGCAAGGGCCAAGTGTGTAAGTTGAAGAAGTCCTTGTATGGGCTGAAACAATCTCCACGGGCGTGGTTCAGCCGATTTGCAAAAGCTATGACCAGCAGAAATTACATTCAAGGGCAGGCAGACCACACCATGTTCTACAAGCACTCGGAAAAGGGAAAATGCTGCATCCTCATCGTTTATGTGGACGATATAATATTAATAGGAGATGACTCAAGCGAAATTGTGAGGTTGAAAGAATTCCTTGGTACAGAGTTCGAGCTTAAAGACTTGGGGAATCTTAAATACTTTCTTGGTATGGAGGTAGCAAGGTCCCAAACAAGTATTTCCATCTCCCAAAGGAAATATGTTCTTGATCTATTGTTAGAAGTTGGTTTGATGGGCTGCAAACCAGCCGAAACTCCTATGGAATTTAATCTTAAATTGGGCACTGATGAGGATGGAGAAGAAATTGACAGGGGGAGATATCAACGACTAGTAGGAAGACTCATCTACCTATCTCACACCCGTCCAGACATAGCTTTTAGTGTAAGTGTTATCAGTCAGTACATGCATGCCCCGAGGGAGAAGCACCTGGAAGCTGCATATAGAATATTAAGGTATCTGAAAGGGACTCCTGGTAAAGGCCTGCATTTCAAGAAAACTGCAAACCAGAATGTTGAAGTCTACACTGATGCAGACTGGGCAGGTTCTGTTAACGATAGACGCTCTACAAGTGGCTATTGTAGTTACGTTTAGGGTAACCTCGTGACGTGGAGAAGCAAAAAATAGTCTGTTGTAGCACGCAGCAGTGTAGAGGCAGAGTATCGAGCACTATCTCATGGTATATGCGAAGGAGTTTGGATACAAAGACTTATGGGGGAACTAAAAGTGCCTTACACCAGGCCTATGAAGATATCTTTGTGACAACCAGCAATCACAGCAGATAGCACATAATCCTGTGCATCATGATTGCACCAAACATGTGGAAATAGATCGCCACTTTATAAAAGAAAAGATACACTCAGGAGAAGTGTGCATCACCTACCTACCTAGACAACAAGTTGCAGACGTATTAACTAAAAGTTTGAACAGAAACATGTTTGAAGAAGTTGTTGGCAAGCTGGGTTTGATAAACATCTGCACTCCAGCTTGAGGGGGAGTGTTGGAACTCCTAAAATTAAGGACAGAAAACTTACCTTATTACTAGGAGTTCTCTTGTAAGTAGAAACTAATCTCAGTCACTGATTTTTAGGAAGTTACTGATTTTTAGGGATGTTTTTTCCTTGTTTGTGTGAATTCCTCTCTTTATAGGTGTAAACTAATTAGCAGAAAAATAAGAATCTATTTTCTAAGTTTCTTCACCATATGCTATTTTCTGTTTCACATTAGAAGTGGATTAAAACTACAAAATAGACTTTTAAGATCTCTGTAGCTGAATCTTGTAATCAAAGGCTTAGTTTGATCTTGGTTATTGTTAGTTAATACCTTTGCAAAAGGAAGGAATTAGTGCATTGGCTGCTCTTTACTGCTGCAGTACTTGTATGCATATGATTTCTTATTAGGACCTAAAAATTATCTAATATATTATACCATATGGCTATGGATGTTTTTGTTTTTCTCTCCTCGTGTTGCCTTATTTAGTCTGCCATTAGGGAACAGTATTTTCACAATTTGATCTGATCTTTACATTATGGATATCTTTATTTATTAATGGAAGTTTGACTACAATGTTGATTTTATACTTCAATGTTGATTTTATAGGTGAAGAAGCTGCAAAGGGCATGTCTGAGAAATCCTGTGAAGGTTGATGATGCTATTCAAGCAAAAATTTTCTGCGATCTCCCTATCTAATTTTAATTTTCTCAAGACTTTCAGTTTGTTCTTTTCCTTTTTAGATTGAAGCTGCCTCAAAATATTCTACTGTTGACACATTGAAGCAGCAATACCGGTTTATACCTGCGAAGTACAAGGTTGCTTAATCTTCTTAGCATTAAAATTCTTCTTCAAAGATATGAACTATAATGGTTTTGTGCTGAAATTCTATCTTTCAGAGAGATAAACTTACTGAAAAAGATTGAGTGAACTTTTTAGTCAATGTTATACTAGATGCACTTGATTTTAGTCATAAATTTCGTTTGAGTTTGTTCAAGTAATATGAAAATAATATATAATAACTTGAGTTGGTAGTGAATATGTCATAGGTCTAGCACACCTTGTCACCCCAGGGTGGTGTGCAAGAAATCTTTCTGGAACATTCTAAACTTATCCTGCAGCTAAAGGACCTATGATTTGTGTGATTCAATTCTTGTATCTTAAAACTTTTAAATCTTAGTGCCATAGCTTGAACTAAATTTCACATCCTTTTCCTTTTTGGACTCTTGATAGCTGTATTCAGCTGTCATCAGTTCCTGGAAACTGACATGTTAAATATTAACATTAGCACCAGACCCCAGTTTGAGCAAACATAGGTCATCATATAAGCTAGGCCTGAGAATCTTTGGCAGACTTCAAAGGATGAAGTCTCAAATAGTGCTAGTAGTTATGAGTGTTTCGTTCTGCATGCTTTGAGGTTGAATAAGGAATTTATTTTTTTTGTAGTTGGAACTGGATAGTAATCTATTCATGATAATTCTTTTCTGTTAGTTCTATAAATGGATGAAGCACGAAAGATCTCTACATTGTTGCTTTTTTGTTCCTAGATATCTAAATGCATTTATTTTTATATATATATTTTTTCTGTGCTTGTAGGATTGCTATCTTGTTTATATTTTGACAGAGATGTCTGGATGTACATCTATGGTTTTCACTCGAACTTGTGATGCAACTCGCCTTTTGGCTTTTATTCTTCGGAATCTTAATATAAGGGCCATTCCCATTAGCGGTCAAATGACACAGGTATCTTTTTCTTTCAATGATATACTAATTCATAATTTATGCTTTTGCTCTACAATTGCAGATTGCAACCCACCCCACCCACAACCCCCACCAAAAAAAAAAAAACAGTTTTGTTTTTTAATCATAACTTGTTGACTTTGCCAACATATTGTATTTACAGGCAAAGAGGCTAGGAGCCTTGAATAAGTTCAAGTCTGGGGAGTGTAATGTTCTTGTCTGCACTGACGTTGCTAGTAGAGGACTTGACATTCCATCTGTCGATATGGTTATTAATTATGATATCCCTACAAACTCCAAGGTTAGTTTTTGCATATTCTAGACCTTGAAAAAGCATGCATTCTGTTATCCTACAAATGATCTGGGTTTTAAAAGGATAAAGTGCACAACAATTTTGTGTATTCTTTGCTGCTTTTTTTGGCTAATTTTTTGTGGGCACAGGATTACATCCATCGTGTGGGTAGAACAGCTCGTGCTGGAAGATCTGGTGTTGCTATTTCACTAGTCAATCAGTATGAGCTGGAGTGGTATCTTCAGATAGAAAAGCTTATTGGTATGCCACAGTTGCTAAACTTATTGCTAGGATGTTAGTTGATGAGTAGCTTGTCCAACAGAGTAACCTTTTTGTTTTTTTCTCTCTATTCCAGGCAAAAAGTTACCCGAGTATCCTGCTCAAGAAGAGGAAGTCTTGCAATACTTAGAAAGTGTCACAGAAGCCAAGAGACTATCACAGATGGTAACCCAAGTTTCTTTTAGCTGTCTATATTTTCATATTTGATTTGAAAGTAAAATGTGATTTATATTATATTCCATGTTTGATAATGTTCCATACTTAATTTTATTTCATCCCGAAGAGTTACTTAAATCGCATGTAGAATGTCTTCCTTGTAATGGATTCATCTATTTGCTTGTATTTCTTGTTCTATAGTATTTTGATTTTGCTGTTTATTTGAAATTTCAGAGCATTTTTGTGAACTCTTTCTTGGATGACAATTTTATTTTTATTCAACACTGCAGAAACTTAAAGAAATTGGAGGCACAAAAAAGAGGAGGGGCGGAGATGATGATGATGAGGATATAGAGAGATATCTAGGCGTCAAAGGCAAGTCCTCCAAGAAAGATAAGAGAAAATGAGATTTCCTGCTTGTTATGTTATCTTTTTGGCTCCATCTACCTACTTTTTCCACATTTCTAACTAATTTGTTAGGTTCAGGGTAGCTTAAATTTTGATCTGAGTAATTTAGCTTTATTAAGGAAAAAGAAAACTGGAAAGAGAATGAGGGAAGAAGTCTTTTTATGGGGAAATGATTGTACAAAACTCGGATGAAGGAAAAGAAATACATTTGTATTTGTTATTGTTTTAAAATTTAATTTCTAGCCGTCTCATTCCCTATCCTCAGTTAATAATAAAAAAGAGACCTGTTTTACTTGCAATATATAACATCTCTAACATAGAGGGATGTCAAAATGAGATGCATCATGATGTTGGCACGGGCATTAATCTTGCTTGGAATTGTAATAATATAAGGCTGGTTTGGAATTGTCCTTCATTTGGTTGCCTGAGCTTATATCTTATTTTGTTTGTATTTCGGTTCAAGCCTGATGAGCAATTTGAAGTTGCAGTTTCTGTTGGTGTTTTGTGAGTTGAGAGAACAGAACAATAAAAAATAGACAGAAAAGCAAAGGAAATACTTAGCAGATTTGACCTGCTATCAAATTGTTATCGTCATCATCATTCCACACCTATTACAATATAAATGTGTAGTGGTTGCAAAATAATCAATAAATCCCACTGAATCACTTTGAAAAATTTGTACACATTGATTAGGTAAATTAGTAACTAAAAACATCAAATTAATATCAACTCTGCTTGCTTTAACAAGTAATTTCAAACAAACAGGCTAAACAAAACATCAAAACATCGATATTAACATATGTAAACCCCGCTTGCACTTCAACTTGGGGTTCACCAAAAAACTTAACAGCTTACACTTTGATGTGCTCGCAACTTGGGTTGAGTTCGCATCTTTGATGAGCTCCTGTCTTTGGGTGAGCTTATAGCTGTCAATGAGCTCATATCTTTTGAATGAGCTCGGAAGTGTAGAGCTCACACTTATATGAGCTCGCAGCTTCAAGTGAGCTCGTGGCTCTGCAAGTTGAGTTCGTCATTGTAGGAATGGCCACTTTGCAACAATCTTCCTTAGCCATAATGCTGCAAACTCCAATATCATGTCTTAGCCTCTCGAACCTCAACTTTTCAAGAGGTTTTATGAGAATTTTAGCAAGCTGAACATTTGAACTATAATGAACCAACTTTACTTCATTTGATTGCTTAACCTCTCTAACAAAATGATATTTTATCTTGAAATGTTATGTCTAGCCATGTAAGACAAGATTCTTTGCAATTGCAGCAATAGGTTGATTGTCACAATATATCTTTGTTGCCGCCGCTTGCTTAAGATTTAAATCAGACATCAACCTTTTTAGCTAAAGTGTTTGGCTTACAACTATAGCTGTTGTGATGTACTCAGCTTTAGTGGTTGATTGTGCAATAGTCTTTTACTTCCTTGAGCTTCCATTGAATACGCTTGATCTCAAATTGAAGAGGTACTTTGAAGTGCTCTTCACATTTTCAACAGAACTAGCCCAATTATTGTCTGTGAAACCAGTCAACTCAGTTCCTTTTCTTTCACATATTCAACTCTGTAACTCAGGGTTCCTTCGACATACCTGAAAACTCTTGTCGCGGCTTTAAAATGAACCACATTGCAAAAGTGCACAAACCTCGAAAGTAAACTAACATAAAACATAATATTTGGCCTCGATGTTGTCAAATAAAGAAAACATCTTATAAGGCTCTTGTAATTGCTTTCATCAACTCTTTCAAATTCACCATGGCTTGAGAGTTGTTCACCTTGAGCAATAGGTGTCCTTGCTAGCTTTCAATTTTTCATACAAAATTTGTTCAAGATCTTCAAAGCAAAACTTTTTTGACTAATTAAGGTACCTTGATATGACTGAAACACTTATGGACCAAGAAAATAAGTTATGTCTCTAAGATTAGATATTTCAAATTCAACTTGCATTTGTTTATTGAACTCTGTCAGATTTCCACTATTTCCAGTTATTAGCATATTATCAACATACAATGACATTATCAGCAAAGTCTCTTTCCCTTCTTTCTTCACATACAAAGTGGGTTCACTGATATTCCTTTCAAATCCCAAGCTCGCCAGATGCTTGTCAACTCTCTCATGCCAAGCTCCCGGGGTTTGTTTCAAGCCATACAAAACTTTCTTCAGCTTGCATACCATATGCTCTTCACCACCAGCTACAAATCCTTGTGGTTGTTCAACATAAAATTCTTCCTTCAAAATACCATTGAGGAATGTAGAATTTACATCAAGCTGATGCATTTTCCACCCCTTCTGACTTGTCATAGTCAGTAACAGCCTGATGGTGTCTAGTTTGGCTACTGGTGTAAAGGTTTCAACATTTTTAACACCATATTGTTGACTAAATCTTTTTACAACTAATCTGGCTTTGAGTCTATTTACTAAACCATCAATATTTAACTTGGTTCTGCAGACCCATTTCACACTAATGAACTTTTTGCGAACTTGTCTATTAACCAACTCTCAAGTCTCTTCTTGATCATGGCTATCTTAGCTTCCATAGTTTCTATCTAGCCATTTTCTTTTGCTGCCTCTTCATATCTCGTAGGCTTTAGCACGACAACATTACATCTCTCATATACTTTAGATATAAGCCAGGTGCCTCTAAATGGTATGTCATCAAAACAATCAACATGTTAGTTTTGAACTTCATCACACATTCAATTCAATATGACTCTGTTCAACCATTTCTGCTTCTGTTGCTTCCAAATTCCACAAAGCTTCCTCACAGAACTTAATAGCAGGAATAAGTGTATAGCACAAGCAACCAAAGATCTTCAGGTGTGACCTTAATGGCTTGAATCTAAATCATCCTTCAAAAGGTGTCATATCCTTCACAGCTTTTGTTGGCATCTGTTGAGCAAATAAGCAGAGGTGTTCGCAGCTTCAGCCTGTAGCTTGTTTGGTAGCTTCTTCTTAAACAACAAACATCTTGACATATTTATAATGTTCTATTCTTTCTTTCACGTACACCATTTTGCTGAGGAGTGTATGTGTTTGTCAACTGATGCTCGATCTCAGCATATTCACAAAACTTTTGAAACTTCTCAGAAGTGTACTCGGTCCCATTATCTGACTTAAGTATTCTTAGCTTGTAGCAAGCTTGATTCTCAACAGCAGCTTTATACTTCCAAAAGACCTCAACAACTTCAGACATGACCTTCAAAAAATACACCCAACAGTATCTAGTGTAGCCATCAATTAACAAAATGAAGTACCTGCTATTGCTAAGTGAAGCAATCTTCATCGATCCATATACATCAGTGTGAACTAGATGTAGGTTCTCAGTAACTCTTCATGCCTTGTTGACAGGAAACGAAAGTCTTGCTTGCTTCCCAAATTGATGTACTTCACACACTGCAGTTTATTCAGCAACTTCAGACATGTTCTCAACCAAACCATGCTTATACAACATATCAAGCGGTCTGTAATTGACATGCTCCAGTCTCTTTTGCCACAAGTCAGTACCATCAGTTGAACTAGAGTAGGCTTTAAAGGTAACTAAGTTCTAGTTTAGAATAAAGTTCCTACCACTCATTTTAACTAACATAAGCTCATGACCAGTTGAATCAGATACAACATATTTATTCTTTTAAAAGATAATAGAATAATTCTTCTTAAAAAGCTAACCAACACTGAGCAAGTTCTTATCTATATCGGGTACAAAAAGAAAATCAGAATTAACTTTTGTACCTGCAGGAGTGCTAACTTGAACATCTCCTTTTTCCATTGGCTTTAATGATCTGGTCATTTCCAACTCTAGTTCTCGAACTAAAGGATCTGCCAATCTCCTTAAACATGATTTCATCTGAAACCATATGGCTTGTGCAACCACTGTCAATCAACTAGTTTTTCTAGTTTTGGTTGTTGACTGCGAAGCATGAAGCTGCGAATGCGAGCTCTTCCTGAGTTTGATTTTATCAGTAGCTTGAGCATGATTAGACTGATGTTGTTGCTGTTGCACTTTGTTTTTGCAAATTTTAACATCACGGCCAAATTGCTTACAGTTTTTACACTGCACACTAGGTATAGTCTAACAAATCTTTTCTGAGTGACCCATATTCTTGCAATTACAGCATGGTGGATACTTTTTCTTCTCATCATCTCTTTTTGGACTTTCTTTTGTTTGATTCCATTTCTTCTTGTCTTTATTGCTAGAAGAATATGGACTCTTCTTGCTCCTTGCTTGGTAACCTTCTGTGTGCTCCTCTTCTTTGCTCCTATGCATATAGAGCATTTATGAGCTTTGACAGATAAATTGTTATCAAGTCTCTCGAGTCCTCCAAAGATGAGATCTTGGACTCATACTTCTTTGGTAATGTTGTGATGACTTTCTCAACAATTTTCTCCTGTCATTAAACTAATTGCCAAACAACCTTATGTTGTTGACAATGGACATGATCTTGTCTGTATACTGCTTGATTATTTCAGTATTTTTCAACTTCATGTTTTCAAAGTCTTTCATCAAATTTAAAAGTTGTTGCTGCCTTGTCTTCTCAGTTCCCTAGAACTCTTCTTTCAACTTATCTTAGGCTTGTTTAGGAGTTTCAGAAGCCGTGATTTTTGTGAAAATAACATCAGACACACCATTTTGAAGGCAAGACAAAGCCTTGTATTTCTTAGCAGCCTTATCATTCTGTTGTCTAATTTGAGCTATAGTTAGATTAGCTCGCAAATGTGGTGGTTCTCTGTTTGAATCAACTTCTCACAAGTCATATGCCTGAAGATGCGTCTTCATCTTCACTACCCAAATTTGACAGTTCTCTCCAGCAAAGATAGGAGGTGGAGGTGGTGTAAAACTTGCAAATGACATTGCAATACAAACAAGATACAATCAACAATCTTTTTAAAAACACACACAAGACTCTTAAAGACTTAGGCTCTTGATACCAATTATTGGTGTTTTGTGAGTTGAGATAACGTAACAATGAAAAATAGAGAGAAAACCAAAGGAAATATTTAGCAGATTTGAACTGCTATCAAATTCTTATAATCATCATCATCATCATCATTCCACACAAATTACAATATATAGGTGTAATGGTTACAAAATAATGAATAAATCCCACTGATCACCTTGAAAATGCAAAGATAAAACTTGTACACAAACTAATTAGGTAAATTAGTACCTAAAAACATCAAATCAATACTAACTCTGCTTGCTTTAACAAGTAATCTTAAACAAGCATGCTAAACAAAACATCGATATCAACATATGTGAACCCTGCTTGCACTTCAACTGGGGGTTCACCAAAAAACTTAACAGCTCAGGTTTTGATGTGCTCACAACTTGGGTTGAGCTCACATCTTTTAATGAGCTCGCAAGTGTAGAGCTTGTAGACTTAGATGAACTCGCAGCTTCAAGTGAGCTCATGACTTTGCAAGTTGAGTTCGCCACTACAAGAATGGTCACTTTGCAATAGTTTCCTAGTAAATATTTCATGCATTACTTCAATTTTGCCTAAAATTAGATTATTTGAATTTTGCAATTACAATTTCAAGAGAATACCTGAGTACCATCTTGAGAAGGTGAATAAGACGGATTAAAACAACATAAAATAATAAATTAATGATTGATAAAATATTTTAAGAAATATTCTAATTTTATCCTTTCAAAATAATTTCACTTCTTAGTGTTTAACAAAGATTTGTTCATATCTCTAATTTCAAAAGAAACAAACAATAAAATTTTGAGTTTTTTTTTTTTTGGATGATTGATATATACATTCATGAGAGATTTAAAAAAAAAAAATTTTAAATTTAAACATCATAGTCAGTGAGATTTTAATTTAGTGGTAAGAGAATATCTAGAAGGTTAAAATATGGGTTAGTTTTTATATTTAGACAAAATTTGATATCCAACCTTATATGTTAAATTTTAATTTTTTTTTAAAAAATCTCAATTTAATCATCTTTGTTGATAAAATAACTTATTAAAAGAATTATTATATTTTAAAAATAAATTGAAATTATAAAAAAATAAATATTTAATAAATAATAATCATTAAAAAATAAAAAACCCTAAATACCCCTAATATATTTTATATTTGCAAGTTTAATTTGTTTTTAGTACGTGAAGCCCTTGACATCACTTCAAAGAAAATATAAGTTGAAATAGAAACCACTCGCACCTTCTTATCATGGATATGAATTTTTTTTAATTTGTTATTTAAAAAAATTAAAATTTGTAGATAAAAGTCTTGGCATTGTTGGTAAAAGTTGATATCTAAGTTCGAATACCTATATTTGAGTTTTACTTAGTGTTGTTTGAATCAGGTCGAGAATTGATTGGAGTATTGGTCTAAATACTGACACAAACTGATATAAATCGACTAAAAAATTAGTTGAACTTGTGATTGAACTTGACTTTAAAAAAATAAATTTTTAAAGTTTTAATTGGACTAATTAGACCGACAAATTGATGGTTTGACTAATTCGATCATCGGTTCTATTTGAAAAATATTAATCTCACTATGGCTGACTTTAGTTTTGTATTCTATGTACAATTACTTATGCATGGGTTTTAGTCCAAATCAAAATCAAATTCTTCGTTTATTTATATGATGTAATGGTTTGGTTATATTTTTAATTACTTAAAATAATATTCTTACTTATATTTAAATTATATTTATATTTATTGAATAATGTGGTTGGAGGAAAAAGAATGCACACAACAACATTTCAACGATATTAAAATCTTCATTTGAAAAAAAAAAAAAGTTGTTTAAACTGCTAAGCATTGCGTCAGGTAAAAGAACTACTGAGATGTGAAAATATAAACTCTATTTATATAGCGAGTTGGGAGTTATACCAAAACTTAATCACTCCCATTATAAATTGGTTTAATTTACAATTTGGCCTCTAAAATATATTTATTTTCTCATTTTGATATATATATATTTTCTAATTTAATATCTAAAGTATCAATCACTTTTTAATTTAGTACCTAAAACATGCTTTCATTATATTTTTTAGCCTATTTTCTGATAAATATTAAAAAAAAATTGATAGATAATCATAAAGCATCACATGGCGGCTTTATATAAAAAAAATAAATATTTTTTTATTAAATGTATATACTCATTAAAAAATATAAATATAGAAATATATTTATACAAAATTCAGAAATATATATAATCTAGAAAATATATATAAAATATAAATTTTAAAAAAAATATATATGATAATTGAAATTAAACTTTGAAGTGCGAGACTTATTCTACATCAATGCTAGAAAACATTTAACCAATCAATTTTCTTAAAGCAATTTACCCAATCAACTTATACCTTATAATATATATTAGATTACGTTCAAGATTTAGCGGATTTAGATGACCTAATTAACTTTTCCTTGATGTAAATAAAATATAAGAGCCTTACAAATCAACATTGTGTGAATTCTAGGGGTAGAAAAGCAAAGAATAAGATAAAATTATATTAAAAAATTGCGAGGAGAGATAGACCAATACTTATTCTCTCTTTGATTTTGACTAAATTAGGCTTAAAACTCGATTTTTTTATTTAATTAGGTTTATCAGCCATTTTTTAATTTAGGGGAACATGTCGTTTTTGAAGAGAGGAAAAGAAAGTGCGTTTAGTTGGGCGTGTTTTCTGTACAGGTGGAAGAAAAGCTCGTCCAGCTGAGTGCGCTTTCCTGCCACATGTATAGAAGGTGTGCACAACTGGATGCACTTTCCCTCAACGTTCATACAACCATTGCCCTTGCAACGGTGAAAAATTTTAAAAGGGCCAACAGTTAAAATGTTTTTACTTATAAATACCCCTCTCAATTCTTTCTAATCTCCTAATTCTCTCAACTCTCTCAAAATTTTCAAGTTTTTGTTCAATTTTTTTATATTCTCGTGTTAAAATATTAGTTTTTTTAATTATTTCGTATTTGATTTGTTCAGATTAAGTTTTCACGAATGACAACCTTTCTAATTCATTTTGATAACAAGTACATTTTCGTCGCTCAAGCTGTAATGGTAAGACAACAATTTAATTTTATTATTTTCGGTTAAGTTAAATAAAAAATATTTTTTATAAATTAATTTTTTTTTGTCTTTATAAATAGACAAATGATCGTGTTTTGGAGGTATTCATACATAATTTGGCAAAGCCTTCAATCCCCGTCATTCGTGGTTACTTGTAAGAGGCGGGATTTTTGCATGCGTTTCGTATGCTTGGGGGTTGCAAACTCGATCCTAGACTCATCAGCGCATTGGTGGAAAGATGGAGGCCCGAGATACACAATTTTCATCTTCCATGCTGCGAGTGTACAATCACACTGAAGGACATGGCAATATAACTTGGTTTGCTGATGGATGAGCCAATCGTCACAAGAGTAGTGATCATTCTCGATAAAGAGGATTTCTGTACGACATTATTAGGGAAGGTCCCGAACAAGTTTAATGGTGGTTGGATATCGATGAATTGGTTGGCGAAAAAATTTGATAAGCTTCTTGTGGATGCGACTGAGGTATTCAAAGAACAGTACGCCCGAGCATTCATCCTTTAGTTAATCCGGGGCATTTTAATGCCTGATAAATCTTGAAATTCGGTACACATCAGGTGGCTACTACACCTAGTAGACTTCAAAGAATGCGGAAAATTGAGTTCGGGATCAGCCGTGTTGACCACATTATACCGAGAGTTGTGTCGGGCCACAAAATTGGATAATATGTCAATAGGAGGTTGCCTGCTCCTGCTGCAGTCGTGGGCCTGGTGGCGACTACCATTTCTATGTCCACAAGTGAATGACCTATACATGTTTCCGTTGGTGACAAGGTAAAGATCATTTATTAATAAATACTTAGTTTGTACGGTAAATGTTTTTTATTTATCATATGTTCGAACTAACATATCGCTTTTACAGGTGGAACCATGGGTCGAGTTACGTGGGACTACCCGAGGAGCTGGAAGATATTAGGCTATTGTTAGATCAACGCTCAGAAGCCAAGGTTTATTACTTATTCTTTCGAACTTATATTAATCATGCCATGATTTGTAAAAGAAAAGTTCGTACGTAACGAAATTTAAAATTATTCATTTTAGTTTGAATGAATGTCATACTCTGACATTGACATCATATCTTGTATCCCGCCAGAAGTGTTGGGCAAGAGAGGGATGTGGGACGCGAATGTGCCATTGATAAATGCAAGAATCGGACCGAGTGATGCGATAGTTCGGGTGGAGGCAAAAAATTCTGCCGTTACTACAAGACTTGAAGAAGCTGCACAAGGTGGGCATGCGCGGGAAGAACGATGAGAATTGGTGAGAGCTGCACAAGGAGTACATTGAGGCTTGGGATCATAGGATGGAATTCTTACCCCTCTGCAAACCATTTTTCCTAGCAAACATGATGGCTTGTTTGGAGTACTTACCGTGGTTTAGACTCGCTGGCAAGTTGTATCTGCTATTACTGAAGGTGAGGAGTAGGAAGAGGCAACGACGACTACGCCAGCAATAGTGTAGGGCCAAATGCGGTTGCACGGTAGGTTCGTCATCATCTCTGCCCCAAGAAGCACTGCCTGTGTCCATGTAATATCCTGGTTAGTTCACTCTTTTTTTCCTGTACATTTCACTAACCCCGTGTTTTTTCACAAGCACCATACTACGCATCACCGCTGCACGTGGCAGGTTTTTCTGTTCTCGTAGGTACATATTTTGGGCCACCAAAGCCCCTTGCATTTTACACCCCGATGCCAACCCAAATGTCGGGCCAGATGCTGACACATGCACCATCACCGATAATGACGCCGATACAGACGCTGATGTTAATGTCGATGCCCTGGTTAATGTCGATGTATCCCAGTTTTGTTGCACCTTATAGTTACACATCTATAGTGATATAAACACCACATACATCATTGTTCTATCGCGGTGGGTCATCGGCGCAACTATCTGCTGATGGAGTGGAGGATACATGATGAGAGGCTAGGACGACATTGCATTCAAGCACGTTGAAAGGTGGTGGAGACGATAAAGAAAAAGAAGATGAATACGAAGACGAACAGGAAGATGAAGACCAAGATCAACACAGAGAGAAAACCCAAGACGAACATAATGACGACGGTGGAGATGGAGACTAGCAATAGAGTGGGGATAAAGGCGATGATGAAGCAGACGGTGGCAACGAGGAAATTTAGAGGACTACATCTCTTATTGTACAAAGAAATCCTCCTCATGATCGTTGTCCACCGTCCTGCGACACACATTCTACCCTACGACGCGATTGATGTATTTTTTATTACTACTGCGATGTAAATATATATGAGATAAATAAAGAAACCATATATTTTCATTTCAACATTGTATTTTTTTCGTTATTGGATTAATAATCGAATTTCACTCATCGACTCATTTTAATATCGTTCACGAATTGGATTAACAACACCAAAAAAGTAGTGTGTTCCTAATGTTATATAATTTCATTAAAATAGTGCTCCTAATAGTATTCGATGCCTTGAAAAGTGTATCAATTATACAAAAATTATCTACAACCTCCTTCTTTAAATATTGAGTTAGAAAAAGGTCAGAAAAAATGCGCCCAGCTTTTTTCAGCCTTTTTTAGGTACATTTTGAATATATTCCTAGAAGACGCAACTCATGCAGTGCATTTTGGAACGTGGGAAATTTCTACTTTGCAATCCAGCCTTTCCCTCACACCTATAAAAAGGCTCTTCTACTCCATGCTTCATTGGCTCTCAAACATCTTTTACTACAGCCTCTCCATCCCTCCTCTATAAAACACTTCTCGGTGTTAAAAATTTTTGTTACTAAAAATTTTTGGTTGATGTTCGAGGCATTATTGAGTCGTCAATAATGTGATATCACTCTGAGCTGCACACATTTCATATATCATGCCGAGATGGGACCATTACCTCCAAAGCCTATCCTAGGAAAGTTGGGTTCCAAGGTGATTTTGCTTTGTATGCCACGGGTGGTAGTATACGTGAAGGTTTCAATCGGTGACCTTTATGCGACCTTGGATCGAGGTATAACGGGGGAGCCAGTTGACGGTTGTTATGTGGCCACGAGCTCAAACTTTTTGGATACCCGAAAATGTTGCCTTATAAATAACATACAGAAGTTTGAGGGCATATTCATAGAGAAAAACTGTGGACCTTCCCGCTATAATCGACGTAACTTTTTTTCTCCATTTCCAGGCAACCGATACCTTTAACCTTCCTTCTTATTTGAAGATTAGCACCATCATGGACGCAGAAAGACTCTTATGTGGAGAACGATTGTTTTGATAGAGTAAAGGTGATGCTCTTTTTGGGCCGATAGTGGTTGCCGTTATTAAACAGCCCATTAATAACTACAACCGCTATCGCGCCGGCCCGAGTTTGACCTCTAGTTCCGCTGAAACATCTGCTCTCCCCCTAAGAGTCTTCTTGTGTCCAACTTGATGTCAGCCTTCAAATAAGAATGAAAGGTTAAAGATACCGATTAAGTGGAAATAGAGAAAAAAATACATTGATTACACTGAAAATCTATCTATTTTCCCTATGATTATGGCATCAATCTTATGTATGGTATATTTGACATCATTTGTGGGGTATCCAAAATGTTTGAACTCATGATCATGTAACGACTGTCAACTGGCCCTCGGTTATACTCGAACCTGAGACAGCATCACGGTTATCGGTTGGGACCTCCATTTAAACTTCGACCCCTAATCTTATCAAGCGCAATCACCCTGAAACCAGATTTCCCCAAAATGGGTTTCTAAGGTGATTATTCTATCCTGCTATGACATATGAAATGTATGTGTCATAAGATGCGATATCACATCCTCGACTCCTCAAAACTATATTTGAAATTCCTCGATTTCAGTCGAAAACCTCAAACCCTTTTAGAAAATCCTAAACCAAAAAACCTTAAACCCTATTAAAAACCTTAAAATTATTTAAACCTTAAATTTAAAAATATTAAAAAAATCTAACCCTAGGAGAGAGAAAGGGAAAACGCGTTAAACTAGGCGCACTTTCCGTACAAGTGGCAGGAAAACGCGCCCAACTGAATGAGCTTTTCTTCTATTTGTACAGAAAGCGCGCCTAACTGGACGCGCTTTCCCTTTCTCTCTCAAAAAACAACATATTCCCTTAAATTAAAAAAAACTTAAAAATTTAATTTAAAAAATCGGCCTTTACACCTAATTTTGCCCTTGATTTTAATAATTAATAATTCCATCATCTTATTGATTATTTTAAGGATTTTATTCTTTTTTATACATGAAATTTCCTTCTTTTTCTTGTACGTTCTATACCTTAACTTTAACCTAGAAGTTACTTCATGAATATAATAATCTCTAATATCAAGTAATTTAAATGATATTATTTGGAGAGATGATTACAAAATTCAAACATAAATTATAAAATAAATATGCAATATCCTTTTGTGCTTTTTGTATTGCAACTAACTAGTTGACCACTCTCTATATATAAGTTCAAAAGTGGATTCCATATTATCGTGTACTTGCTGCCTCATAATCAGACAGAAAGGCTGCTACTAAATGATAATCCTAGCTTAAGAATCTTTTAGGTTCATGAAACATATATAATATATGGACTATAAGATTATAAATATATATCTTTTAATACTACTTTCTCTTTATTAAAAGGGTTGATTGCGTTTAGCATTACTTGATTAAGAGACCTCAATTTTGTAGAGAAATTATTAAAAAAGTCACCATTGTCAAATTATGACGCATTTTAATTTATTTCTCTTAAATAGAGGTCTCGATTGGTTAGGTTAGATTAATTTCAAACATATATATATATATAATATTAATATATTTTATCTTTCTTTAAATTTGGCTCAACGTGAAATATGAGCCTCAAATTGTACTTAAACTCATTAAAAGAGATAAATGACTTACTCAAACTCTCTTTAGTCTTCATATTATTTTTAATATTTTTTAAAAATTAAAGAATTAAGAGATCTTTAAGGAAAACCATGCGGAAACGATGAAACTGGAGAAAAATAATAGAAACAAAGAACTCATTTTTAAAAATTATTTGTAGCTTCTATCGTAACAGATTTTGCTTGGCAAAATGGAAAAAAAAATTAGAAAGAAAAAGAAAATAAAGGTTGAAATAGAAAGATGAAAAATATAATTTTCTTTTTCATAGGTGTGTTTGGTAGGGAAAATGAAAAAATGGAAAGAAAAATAATTTTCTTTCCCTCTATTACTCGATAGAGTTGAGAATTGAAAGAAAAGAAAATAAAACATTTGAAAAAAGTATACTTTGAACTAGCATACACTTCTCTCTCATTTTCTCTACTCTCTTCATTTCAATTTGGAATGATTGGTTTTATGCATTAGGATGAAAAATGACCACTCTCTTATTTTCTTTCCTCTCACTTTTTTTTCTATCAAGCATACTAATTTTTTTTTTTTTTTTTTGCATTTCTTCACTCCCTCATTTCATCCTTTCACTTTTCCATCCACCCAAACACGTCCTTAGGTAGTGCTTGGTAGGATGAAAAGTAGTAAATTTCTGATAATTTAATTAGTTGGAAAGTGATTCCAATAGTTGGTATGTCAAATTTTATTTACTTTCCTTAGAATCTAACTTTTCCTTGGGAGTTATTTTCCTTTGAATATGACAATGTGATTCCCATGATAAAAGGTAAGAAAATTTCTTTCCCATATAGATTGAAAAGTTCTAAAAAATATTAAGACAAAATTTGTTGGTAATGTAAAAATCTTATCATTATAATATGGTTGTTGGAATCTGACCGTGACAATTTGACCGTTGGAATCTGACTGTTACAATATGACCATTAGAATTTGACCATTACAATATGGCCATTGGAATCTAATCATTACAATATGACCATTGAAATCAGATCGTTGCAATATGACCATTGAATTTTTTGTACCATTTTGCCCTTTTGAGAATCCTATAAATTGGAGGTCATTTCTCTTCATTTACACAAGTAACAAACCTAAGCTTCTTCGTTTTTCACATTTATCTCATTCTTCTTTTCTCTAAAATTCTAGCATTTTACTATAATTACATTAGAGAAAATTTCTGTCTAGGAGATTAAATTTTAAGCAAGACCATTTGTGACCCTGCCAACCTTTCTTGGGAATTGAACCTAGTGTGACTTTTCTAGCCAAGTTTTTCCGACCAGCTTTAAAATTTTATTTTTATCTTATTTCCCGATTCCTTAGAGAAGAACAATACCAATTGTGTTCCATATTCCTTATTTGGCTGTACAAATATTGAAGTTTTGTGTTAACCTTGGGGGCAACGTTTACTACACGATTACACCAATCAGGACGAATTTGCTTCTAAGGCAGTGGTTCTTCCACGGCACAATGATTCTTTCTTTTATTTATGCTTGGTTTATTTTCCAGTCAGTGCTAATGATTTTGTTTTGTAATCATATTTTTCCAACAAAATTAACCCTATTTTATATTGGTTTAAGGTATTAGTCTATTAATAAATGTAAAAAATATGAAGTTAGTGCCTCTTTCCTCCTTCCTACTACTTGATTTTTTTTATTACAAAAACGGATTTTTCAAAATAAGTTTTTTTCTTGATTTTGTCTTTTTCCTAGTGTAACACCCTAAATTCGGCCTAGAAGTTTAGACTGAATCTCGGATGTTACATTGATTATCGAAGTGATCGTAGGTAAATTTTTACAAAACAAGTTATCACGTCGAACCGAAATATTTAATCATTTTAAAATTCAGTTAGTAAAATTATAGTTAAGTTTAATATATAACCGGAATTTGTACCACAATTTTATAAAACCTTACAGTTCAAAAACCGAATACAAAAATAGAAACTAAAAATACAAACTGATAATTTATTTTTCACCGAGACTGTCCGAGACCTCCGCATACCGATTCCAGCGTCAGAATTCAGAAATGTACCTGAAAGAGGAAACACTAAGGGGGTGAGCTACATGAGCTCAGTGTGAGTTCAAACGAAAAACAACATACTTATGGAAGAGAACTCCAGACGACAAATCAGTAGCAAAGTATACTTACAGATATATGTAGAAACAGACACAACATAGAACCAACACCTCGACACACATAACAGTTAGAGCACACCAAGTATACCCAGAATACTGAACACAAGTGTTGTTTAGACAAATAGAACCCAGACAAATAGTCTTACACCTAAACAGATGCACATGAATACAGTCAAGTACTGAAACCCACCCATCCAGCCAACACACCTCTCTGTCCCCCGATCACACCCCATAAGAGCTGATTAAGCTCATCCAACCAAAACACACCACACAGGACCTCGAAAGGCCCATCCATCCCTACACACCATGTATGTGGAGTAATCCACTTAGACAATAATACGCAGCAGAGCTAGAGTATATGTAGTACAATGCAATGTGGTAGTCCGCTATACAGTCATATTGCATTTTAAACTGCCAGATCAAATAATGATCCGTAGCAAAGCTGACGTACGTGTGGTACAGTACGGTAAACCATTGTATGAATAAGCTTACAGTTAAATTGCCAGATTAGAATAGAAACAATCTTCCTTTTCTTCACAATCCCACCCAAAACTCTACTTTATGCAAGTGTATGTATGCACACAATCTCACAGAACAGTGACAAATTAGCAGACAGTCAGACAGAACGAATATGCACACACACACACCCAGTCAACCGAGTTCAGAGTCAGACATCTCACACAACAATTGTAATAACACATAAGCCGCAGCCCAAATCGGAGTCTTAACTAACCTTACTATAGCTTAGACAAGGGTTGAAGCACACAAACACATCTTCCGATTAGAAACACACACAGAACCAAAATAAGTGTTTTAGGACCACACGGCAGTGTGCTCTGGCCGTGTGTAAATGCCCAGGCCGTGTGGAGGGTCAAACGCTCGTGTGAAGAGGGGCACACGGCTGTGTGACAGAGGCACACGCCCGTGTGGACCAGGGACATGGCCATGGGAGCAGGCCGTGTAACTCACTTTCCAATTGTGCTTAACTAGAGTACAGGGCAGACACGGCCGTGTGAGGGTTTCATACGCCCGTGTGCTCAACAGACACGGCCATGTGTCCAAAACACACGTCCGTGTGGGATCCCTAAATTCCCAAATTAGCCACACGGACCAAAACATTCAAACCCTAATCCCCACATACACACGCCCGTGTGCCCAGGGGACACAGCTATGTGAAGATCAATAAAAATCTCCAAATCAGCCACACGGCCGTGTGGCACCCAAATAAGCCCGAAAACCCTAATTCCTAAAAGCACACGGTCGTGTGAATTGGCACACGCCCGTGTGGCCACCTATGTACTCACGAAACCACCTTAAAATAGCCCCGAAAAACATTCTTTCAGTCATGAAGCACTTCTCAGCCCTCGATAGTTCGAAATTATTCCAATCATACTAATTTTAAGCATAAGACAACAAAACCACATCGTAAATAATCATTTTGCGAACACGCGCATAAGATGTAAACTTTCACGGAGTCGAAATAAGAATTTAAAAATACACAGAAAGATAAGGAACTCACACCTAATTCAACGCCGAAGGAGCGAAATTCTTTGAAATCTGCCAGCAAAACCGTTTTAAAAAAACAAAGCAAGGGCAAAAAAAAAAAAAAACCAAGATAGAGGAAAATAACAAAAAGAAGAAAACATCCAGCCAAAAAGAGAGAATATATTAAAATAATAAATAAATGGATATATATATATATATATATATATTAACTTAAACAAAACTTCTATTTAACAAAACAAAACAAATCTAAAATATTTTTCCAAAACGTTCACATAAGAACTCAAACCTAGAATCTTGAGGTTTACAAACAATTACTCAACCACCAAACCAACAAGTCCATTCTATCACTTATACGTACAACTAAACATAATAGTGCAACCTTCTCACTGACCCTAACCACAAAATTCAAAAACTTCTAACATCAAAATTCGGGGTGTTACACCTAGCTACAAATTTGATATAGCACTTGTATTTATATGAATTACTTATTATTTTTTGTAGACTTTGGGTTGAATTGTTCCATTTAAGTTGTGTGTGAATTGTGGGTTAGACCGTTTATAGTTTTACATTTCTATGATTTAATTATTTGTAGCTTTGCTCAAAGCAATACTTGGAATCAACTTTTTTTTTTATATTCCTATGGGTTAGCCTTTAGCTATAACAAAACGTGATTTCAAATATCTTTTTTATTTATTCTAAAACAAGTTTTATATATCCATGATTTTATATATACATTATTATATTTAGAAAATATATGCAAGATAAATTTGAAAATTTTGAAACAATTTTACTTAGATTAAAAATAATTTAAAATGACCAATTAAAATTTATTATTAAATATTTAATCCAAGTATTTTTAAGAAAAAAATTTATTATATAATTTAAATACATAAATATTTTATTTTATTTAATAAAGGTAAATTCGTAAATTATCATTACATTCCTAGCCAAATACTTAGTGAAGCAAATGTGATAATGTAACTTTTTTGGGGATTTTAATCAATATTTTTCAATGTATTCCAAACATTGTAAAATAACTTTCCAGACAATTGTATTTCTAACAATCACATTCTATTGGAATCATAACAAAGAAAAACACAAAACACTACCTTAAAATATTTGTTCTTTAAACTTTTTTCTTTCTTTTTCACCGATAGAATTAGGGGTTTGTTATTGTTGTTCAATTCAATAATTCCTTTTCAAAATTTCAATATTGCATAGTTTTTAATTTAATTTTCACTTTAAATTAATCAACGATTTTAAAAAAAAATTAGTTCTCATTATCATGTCCATTGCACGTAAATGCATGTATTTATATTTTTATTATTTAATAAAATATTTTTATTTTGTATTATTTAAAACAGATTACTTCAACACTTGTTATAACTTTAAATAAAAGTCAAATAATATCTCTAACTTGAAAATTTATCTAAATATTTTAAAGATTGAATTCCAATAAATAAAAATTATTTTGAGAATTGAGATTATAATGTGATTTAATTTATATGTTTACAATAATAATAGATAAATTTAATTATGATTTTAATGTATTAAAATTATTTAACTATTAATTTTTAAATTTGATATTAAAACATTAATTTTAATTTTTTAGTTTTAATATTAAATGTAACGCCCCAAAATTTGAATGTTTGTTTGTTAAATTTTATTGTATTTGAGTATTTACTTTAGTGGTTAAGTATTCTATTTATGTGTTTGAGATGAGGGGTTTAAGTTTCACTTTTGAAAAATTTTGCTATTTTGTTTTGACTGAATCCTTATCCTTGAACATGCGACTTAAGTCTCATTCTGCGTTAATTTGCATCAATGATGAGCCTAGTGATTTAGTGGTTAAGCTTCTATATGCCTTTAGTCTTGTGTTCAAGTCTTTGTGTAAGTGAAAAGGAATTATATTTTTATACTACTTTGCAAAATTTGTTTATTTTAAACTAACTGAATTGTTTCCTTTTTACGTCTTTCTCTTTTTATGTTTTCTGTTTCTTCTTTTATATTGTTCCTGTCGTTTTCTTTTTTTCTTCAGTTACTTTTCTTTTATTTCTTCTTGTTACTTCTTACTGCTGTTCTGTCGAGGAAATTGCACGTCTTGTTGTTTCTTTGGTTAAAGGTTAATCACGTAAGTTTTGTTGTTAAATTTCTGTTAATGTTCGTTTTTGTTCTTTTTTTCAAAACTGGTTTTATACCTGTGTTGTTCGATTTCTCTATTTAAGTTTCGGTTGGCTTTCTTTTAGGCAAAGATCTTGAGTTAGTTTCGCATATTGCTGTTTTGTACAAGGGTGAGTGGATTTTTTCAAGTTGGGGTTTTGCGTCGAAGTTTTCGATGTAGTTTGATTTGAATGTTAAATTAGTGTTTTAGTCTGATTAAATTGTTTAATTGGACAATTGATTGTCATTTTTAGGTTTCAAGATCATCTCTATTGCTTCTACGTCAAACCCGTACCTGGTGTGTAACGAAAACTGAGAATTTTGCAAACAATAAAAGTCGGAATTCATGGCTATTGACGCCATATGGCCGTGTGGCAGGCTATGTGAGCCTGCCAAGTCGTGTGGTCAATCGTGCTAGAGACTATTTTGGAATTAGAGTCACACCGGCTAAAGACAAGGGCGTGTGTCCAAGCCGCGTGAGAGACTTTTTGGGTATGGAGTCGCACGGGCATGTGTGAGACCGTGTAACTTTCTGTTTTGAGTCACACGACCATGTGATAGACTGTGTGTGACACTGATATGGGCCACACAGGCGTGTGCTAGGCCGTGTGGGCCACACGAGCCAACCATCCAAGCCGTGTAAATCCACACGGGTGTGTTAGCCAAAAATCAAAATTTATCCCTATGGTCGTAAGTGTCGTTCTAATCGAACATAAGCTTATCGTAGGGTTCATATAATTTGATTTAGGTTGCAAAACCCGTTGTTTGATGATTTGTTACTGTACAATTTGTTATCTAAGCATATATCTGATGTGAAATCTGATAAGTAAATATGATCCGTTTTACCTGAGCATGATCTGAATCTGCATCATTGTATATGTATATATTATTTTGTATCTGCATTGGGGTGGGAATTGTGATAAATGAAGAAATGTGTGCAGTTTAATTATCTGTCGATTCTGTTGGCTAAGCCACATACGTATTTGATTCTGGCGATATATTGCACTTTGATCTAGCAGCTTGTCTGCAACATTCTAAAATGTGACATACAATCACTATGCGGTGTGTAGGGATGGATGGGTACTTAATACCCTATTTGGTGTGTAGGAATGGTCGAAGATAGTGTGGAGCGGATGGGGTAGGATTCTGTATCTGTTTCTGATATGTTCTGTAATTGTATCTATATCTGTATTTGATATGTTCTATATCCGTTTCTATTTCAGATATCTTTGTGACGTCATCAGACGCATCTCTTTTCTCACGACCTCTAACGGGATAAACAAAGGTGGGTTGTCTAACCTCGGTTCGATTTGCATTGGCTACTACAATATTCGTGGTCCTATTTTGACCTCAATTGTAATACCCCTCACCCGGTTTAGTTGTCGGACCTGGGTTACAAAATGCTACATCAACCAACAGATGTTAATCACATGCATATACGGTTCGAATAAGAGCAACGACTACTAAAATTAATATTTAAAGAAAAAGTTCTTTGCTAATTTGAACATTTAAACAAAAATAGGAATAGTTTTAACCGTAATTAAGGTTCATTTTTAATAGATCTAAAAAAAAGCACGTAGGTATTGATATCGAAAAAGGAGGTATCTGTATTTTTATCACGAGTATCTATACTCGTATATGGGTATCGATACAATGGTTGGATTCTGTCAAATTTTGAAAACGTCCCAACTTCGAGGTATCGATATTCATATCTCAAGTATTGACGAATTTATCCAAAATACCAAAAATTCAAAAGTTAAAATGTTATCCATGCTCAAAACAATGTTCTACTTAACACACAATTATAATCTAATTTAACTGAACTTATTAAAATCCTTTAAACATTTATCATGACACATCCATACATTTAAATAAGAATATCTAACATGCATTATCAACCTTAATCTCAAACTTCAATTTAATCATAAACAAAGTCCAAAAAAACATTCACATTCCGTCAATCCAATACCAAGATAGAATTAATAAGATAATGTTAATAATCAAAACAAAAACTTTAACCTATATTGCCTTTATTCAGTGAGTTCAAAAGAATCGCGAAAACCACTAACTCAAAAATATTGTCTTACTTAGATCACTTCCTTCGCTGCTCCACTCACACCGAAAAACTACTTATTTGCAAGATGTTGATATGGAATGTGAACTTAAACAAGCTCAGTAA
Organism: Gossypium longicalyx; assembly: GCA_025698465.1. Taxonomy (NCBI): domain Eukaryota; kingdom Viridiplantae; phylum Streptophyta; class Magnoliopsida; order Malvales; family Malvaceae; genus Gossypium; species Gossypium longicalyx. The sequence continues at coordinate 22,096,052 of CM047007.1, forward strand.
ATGTTAGAATAACCACAAAGCATACACAACATCAAAGGTTAAGCAAGAGCATATTACAACACATTCATAACCATATTCTAATCGAGTCAAAATTACATGTTCACGCTTCATTAATTCATAAAAATAATATATACTCTCATGTACAATTAAATACAATATATCTCATATATAAGTCATTTAATGATAACTTGTCATATTGAGTGTAACACCCATATCCCATCTTTGTTGACGGATTAAGGATCAGAGTGTTATAGAACCAAATAGAACAATTTATCTTAAGTCAAAACAAAAATTTAATTAATTTATAAACATATATCAATTCATAGAAAAAATATTCACATAGGCCTTAATTCAAGTTTACAGGGCCTTAAATTAGTTTGAAAGTAATCAAAGATCAAAATGAATCAAAACATAAATTTTAGGAAAAACTTGAAAATTTGGAAAATAGGGGTCACACGACCTTGTGGCCAGGCTGTGTGACACAGCTCAGACAGTGTGATCATTCAAAGTAGGGACACACGGCCGTGTCCTAGCCTGTGTCACAAACTGTGTAATTCACTGACTTGAGACACACGACCATGTCTCAGCTCATGACTTAGACTGTGTGAAACCTATACCAAAACTAATAGAACACATACAGTCATGTGGGTGATCGTGTATGGCATACGGCCATGTGACAGTCGATGTCCCAAGCCGTGTGTTTCCAAACTAACCCCTTAAATAAGCTAAAATCAAGCCAAAATTTACACATCAATACACACCATTTCCACAAACATTCATAAGTCCAAAACTATTCCAAACTTGCTCTTAATATACCAAATCAATTGCCCTATATGTTCTAACCAATGTACCAACAACAGGTATGACAATTACAATCAATTTTGAACCTATTCAACAATATAATTTCCACCACTTAGTGTACCTTATGCATACCAAATGACCGTATCACAAACATATCAAACAACCTTTTTCTTTCTATCTACATGAGAGTATGCATAGCTAATATTTTCTCATATGAATACACATCATTTTCAAGTCTTCATCAAAAGACATAAACCAAAATAAACTTGCCATCATTCGAAAACAAACCAATCACCAAAACAACACTTAAAACCTTATTACATTCAAATCATACCAAAATAACAGACAACTATATACATGCCACTTATAACCATTTCAATATATTCAAAAGCTACCAAAGTGGATCGATGGATAGTGTAATCATGCTTCGACAAATATTCCAACCGTTTGAGCTTTTCGATGATCTACAAAACAAAGAAAACAACTATATAAGCAATTAATGCGTAGTAATCTCATATAAAAAAATTTAAACTTACTAATTGCATCGAATTAATCAACCATGAGAAAACTCATTTAATCATAGACCAAATTTTCTTTTCCTATACATCATACTTCACAAGGTTAATAGGTGAACCAATACACATACAAATCCAGCCCAAACAAGGGATATATTATATCAAACATTTCAATTTCACCATTCATCTATTATATGACTACCATGTACCTTCGTCTTCTTATAACTAAGCTTATCATAAATTCCATATTATTACAGTAAATCATAAATCGTTTTATATAGTCATATATTATGTAAAGCTTTAATTACATGTTCATACCATGAAAAGAATTTCACTATATAAATCATTCGTCCACAAAATTCAAATGTTACCTCTCCAATCCAAATACATCAAAACAACCTTCATTTCAAAGGGCATTTTCATGCCATAAATCACATATTCTCAAAGGAACAATCTATACATGTAACTAATGAACTCATTATAATATCTTTCACTTACCAATATTATAATTATGCCATAATATATAAGCACATAAATAAATTGCAATTCAATTATTTCTTAGCTCGATGAACTAGTAATTTAACTAGAATACTCGAGTAACTATACCAATTCTATGTAACAATCCATATCATTTAGTCCAAATCATTAATACTCGATCATTACTCCATTTTCAAGGGCATCATAGATGCAGAATAGGGGCACATACGTATGGCCAAGGGAACCAAAGTGCGAATAAGGACACAGATGTGCAAACAGGGACACCAAAGTGTATACAAGGCATTGAAGTGTGAACAGGAGCACAGACATGCAAATAGAGACATCGAAGTGTATACAGGGGCATCAAAATGCGAACAGGAGCATAGACATGCAAATAGAGACACTGAAGTGTATACAGGGGCACCGAAGTACAAATAGTGGCATTTTTTCATTTCCGTATACAATAGAACTCGTTACATTCACAGATAATTTATTTCAAATCCAAGTATTACTACTAGCAATCTCTTCTTAATTTCATATATATATATATATATATATGTATAATACTTGCAATTCTCATTGTTATATAAATAACCAAAGATATCTCATATATATATACAATTCCATTAACTAGAAAACAACTTTAGTATTAGCTCTCATATCATTTAATTTGACTAATTCCTCTATTTGAACCATAAAAGTAATAATTTATCACATCTTTATCAATTAATTTTAACATAACATAAATAAATATTTACATTCATCCAAAATGGCAAAGATAATAATTTACATTTTTAAACGAACTTACCTCAACAAATACAAATATAACAACGAAGTCGACGATTAATCTAACACATAGATTTTCCTCGATTTTGATCCGTTTGGTTCGTTTTGTGATCATGCAAAAGAAATCAGCCTTGGCCGAAGCTTAAAGCCAAGAAAAATGGTGGTTTTCCCTCCTCAAATTTGATGGAGAAGAAGCATTTTAGAAGATGATACATTTTGTCATCTTTTACATTAATTACTATTTACCTATTTACTATTTTAACCTGTAAAATTTATGAAATTTACCATGCTACTTATCCATGAATATCCACTAACTTTAAATATGGTATAACTACCATTCAAGTCCATTAGTTTATCTTTTTAAAGCTTTTTGATCCATTCAACTAATGGAAACCAACTTTTGCACCTTTTATGATTTAGTCCTTTTTAATTAATTAACTATCTAAACATTAAAATTTCTTATCCAAAATTTAATATGACTGTAATAACACCCTGTAAATATTTAATAAAATATTTACGGCTTCAATTTATAGAAATAAGCTCCTGATACCTCATTTTCTAAACCCACTTGACTTTAAGGATCTACCACTTGTACCTAATTATTCGATCAAATAACATAAATTATCAAATCAAAATTTATTATAACACTATATTTGACTTGTAAATATTAAATAATAATGTTTATAGATTCATTCATCAAATTTGTGGTCCCAAAACCACTGTTTCTGACACCATTAAAAAACAGACTGTTACATTGAGATTATGAAACATAAAAGAAGAATCTATCACCACATATTGGATAAACGGATCTCCATTACACCAATGATTCAAAGATCCTAACATATCCCATAAGTGTAGCATAAAACTAAAAACTCTCCAACATAGCAACATATCCCAATGAATGGAGCTTAGCTCGACATTCCCTTATCTCTCCGATCTGTCCCGAGGCCTTTTTACCCAAATCATAAAACACAAAAGTGAGTATTCACAATTCTATGGCATGTCAACTATATCCAACAATTTCAAGAGATCACAAGGCCAAAATATCCATAAATACACATATTGAATTAATGTTTTAATCATATAATCTCTATTCATAATCATCAATTCACATCACAAACTTGTACACAATGCATGCTTATCGAATTCACATTTAATTACATTTTAAGTGCTACAACTATACTCATTGAGCCATCACATATTTGACCACATATGTGTACATTAAAATCAAATTATCTCATACCACATACAAGTATTCATTTACATTACTTGTCATATTAGCATCATATTCCACAACTCGACATTCATTAAGTGTAATTTCACAAGGAAAAAAGTATAAGAAAGACTTACACTTGGAACTTAAGATAGAGGTTTAGGCTATTCCTAAGCTCTCGATTAATGCTATAAATCACGCATACCAGCAGCGACTCCGGACACTGACTAATCATGTTTTCGCTTATAAGCCGAAAGCTAAAACAAGCTTTTCCTTGCCTTTAGACTTGCTTGTAGTGGCTTCCGATTGATTTAGAACTTTACACACATAACAAAAACATTCCAAAATCATCAAAAATCAACTTTGAACACAACTAAACAACAAGAAATACACAATTCAAGCCTCTCCTTTCTCACTACCGAAAACTAGCTAATTTTGCTGAAATTAAAGTTTTGACAACTTAATCTAGTTTCTAATCCTCCATTTAAATTTCAAATATCCTAAATAACATTTAATTTTATATCTAAACCATTAATTTCACCTAAATCCATGATTTTAAATTTTTCAAAAAATTAAAGTTTTCAAGAACATGTAAAAGAGGAAAATGCTTAATTCTTAAAAATTCGGTTATGAACTATCAAATTGAAGTTAAATACCTTCTAATTAGGTTAGAATGATTCAAAAAACACTTTGAAAATATGGGCTTACTCAAGATTAAGAGGTTTGTCATTTTTGAATCTAAGCTTTATTGAAAAACATCAAATCTAAATATAATTGTTTAAAACTCAATTTGAATTAACAAAACTCTTTATTTAATACTAAAAATTTAGAATATTACCTTAATTTGATGAAAACGATGACGAATTTGGGGAAGAAAATGCGATTCGTTTGAAAATTGGGGATTATTTTGGTGTTTGGGAAGTTAATAAATATAAAGGAATGAATTGATTTTGAAAGAACTCTCTAATTTTAGGTTTTGAAATTTTTTTGAATTGTTTGGAGTTTAAGAGAGGGAAGAAGACGTGAATAACTCCAAGTATAAGACAAATTTTAAAAAATTGGGCAATTTGCCCTTTTGGTCACTCCTTGTTTCTCCCCTTTCCCAACTAGGTCCTAATTCAATTAAAATCTTTTTTTTTTCAAATTAGACATCAAAATTGATTTTTTTTGAGCTAGTTAATAAAATAAAAACCTAAATTACTAACTTTAATTCTTTAATTACCCACTTATGGCCCTAATTTTTGATACTTTACTCAACCTCGGTTTACTAACCCAAAACTACTAGGCCAGGTTTTGGGATGTAACATCGGCTCCTTAGAGGTAACTGACCCGATCTATAGTTTTGGGTCTAGTTTTGTCTTGGAGGTTGCATATGCTCAACCTGATGATGGCAATCCTTAAACATATGCTTCATCGACCTGTATTTCAAACAAGAACCCAATTTCTTCCAACACTCAACCCAATGGCACCTTTCACAATACAAACAGTGGGGAACCCAACCTTTAAAGTTAGTTACAAAGACCTCTTTTTGCAGTCTGCTCTCTTTGGCTCATTTCTAGATACGTGAATTTGACCATTAAAATTAGAGTCTCTTTTAATTGAGACCTTACTTTTCTCTCATTTTTCTTGTTCCACTTGTTTGATCTCTTCTACGATTTTGGTTTTCTCTATTAAGGTCTCAAACACCCGTTTCTAGTGTTGAGCAACTTGTATTTTGAGATCGTAACGTATCCCATTTTCGAATCTCGTGCACTTATCCTACTCTATGGCGAACATTGTTTAGGCATAACAGTTGAGTCTAAAAAATTCAGCTCATACTCCACCACCATTTTATCTTCCTGTTTTAACTCGATAAATACAAGTCTATGGTTTTCGACATACTTAGTGCCCACATACTTCTTTTGAAAGGCCTTTTGGAAGTATTCTCAGTTTATCCATTCAGTTTACATATTTCTTACCACAGATTACCACCAATGGTAGGTCTCTTTCCTAAGCAATGACACTGTACCCTTCAATTTTTGCTCCAGAGTACAGTTTAGATCCTCTAGAATCCTTCAGTAGACTTCATCCTATACTCTGTCATAATAGCAACTTCTTTGAAAGTTTTTACCGTATTTGATTAGAGTCTTTCCGCAACGAACCTATGGCTCATCGATCTAGTTTGGGCTCTTAAAACCCTTTGTAGAATCCTCAACATTGCCTGTGCCACTGTGTCTTCGCCGTTCTCGTAACCTCTGCCACTGTTTGCAATGGAGTTCTTAACATAATCTTCTTTGGGGATCGAGTTTTTGCCTTGAATAGTGGACGACTCTATGGGTGCAGTCCTATACGATCTACCCCTACCACGTCTACCTTGGGTAGTCATAATGATCTTACGAAAATCTAATATTTAAAGGATATCTACAGGTTTCAAACAAAGGGGTTCAAACATTGGTTTTTTCATGAGTATTTATAATCTAACAATCACAGTTTATCTAAAGTTACCCAAAAGTATCAGTAACTAAATTAGGACTGGCATTGAAGTGTCGAATTTAATTTTCTGTATAAAATTAATTTTTCAAAAACTTGTGGCATGATTTTTCCCAAAATATCCTTTTTAAATGCATGCATGCATACACATTCAAAAATCCACAGTCTAATTTTTGAAAATCTGTAGCTCTGATACCACCAAATATAACTTTCCAACTCGGTCTAGACGTTAAATCTGAATTTGAGAGATTATATTGGCCACCAAGATGGCCTACTGTCACGAGCCAGAGTTCGAAGCCCGTGACCATCGAACCAAATGCATCCAATAGAGGTCTATTCTTAAATGGCGATCATTTGGCCCACGTGAGCTAGCCCGATTCAAGGAACTGTTGGAGAAGCCTATCAAATTGAAGCCTGGTTGGCCCGATAGCGAAGATATGGCAACTTAGGCAACTATGGTAACTAATCTTAAAAGATAGAGGGAATCATATCTTTTAAGATTAGATAGGATTTGATATGACAATATCTTGTAAATCCCTTAAATTATGGGATATGGTTAATCTCGTCCGTCGATGTAATTGTTTCTTGACAGTCGGTTTTGTGGGAGCTCAAGTATAAATAAAGAGCCTCCCCCTCATTTGTACTCACTCCATTCATTGTTTCATTATTCTTTGTGAATAAGAGAATAGAGAGCATTTACTCAAACACTTTGCGCGTCCTTTCTCATTATTTTTTATGCTTCTTTTGGCATAAGTTTGCTTTCGCTGTTCGATTGGTGCCTTGGAGGAGTTCTTAAAGAATCCTCATTCGAGAAAAGACTGACTTGGGCGAGTTTGGGACGAGCAAATCGCCTAAGGCCGCACGGATTGCTAGACGAAAGGTCTAGCCCCGTGACAAGTGGTATCCGAGCCAGTGTTCGAACCAAGTGTTATCCAAAACTGTTGGTTCGAAGGCACCATTGGGATGTCGAAAGAAAAGTCCGAACAAAGATGGGTGAGAAAATGTTTGAGGGAGATACTATTGGCAGTAGAGGTACGTGTGGGTAAACTCGAGGGATCCATGGAGGACGTAAAAGAGGCACTCGATGGGTTCGAGGGTCACATAGACAACTGGAAGGATTAGTCCAGAGACTATGTAAAGATGTCTCTTAATTCGACCATGGATAAGGTAAATGAGTTGTTTGATTCACACAAAGATAAACTGTCAGACAGGAATGATGCTCTTGAGGCCATGATGATGGCTTTAAAGGAGGAAACAATGGCCACGACGTTGGCTTTGAGCACAAGAATAGAGGAGCTCGAGAGAGAGCTGGCCTTGTGTCAAGCAACGGTGGGGAAATGAGTGGAAAATGCATCACTCAATAACGAGGATGTCCCAAAGCCGAAAGAGTTTGTAGGGACAAGGTCTGCATGCGATGTGGACAATTTCTTGTGGAGGATGGAAAACTATTTCCGTGTCAAAGGCATCGTGGATGATGCGGGTAAGGTTAAAACTGCTTCATTATTTCTTACTGATATTGCACTTTTATGGTGGCGAGGAAGGACCACAGATAAAAGGCAAGGTGAGATTGGAACGTGGCAAGAGTTCCAATGCGAGTTGAAGGGACAGTTTTACCCAGAGTTTACCGAGGAAGAAGCTCGGGCAAAGTTGCAAGGGATAACGCAACGGGGCACAGTGGAGGAGTATGTTTATGAGTTCAAAGAACTCATGCTCCAAGTTTTAGATGTGACCGAGAGAGAAGCAATGCTTGCTTTTCAAGAGGGATTGAAGCCGTGGGTCAGACAGGAGGTGGAACAAAGAGGTGTCTAAAAGCTGTCGGAAGCCATAACGGTAGCGGTATCCGTGGTTAAGCTTGGTCTAGGGAAAGACAAGCTTGGATCTTCCAGGTCCGAGAAAATGGGCGTATGTGAAGGGAATCACAAGGAAGATACGGATGAGTATGGCAATGGCATCGACGACAATTGTAGTAATGGGAAACCACGAGTTGGGAAGAAGAAACCCAAGAGAAAAAAGGACAAGCTGAAATGCTTTCTCTGTGACGGTCCACATATCTTGAAGAAATGTCTGATGAAATTTGCGCTTAGAAAGAAGCCAGTGGATAAGGCCTTGGGACTTGGTTCGAGTGCAAGGGGTGTCGAAGCCAAGGAGGCCGAAAGCGAGAAGAAGCCAGTGGAGTGCTTCTTGTGTCATGGTCTGCATAGGTTGCAGAAGTGTCCGAGGAAGTCTGTCATCGAAGGGAACGATGGAGCAGACAAGGAGCCCAATAAGCTTGGTTCGAGCAAGGATAAAGTCGAAGCCAAGAAGGCAAAGAGGAACAAGTCTGTCATCAAAGGGAACGATGGAGCAGACGAGAGGCCCAAGAAGCTTGGTTTGAGCAAAGGTAAAGTCGAAGCCAAGAGGGCAAAGAGGAACAAAAAGAAGCGAGTAAAGTGCTTCTTGTGCCGTGGTCCGTATGAGTTGCGAAACTGTCCAAAGCAAACCGTAGTCAAAGGAAAGGCAACGTCCGAGCATGGTGAGTCGTCGAAGGGGCTTCCACCCAAGGAAGAGGTGAGTTTGTCATCGAACTTAGAGGAAGAAGTTGTGATGAAAACAGTGAAGCTGGGACCCATGAGGCTCGAGTCGAGTGAAGCGTCGGAGTTGGCCGAGTCATCGACAAGGCTTCCACCTATGGGAGAGGTGGGTGATGCATCAGACTTCAATGGAAAAGAAGTGATGCATGTGGGACAGTTGACCCGAGTAAATGCGAAGGTACATTTCGAACACTCTAATAGTGTGTTGCATTCTAACTTGTGTACTTGGCAAGAATGTAGGGGCCCTTTCGAAGTTCTTGAACAAGGAGGCCGAGAGACTGTGGGCAAAGTGAAGCTAAGTGTTGTGAATCATGAGGATTCTGTTCGAGGAGAGTTAGAATGTGGGCAAGGGAGTGACATAACTCCTTGTCGTCGAGATGTACAAACGAGTAGGACGGCTCCAGTTAAGAAGCGACGGAAGCCGAGGCAGAAGTCCCGAAGGAAGGGTAAAGCCAAAGCAACGAGAGGGACACGAGTTGAATCAAGTCAGTGCCATTCGAAAGTCGCAACGAGGAAGTTGCAAGAATGGATGGGGGAGAATGTCACAGGCTAGAGTTCGAAGCCCGTGACCATCGAACCAAATGCATCCAATGGAGGTCTATTACTTAAATAGGGATCATTTGGCCCATGTGAGCTGGCCCGATTCAAGGAACTGTTGGAGAAGCCTATCAGATTGAAGCCTGGTTGGCCCGATAGCGAAGATATGGCAACTTAGGCAACTATGGTAACTAATCTTAAAAGATAGAGGGAATCATATCTTTTAAGATTAGATAGGATTTGATATGGCAACATCTTGTAAATCCCTTAAATTATGGGATATGGTTAATCTCGTCCGTCGATGAAATTGTTTCTTGACCGTCAGTTTTGGGAGAGCTCAAGTATAAATAGAGAGTCTCCCCCTCATTTGTACTCACTCCATTCATTGTTTCATTATTCTTTGTGAATAAGAGAATAGAGAGCATTTATTCAAACACTTTGCGAGCGTCCCTTTCTGTTGTTCTTTATAAGCTTCTTTTGGCATAAGTTTGCTTTCGCTTTTCGATTGGTGCCTTGGAGGAGTTCTTAAAGAATCCTCATTCAAGAAAAGACTGACTTGGGCGAGTTTGGGACGAGCAAATTGCCTAAGGTCGCACGGATTGCGAGACGAAAGGTCTAGCCCCGTGACACTAGTATGATCGGAGTTTATAAAACAATCATTTTAAAATATTTGTTTATTTTAAAAGAAAACTTAACCTATTTAAAGAAAAAGACTTGAGTTAACAAAAAAAAACCAATTAATTTTAATATTTTTCTTATGGCCTAGTACGATTAGAGTTTATAAAATAATCATTTTAAAACATTTGTTTATTTTAAAAGAAAACTTAACCTATTTTAAGAAAAAAACTTAAGTTAACAAAAAAACCAATTAATTTTAACATTTTTCTTATAAAGATGACTATTTTTGAAAACTTATTTTATTTATTTATTTTTCCAAATTTTATTTATAAACCTAGGAGCGGAAAAGTGATTTTTAACTTAATTTTGATGAAAACTATATTTCATGCATATATAATTAAATTCCATATATTAAATTAAGTTAAATGTTATGCATGCTAAAAAAACTCTAAATATGAGTCCTATGCCACAAAATAAGGAATATAGTACGATTCTAAAGGAACAAAAATTATAAAATAAGCTTAAGAATACTTTCATAAAAATAAAACGTAGCCAAGCCCTTTGTATGCCCCGACCGCGTCCTAACTTGGTGAGTTATCTGTAAAGTTGGAAATAAAAGGGGGAGTGAGTTATGAAGCTCAGCCTAAGTTTCGTCACAAGGCAACTAGTGTAAACATTAGACAAGTCATGCAGAATATCAACTCATAGAGTAAATTACAATCAATAGCAGTACAGAATATCGATAATTCAGAACAACTAATTAACATAATATTTTAGTGTTCATAGCCATGTAATTGCTTATGAATGCAATGCAAGTTCAATTTAATAGTAGAAAGGTCCTACCTACCCTACTGCTACACACCACAGTTAGGAGTTCCTCAAAACTCATCTACCTTCACACCACGTTGTGAATAAAACACTAATCATTGCAAATGTACTGCTAATGATAAATATATTGGTGGATGAATCATCCTTCTGTGCAGATAAAAGTTACTAATATTTTGTGGATAAACCACTAGTCGAACAGATGACTACTGACTAGAGTGCGTTGTGCATAAACCAATGGTCGTGCAGATGACTACTGACTAAAATACATTGTGGATAAACCACTGGTCGATTAGATGACTATCGACTAGAATACATTGTGATTAAACCACAGGTCGAGCAGATGATTGCCGACTAGAATAGGTTGTGGATAAACCATTGGTCAAGCAAATAAACTATCGACTATTTCCTCTGTTCAAACATCCCACCCCATGCAATGCAACATAGCATGCTATAATAGTTAAGTATGGTAGCATTAACATACTTATCAAGTATATATAGTAGCAATTATTATGTTTATAATAGATCATAACAATAGCAACAAATTTGCTTACTATATGTTTGATTTAACAGTAACAGTGGCGTATATCTCATGAAATCAGTATCATGGTTTTGCATAACAATATAAGTACATCAGAAATATAATGATAGTGGATATGTAACAATCACATATCATGCATTCATAATAATAATTCAATCAATTATATCATAGATTCTAGCATTTTTCATGTTATCAAAGGCTTAATTGAATAAAACAAAACACTAAAAATAGTTGGGGGACCATTCAAGGACTAATATATATAAAACGTAAAATTTTGGGTAAAACTATAAAATCTAAAAAATAGGGGCATATGGCCGTATGTGATGCTTCAGGCCGTATAGAAGGGTTACACGTCTGTGTAACAGACTGGTGCTGTGTGGTTTACGAACTACACTAGGGTTTCCAAGGCACACAGTTGTGTGGGAGGCCGTGTGGTCCACAAGCTCGTATGGCAGATCTTGTAGAAGAGTCGTGCTTATGTGAGAAGAAAACTATCCCAGGGTTTGCAGGGAGACATTGTTGTGTGGTCCACATGCTTGTGTGGCAGCCCGTATGGAAGGGTCGTGCCCGTGTGAGAAGTAAACTATCTTAGGTACGGTTTTGCCTCGATTCGCTTGTAAAAGAACACACACCAGACTTTTAGGTATCGAACGACGATCCTCACATCCAAAACTAATTTGGGATACCTACAACGAGTCTTTTAGACGATATTTACGTGAGACTTAGAGATTGTTTTCAAGATTCTCAAGATTTTCGGGAAAACTCATAAAAGATTCGAAACCGATTTTGGAAAATTGACAAGAATGATTTTGTTCCAAAATTCTAAAGTGCTACGTAATTGGAAATAAGAATACTTACCGATCTTTAATAGGATTATGATAGTTTTTTTATGATAGATCCGATGATTAACGAAGAAACAGGTTCAAATGAGGATTGATGTTGACTTGGGTTTCCAATATATCAATTTTCAACAAAAGAATGTAAAAGTTTTATGAAAAGAAAAGAAAAGAATGAAAGAAGAGGACGAATTTTAACTGGAAGAAAAAGAGGATTTTAATTTAGGTTTGAAAAGTAATTATAATCAATGTATAGTTAGGAAAAAGTTATTGAATACTTAAGGTTTTAAAATTGGAGGGTTGATTAGACAATTAGCTCTTCTTGTCATCCAAGGAGAGGAAATAGAAAGGATAGTAGAGTGACTTGAACCTAAGGACAAGGGTAGATGAAAGGCTTAACCACTTAGGTTGGTGCCCTTTCTTGGTTTATTTCCACCACATTTAATATTTAGTATAATGTGGTTTTTATCCTTAGTTGCTGAAGTTAAAAAGAAAAGAAATGAGAGAGATGGGATTTAAACCTAAAATCTCTTAAGAGTATACTAAACAGTTAACCATTAAGACCCAATTATTTCTTAATTGTTTATTTCATCTAACCTCCTATATTTTGAAGCGTTACAATTAATATACTTACTATTTGACTCAAAATATCCCGATGAAAATGCTTACAGTAGGGATATTCATTGAGTAGAGTAGATGTAGCTTTACAAGCGTCCTCTTCATGAATTCGAATATCCAACCTAAACATTAAAATTGTGCGCTGACCTTTCTTCTAAGCTTAATGTTTGAGCCATTGCAAATTTTTCATTTATAACTTTATTACTCCATTATCCATCATTTAAAGTGATGATGTTTTTATTGATTATTTTTAGGGTAAAGTATAGAAATGATGAATAAAGTATTGTTAGCGTTCTATTTTGGTCATTAAATTTTTTATTTTTCCTATTTTGATCATTACACTATTCAAAATAAATTTTTTGTCACTGACAATTAACAACCGTTTGAAAATTGACGGAAGTGCTGACATGAGATTTTTTTTATTGGTCTAATAATAAATTTAGCCATATAATATTTTTATATTCTATTAATTTGATTCTAAAATTTTATATAAAAAATTCTTTTAAAAAATAAAACAATATTTCACTAAAATTATAAAGTATTTGCATAAGTAAATATTGCACTAAAATTTTTTGCAACATATTTTTTAAATTTAATTTCTCAATTATTATTTTTCGAAGTTTTAATTTTTTTAAACTACTAATATCATTTTCTTTGTTTTTTTTTATCATACCCATCACCTCCAAAAAGCTTCATTGACGAATAATAAAACAAAAAAACAAAATGAAGCCTCAAATTGATGAATGAAAATTGAAACTTAAAATCAACAAAAAAAAAAATTGTTTGAAAATTTTATTTAAACCACTTTATTCAACAAATAATTGGAAATTTCAATCACATAATATCTTCTTCAACAAATTGATTTAGCATTGGCATTATGTGAACTGTTATGTCAGCAAATTTATCAGATTGTGAATGTTTTCATCTATTTTTAGGTGCTTTGACAAACAATATAGTTAATGTTCTAAAAGAGACAAAAGAATTTGTTATTTTGTAAATATTAATGACTATATTTATTGAATTTTTAGAATTTTAACTAAAATGGAAAAAAATTGTAAACATTGAGGGCTAAATTTGTTGAATATTTTATATTTATGATCAAATTGATAGATTACGTAAACATTAGAGGGCTAAATTTGTTATTAGGCCAAAAAAAGCTCACGCCAACACTTATATTAATATTCAAACGGCTTTTAACATTCTGTGATGAAAAATTTGATTTCATAGAGTTTAGTGACCAAAATAAAAAAAAATTTAAAAGTTCAGTGACCAAAATAGAACACCAACAATGTTTTAGTGACCATTTCTATACTTTACTCTTAAAATATTAATATAAAATATTATAAAATTCAATATTACTAAACATAAATATTTAATTATTTATATATAATATAATAAAATATTAATATAATTCATTATTTTAATAAATTATTTAATATTAAATTTTATTTTATTTTAATTTAATGATAAAATTTTAAAAATAATAATTTAAAATTTAAAAAATATTCTTAATAAATTATTGAAAAATATTTATATTAATATTTTAATTATATAAATATAAGTATTTGTTTAAATCGTGGTTAACTTAATTTATCTTTTCTAACTCAAATGTGTCACGTCCATTCTTATATATGTAATTTATATAATTTAAATTATGTGTCACTATCTATTCTCATTATTATAAATATTATATTATTATAAAATCAATTTATATGGCCAAAAAGTAATACTATAATATTTTATAATAAATATATTTATTTTGGGTTTATTTCACTAAAGACAATTTTTAAAAAATTATTTTTAAGAAAATTTATCAAAGAAACATCTAAACTATTGAAAATATTAATTTCCCTAAAAGTGAATCCATTTTCCAAAATTAATTTGGCATAATTATTTTTTTGACCTTTAAATTTTTAAAAAGTTATTTTAATTTTCTATTTAATTTTTTTCTATATCTTTTAGCAATTGAACTTATTTTGATTGCTAAATTACCTAACATTTGTTAACTTTGTTGATATGTACGTTAGCAAGTAATTAAAAATTTTAAAAAATATATTTTATAATTTTTAAATTTTTTAAATTAAAAAGTTAATTAATTACTAACGTAATAATCTATATATATACATCATATTAGTAAAATTAATATTAACTTTAATTTAATAAACAATTAAATGAATGCGAAAATGATTTTTTTTTCTTTTTTAAAACTGGTTACGCAAATTGATTTTCCAAAAGCTGTTTTGGCAGGCCCAATCTTGCTCAGCCATTAATTGGCTCTTACACTATTACGAAGCAAATGGAACTTGATCCCAGATTGAACCCAACTCAAAACGAACCGGAATGATCGAATATGCAAACAACCCGACCCGAACCGGCTTCCCCTTGAAATTCCAAATCCAAATAGAGTTAAACCAACACATTGTCCATATCAGTGTCCACGGTTCACCCCTTGTTGAAGCAGACGACAAAATATATAATCTCTCTCAACAGCCTCAAGCCCCCCTCTTTTTTATGTTTTGTGCGTAAATGGCATCATCCCTTCTCTCTAGAACTCTTCTGGGTCACCGCTTAATTCGATTCTCCTCGTCTCTCCCTCACTACCCCTTGATTTTCTCTAATCTTTTCAATGTAAGTGACAACCTCTCTCTTTCTTTTCAAAATTATTATTTTGGGTTTTTTTCTGATTGTTCTAATGGGTTTTGCTTTCTGGAAATCTGAAAAGTGAATCCTTTTCTTTTGTCTTGCATGTAATTATTCTATCACTTGTATAATGGGTTTGAGTTCTGATTATTATTTTTTTCAATTTTATATCTTCACCCTTTGACTATTGCTTTGGAGAATTTCATCTTTTCTTTAGTAAAAATGTATTTTTTATTTTACTGTTTTTACTTAAGGAATGCATATGCAGAAGATTAAGATTGTTATCTATTCTGGGTGTTTGTCTTTTATTTTTATTTTTAATTTCTAGTTATGTTTATGTTTTCTGTAAACGAAAAAATGCATTAAAAGTATCTAATGCTCTGATGGGTACTTTTCTTTTTAACTTGAAATTTGGCTACTCTGAATAATTCACTAACATGGGCATGTTGCTCTGTGGTATTTTGATACTACTCCGTCATTGACTACCTCTGGCTCTGGTGAAGACATTAACTTCGAACACACTGATTCATCTCGTAATAGTTTTTATGGTCACGTGGCTCAGTTCTTACGCTGTACTTTTATGTTACTTGCAGA
The DNA here is from genome assembly GCA_025698465.1 of Gossypium longicalyx. Classification (NCBI taxonomy): domain Eukaryota; kingdom Viridiplantae; phylum Streptophyta; class Magnoliopsida; order Malvales; family Malvaceae; genus Gossypium; species Gossypium longicalyx. The sequence continues at coordinate 22,112,092 of CM047007.1, forward strand.
AGAGAGAGTTCCGTGTACAGGCTGAGTCTTACCATACCACATATAAGGCCTCTGGTCAGCCTTCTCGTTTAATGGCTTCTGCAGCAATTGAGACTAGAAGTAATTTTTCGACACAATCTCTTTCCACCAATGATCCGGTTGTTTCTGTTGATTGGCTTCATGCTAATTTAAGGGAGCCTGATTTGAAGGTACTTATATTTATATGTGGACCAGTGACCCTTTTAAATTTTAAGCATTGTTTTTTTTATGAAATTATTTTGAACTTATTTAGTTTGGAAGTGTGGTTGTCATGAATGACAATATGACATCATATGCATTCGCTACTTTTGGTATTCTCCGCTTTATTCTCTGAGAATAGAAAGGCATACATGCAATATTACTAATTTTATAGTTAAGGTTTTGCATGGAACTAACTTAGCATGTTCATGGGCATCACCTCTCAATTTCTATGAGGTTTTGAGATTATTATCAAATTAAAGTTAATGTAGTATGGCTCTTGCAATTTTGTGTCTCCTAGGGAAATCTAGATGTTGATCCTAGGGTTATCTCCTTATTATCCTTCTCCTGCCTCTGTTTCAGTGTTACAATCAGCTATAAATCAGTGTCTTAAACTTAATAAGAATAATCTATCAAACTGTAACTAAGTTCAGGTTAAAATAACTGCCAAATTTCAAGCCCTACCTTCAGTTACCAATCACAGTAATTATTTTAGACTACAACAACTCCTAAAAGCTAACAATCCATCATCCAGGTTTCCATGCATGGACATCTTTTGATTTCTTTATTTGTCCTCAAATATGTATCTTCTCGGGCAGGAAAAAAGTGTAATAGGTAAATTTTGGTTTTAACAAAAACATAGGTCCCCTCTGAGATGGGGGTCATTTTACGACAGTTTCTTGTAGAAACTCCCCCCTCCCCCCTCCCACCCTCCAAGAAAAAAGAACTTTTGGAATCTAACGAATTTTCTGAGAATAAGTTATCATTGTGAAAACATTCTTTATTTTTTGTTATGCATTTTTATTTTGCATAGAACCCATGAATAGTTTATTAGCGTACACTGTCTTTGGAAATAAATATGAAAACTGGAAAATACTTTATGCTTCTTTGTTTATTGTCGATCATATTTTTATTATTTCTCAGGTATTGGATGCATCATGGTACATGCCAGATGAGCAGAGGAATCCAATTCAAGAGTATCAGGTGCTGAATATTGTCTTTTCTACAATCTATTTTGGTGTTAACTGCCAATATAGTTAAATGGTTGTGAATATTGAAATTCTAGTACTTATCTAATCTAAATTGAGATCTGCTACTCAGCTTCCTCTCTTTCTTTTAATTCCCATATTTTCAATTTCAAATGCATTTCTGTTTGATTTCTTTCACCATAGCAGGTTGCTCACATTCCTGGTGCTCTTTTCTTTGATGTTGATGGAATATCTGATCGAACTACGAAGGTGAGGTTCTTTTATTAATTGATTAGTCTCTCTTTTTGATCTCTTGGATTCTCTGGTTGCTAGACCATTGAGGTATAGGAAAATGATGCTTCATTCCATATTTGCCTCACCGTTTCTTTTCCTCTTGATATCTCACTACTATCCTCTCTGGGATTTACTAGCAGCAATGATGTTCTTTTCTTTTGACTGCTAATTTTTGATCCGTCTATATTGTTCTTTGAGATAGGTAGTAGAAATGGAGGTTTTGTTTCTTTTATGGTACCATGATTTTTCTGTCAAGTTGTGGCTTGTTGGAGGAAGATTTGAATAAAATTTCTTTTTATAGGTGTTTGGCCAGCATTAGGCAAATTAGTTACACCATTAAAAAGGTCTGATGTAGGGAAAATAAGGAGAATGGACAATCTGAAGTTTAAGGTAAATTAAATAGTAAGAACGATTCTGGCGGAACAGAGAAAAGGGGAAAGAAATAAAAGAACTTAGGACGAAAAAAAGACAGAACCAATTGAGGGAAAATATCAAGATCACAGAGACTAAATATTCAATATCAAAAACCCTAATTGCTGTTAAATTATCCTAGTGTTTAGAAAAAAAACCCAAAACCCTTATAAAATGAAACATTCCAATAAGAAACTTGATTCCTAACAATCCTAATAAATTAAAAGTCCTAAAGAGAGTTCTCCATCAAGTTGCTTTGGCAATTCCAGAATCAACTTTATAACTTTGTATATATTTCTTGAGTATTCTTAGTAATGTGATTCAATAAAATTTTAATGTTAGTTTGTTACATGATGTATTAATATTGGAGATGTACTAGATAAGTGAGCCTTTCAATAACATATACGCTAGTTTGCTTATCCTATTTGACATCTCTGGTTGAAATCTCTTATATCAGTTGCCACATATGCTGCCATCCGAGGAAGGTTTTGCAGCTGCTGTGTCTGCACTTGGCATCCATAATAAAGATGGGCTGGTTGTTTATGATGGGAAGGGAATTTTTAGTGCAGCACGTGTCTGGTGGTGAGTAGCATGTTTAATAATAAGATCTCTTCTCAACCTTTACTGAAATATTTTATCGTAAGTATCCTGATTCTAAATCTAACAGATATTATTCCTTTGATAATTGAAAGGATGTTCCGAGTCTTTGGGCATGACAGAGTCTGGGTGTTAGATGGAGGCCTCCCAAGGTGGCGTGCATCAGGTTATGATGTTGAATCTAGTGCTTCTAGTGATGCTATTTTGAAAGCCAGTGCTGCTAGTGAGGCAATAGAGAAAGTCTATCAGGGACAAACTGTAAGCATACTTTAGAATTAGATGTTTGATTCTCTATATCTCCTTATTTTCAATTCTTGGAATTATTGATTGGATGGGGGGAGATTTCCTGTGCCATAATATGTATTGTCTGAGAGTTGTGAAATATTGTTATTGAGTTCAAATGATGCCTCCTGAAAGAAGCATGCACGGAAATACTATGAAAGGCTTCAGTTGCTGGGTTGGACATTGTTATCTAAATAAGATTACACAACATTCTACTCTCCCATGTTTACAATATTATACTCAATATAGTTTTTGGTGCATGCATCTTTGTTTTGCAGGCTGGACCACTCACATTTCAGACAAAATTTCAGCCGCATCTTGTCTGGACACTTGATCAGGTTGAACTGCTAAACTAATATAATTCATATAAAATTATGGTTTTGCTATCTTAGTTTTGTTCAACTACTGAAATGATGTCTGGTAATGATTGGAATTTTAGTTGATGAACCTTCAACCCTGATTTATACTAATACTCTTCTGACCTTTGATCCATGATGCATGATTATTATGATATGATCCATGATTGAAATTTTAGTTGATGAACCTTCATAACTGATTTATATTGTTGTTACATTGCTAGATCCATGAAGCATGATTATTATGATATGATCCACTGATCTGAACATTTATTCACATTCACGGACATCACACCATAATTTATTATGGTATGGAAGCAAAAAGCCTGGAGAAAGCTTCAACCTGAATTTTATGAATGAAGAATTGTAAAAATTTTAATTTTATGGGTGGCATAGAGGAACAGTGTGTTTTATGTCTTATTAGATTCAAAACTTATAGTTTACCTATAAAGCAGTAAATCCTTTATACGCATTGATCTGTATTAATTAGATGTCTAGTGTATTGCTTATATCTACTTGGGCTTGATATCTTTGTGTCATTTTGAAATATACTGAAGAAAAAAAATCCTTGGAATGCAATGTATAACAACCTACAATATTTTCTTTACATGTAAAAGGTGGCATATGTCGTGTGTCTATTTTTGGTGATCTTGTATGCTGCCCTCTTTGTTTTACCCAACATATCTGCATGAGCAATATTGTGAAGACATTAGAGCATACCTGGTTAAAATTAACAGTCCACATAGAGACAATTCACGCAAACACTTGAAAGTACTCTGTTGGGACTTATGCCTTGTCCATTATTGAAATCGGAAAAATAGGTTCTCTTTATGGACATTGCTGTTAGTCTGTTCATAAGTTAATTCGAACTCCCTTTTGTTTGATACATTACTGGAACATGTTAGGTAATACTTTCTTGTGTTTCATTTTCAGGTTAGAAGAAACATTGAGGAAAAGACTCACCAACATATAGATGCCCGTTCCAAGCCCAGGTACTGTGGTGAACTTGGTTGATTGTATTTGACTATGATTACTTATAATCTTCATGTGAATATTAGAATTTAATATGGTAAACTTTAGCAGTTCTGGGCATCAATCATTTTTGCTTCCCTTAGGCTTCAGCTCTTGTACCTCAATTCTTGTCCTTGTGTTGTTGATAATGGACATAAACCAGCATGTCTTAACATGTTAGTGCCATGGAAATGCAATAAATATAGTTTTAAATGAAACCGAATTTTGGACCTAAATGAATGCTATTTTCACAATAATTAATGTAAGGTGCATGTGACATAACGAATGGGTTTGTTCTTGTACTTTTTTTAGTCCATGAAGTATTTTATGCTTAAATTGTAAAGGCTAATGTTGATTATTTGTAATGTATACCACAGTAAACCCAAATCTGTTTTGCCACTAGTAAGATGCACGAACAGCTTTAATGGTATAGGAATCTGTCTAAGCTCAGCAAGAACTATGATTAAACTAGATCCTAGTGAAATGGATATTATTGGTTTGCCTATCTTGGTGGTAGTAGTTGCCAGCATGATCCATTTCATGACCCCATCAATCTTAACATTTTCATTTCAGCGACACCCATCTTTCAGACAGGATATCTTTAGCCTGCTCAATTGCTTCAATAATGTTATCTTTGATTTTCTTCTGTTCATGTTGCTGTAGTGTAACATTATTTTCTTCTACCCTTGAGCATTTTTATTTGTTCTGTTATTATTCTGTTTCTTTTGGTTAATTTGGATGGTTGAAGCTTGAACCTTTAACTTATCCTGTACTTGTGCTCCTGGAGGACTTTCATACATTTTTTTCCTTAAAAAGATTGGGCTCTATGCTTAGAAATAAAAAAACCTGCCTTTTCATCGTATAATTGGCATCTTTGCTTTATTTGGTTTCTCTTATGATCTTCTGTTTTGCAATCAAATTTATGTTTGGGCTTGTTTCTCTCATCACTGTGACTTATCTTAAGTAGATTTGTATGTCCCATAATCTTTGATGTTGATTTGGAATCACAAGGTTCTTGATGTTCTCTCTGGCCTTTGCGTCTGACTGTTAGTATCAGGAAGAACATTTTCATTAGTTTAGTTGAGCAAGCTTTCAGTAAGAGATGAGGTCAATAATTGTAGGAAACATGACTAAAACGTTAGTTGCTTGAGTAATATGATGCATTTAGTGAGAATAGAAAATAGCTGCAAATTTGGAGTAAAGCAATCTCTATGTGGGCTAAAGTGCTGATTCTTGGCAGCCTATTATTCTATTGTTACAGCAGGTTGCTTTGTGCATTATTATTGTTATTGTTATTTCCTTTAATTTGTGTTTTCCTGTTTGAGTTTCATACAGATTTGATGGTGCTGCACCAGAACCTCGTAAAGGAATTAGAAGTGGCCATGTACCTGGCAGCAAATGTATTCCTTTTCCACAGGTAAGAGAGAATGTTTTTCATTTTTTTTACTTGCTTGCTATGAACAGGTGAAGCATATGTAAATTTCTTAAATCCTAATCAAGACCTTTTTAATTTGTCCGAGAGAGAAGATTGGTAGATAATGCAAGGGGGCCTCTACATACCTCTTTCTTTTGTGTGCTGCATGAAATTGTTGATTGGTAATTCAAAATTGTCAGGTGCATAGAACAAAGTTGAGTGGCAGATTTAGATAGTGTGATCAGAGTATGACCTATTAGCATTCATTCTTTACTCAAGAGGATGTATCTCCTTTTGATATGCTGTTAACACACTGCGATTCTCTTGAGTTGTGGGTTTTCTTTACCAAAAAACCAAAAAAAACAAAAAAACACCTTATGTTTGATGTAATTTCTGGATTTTTTTCTATGATAGATTATTAATTCATCAATTTATCATTTCTTTGCAGATGTTAGATGCTTCACAGACTCTTCTACCTGCTGAAGAGCTCAAGAAACGATTTAATGAAGAGGGTGATTACTATTTATTTTCCTTTTTGTCATTGTTCCTTTCATCCTTTTCTTTTTATTCTTTCCAAGTTCAGCAGGTATGTAGTGAGCCATCTGATATTTGCTTTTCATATATGAAGTCCATACCACTTCACCTATCATCATCTTTGTCAAATCTTCAGATTCACTCTATCATATGCACACTAGTCTAGGGGAGTAGGGATTTATCAATCTGATAAATAATGGTGAGTATTTATTGAGGTTTGCAGTCACATGAGGTAAAAATTCACTTGATTTGTAGGAGGCTGCAAGTTTCCTTGATTGTGCAATACAAAACTGCTCACTTGACCATGTACCTTCACTGATTTCTTATAGGAAAATTAGGCACTAAGTTCTTGTCACATTTAATTTGGTGGGGGGAACTTGGTCATACTTGATGGTTAAATCAATCTTTCAGTATGGTTTTTGTGTTTATGATGCCACTAGTATACTGAATAATGATCATGTTTTGTTTCTTTAGGAATCATCTTTCTTCTAAGCTTATAAAGAGGCTTATGTGTCATGCTTTATATAACAGTTGTTAATTTTGACATTTTCTTATTGTCCTTGCAAAATTATGACGCCTAATAATATATTCTTCTGCAGGCATCTCATTGGAACGCCCTGTTTTAACTTCCTGTGGCACTGGTGTAACTGCTTGTATTCTGGCATTGGTACTTTCCTTCACCAAATATAATTGTTCTATCTCTATCTTTAGGCTTGACAATTATCCACGTTCCTGTAAATCTCTGGAAGGGTGAAAAAATTATAGTGTGGAACAAAGTTCTATGCATTTGATTACTTACTGCTTGGAAAAGTCAAAAAGATAGAATAGTATACTAAAACAGTTATTTTATGCTAATGCTTTCCAGGGCCTCCATCGACTTGGGAAGACTGATGTTCCGGTATATGATGGATCTTGGACTGAATGGGGTGCGGAATCTGACACACCTGTTGACACTTCATCTTAAATCTTAATGCAAAGCCGTCAAAAAGTTCCGAAGAGTCAAGCTTGCAATCGACCAGTTTCAGTCCTCAGATATGGGGACATGAAGGGTTTGTATCTAGAAAAGCCTCAGGTGTCATTCATCAATTTTTGCGTTCCAATATGGACCTGTATGTGGTGACGCTACACATTATCAGAAACTGTGTTTGACAACAAAACCGTTGAATTCTGAAGTGTATTATGGTGTTTTTGAAACATGTCTGCTGTTTCACATGAGATGGCAACAAGGATTGTCACTTGTTTGGCAGCAAAAAAAACTGTAGAAAATGAAGGGTGATGATGATTGAGGCAGTGTCGAATTGATTAAAAGTTGGAATAAATAAGCAAGTGCACAAATTTTTTGCAATTTCATACCAGGGTTATTTGATTCAATGCTGGCTTGGCGTTGTTCCCCTCGGGACCATCGACATGTCTTGATTGCAGGATGCATCATTATCTATGATTGGCAGCAAAAAGTTGGAACGAACCGATAGAATCGGGATACTTGGGGTTAGATTGATTCAAAGAATCGTTAGATGTTTGTTCAATCCATTTGGTATGTATCTTATATAGTTGGAAATTTATTGGGCTGGTAAGAGTTTAGTTTAATAAATTAAAAGCCGGTAAAACATCAAGATACATATCATGACACTTGGCCAGCTGATTTGCATATATACGTAGGATTGTAGTTATATCATCATATAGATGCATGTAAGATACAAACTTAAAAGGAAAAAATTGAATTTGAACAATACGTTACCGGCCAATTGAGAGGAGGTATAAGTTTTGTGAAAGATGGAAGAATGATTTGGGGATTGGAACAAAGCAGTTATGTCCCATGTAATTGTAAGGTTTTTGTTGAAGCTGTGGAGATGTTAGAATATATTTGCATGTTCTCCTTGCAATTTGCCTTCTCATTCTTTTTCCTGCCTAAGTCTGCTTCTCATTCTTTTTCCTGCCCAAGTCTATGTTTTTAGTGGGGTTGAAGATAACATATATATTTGCCTTCTCATTCTTTTTCCTGCTTAAGTTTATATTTTTAATGGAGTTATAGCAAATCGAAAAGGCTCATCTCAGTCCCAAGGAAGGTAGAAGATGATAAATTTCTTAAGAAAAAGCCAAGATAATTACAGGAAATGAGTCCATACCTGTAGTATTCCAAGTTGAGATTGCTAATACTTGCTATACAAACAAATACTTGGTCCATACAACCACCTTTGAAGTGATATTCAATACATCTGAACTTTGAAATCCAACCTCTGCAATCTTTCTTTTATCCCCATGCTAAGATCCGTACCCAAAACAAAAAACTAGATCATGAAACGATAGTTTATGAAAAATGTCAATATAGTTTAAATTTAAATGATGTAGCCAAAGGTATCTTTTATTTAGACATGCTTTAAATGTCTACCCTACTCAATTAGCTGAGCTAAGCTCTGGCCTTGAGTTCACTATCCTTTTCATTGACAAAAAACCCCGAAACCAACCAACAAAAAGAAAAAGCACAGAAAAACAAGTACAAAGCTGTTTCAAGTTTCTCTAAGATTATATTCTCAAGCTAGTTAATGGCAGCCTGTATTTACAAGTAAACAAACTTTCCAGGAATTTATAGTATATCCTGAAAGTACAAATAATGCTACAATTTGGAATCCATCCGCTGATTCATCTCTTGAATATGAAAACAAGTACTGGAGCTAAAGGTCGGTTCAACATCTGGAACTTGCAGCATATCCAACCATCAACACATAATCCTGAAGCAAAGGCTTCAACTGTTTCCAATTCTTCCCTGAGAATTAAGTCTAATGTAACATGAGCAATGCCAAGTATTTTCGATCAAGTTGGATGGATAAGATTCATAAACTATCTGTAGATTATTTATTAGATAATTCAATAATATACCAAAAACTGGTGAAAATTATATTAGCAAACTCTAATGCCGCTTCTACAAGTAAGCAGCAGGATGACCAAAAACAGCAGTAAAAGACGAACTTCTTTTTTGGTATACATGAGAAAGGCCAAAGGCAGAGAGGTAATCAATGTTTTTAAGAACCAGACCAGTGGTCACAACAGTCAGGCCATTGGTTTCCGGTTCAACCATTTTAAATTTAAAAAATTCAAAAAATTAGGAAATGATCATAAAAAATAAGGAGAAATTAATAAATGTAAATAAATAATAATAGAAATATAAACATTCATTTTATAAATTATAAAATTAAATACATAAATTAATTTAAATCCGGTTCAAATTTTTTAACTGATTTTTAACTTGTTCAACCGGTTTTGTGCCGGTTCAATCTTCCTCCGTTTTTTGTGACTGGTTGGACCACTGATTTTTGGTTCAACCAGCAGGTCCAGGTTCCAACCACCATGGAGGTAATTGAATCTGGGACCTTAAATGTTCTATTGAGGGTAACAGCCACTAGATTAAGCAAGGGTTGTCCCAGACAAAGTTATTAATTCACCAATCTCTGAGCCTCAATGCAAAATAATATCAGCAAAATCACAACCATGACATTAGAATGAGTCAGTTAAACAAAATTTACCTTCCACCAGGATGTCCCACATAAACCACTAGGCTAATAAGCCCTCCCAATATCAGCATTTTCTTCGAGGCTTCCAAGGCCAAAAGTGTTGTTTTTGACGTCGTAATAATACCTTTGTCACCTCCAGGAAGGTAGCCTAGGTTGAATGCAACAAGTCTAAAAGCAAACAAGGAATTAATGCTATCCCAATGTGATTAAAAAGCGCATATATATATTAACAAGGCTTCATGTAAAATATGATGAAGCCACCAGACAGACTAATAATAATGAACATGAGAGCCATGTAGAATTGAATCACTTGTTTGTTCCGTGGTTCCACTCAAAACAAGTGAATGATATATAACTTCCCATTTTCTAAGACATTCAAGCACTTTCAATCATGGTCTGGCAACTATAATGATCAGTTAAATACATTTTGTATATTCTCATAAACAGAAGGAATAATGCTCAAACAAACTCTAAATTTTAGTCAAAAATAGAAATATGCACTCAATCTTTTACCGCGTGAAATTAAGATTTCATTGCAATTATTATATCTTAGAACTACATTCATAAAGTCCAATTGCTCGAATTCTTAGAATAATATTCTTTCAAATATTTGTCATATATCATCCAATTTAACAAAAGATTGAACAGTTTATGGCATCAAGGTTCTAATTATAATAAAATTGAAGTTTATAGTCTTAATCCCAAGCAATAAAAGATTGACGACTTATCTTCAGTTTCAATGAAGTTCAAAGAGTATTATTCCTGTATAGTCTGGAATTGGCACATACAAGAGACGTAAAAAGAGTATAATTTATTCAAATCATTGTTTGTTAATAGCAAATCAATAATTAAGACTAATGTTGGGAAAATAATCCTCCAGTGCCCCTGAAACATCAATGTGGTTATGAATACACAATGCTATTAATAAGTGTTCTGATGAATTATAACTTGGCATTGCAGATTTTGCCACATTTACTGATGAAACTCTTTTTTTTCAAACAAAATAGATTCTACACCTTTTTCATTTTGAGTTAAAATTTGAAACTTTAGAAAAAAAGAATTATAATAAAGCAACATGGAAAAGAATGGAATTATAGTCACCAAATAATAGAAATACATGGATATTACAATTTTCTACACGTGGAGTACAAGATAACAAGGTTATGTATTAGATGATTAGTTATATTTGTCCTGTATCTATCCCTTTAACCATGAAAGTTAATAGTTCAGAGTTTATGATATAGAAGCATCCTAATTTGACCTTGCAAGCATTTCCAACTATACACTAAAATGAAATTTCTTATTTTGCCTTATTAAGGCATCAACAAGCAGTGAAGCCAAAACAAACAATTAGGTAACAATAGACATCTATTAATATTTATAAAGTTAGTTCTGTAGGAGCAGAACATCACTTCTAGCTTTAAAGGATGCTAATAGTAATTATACCCATATTGTAAGTTGTAACTAGTGGTCAAGAAAGAAGAAAAGGAAACTGACAAAATATCACAAGAAACAAAAACATTTTGGGAGCTCCTTTTTAGAGATATTGAGCAAGTAACTTTGTTGCACATTGTTGTTCATATACACCTAAAGTTTTCAAGACATAAAGGCGCAGGGGTGCTCAATGGATGTAGAATCTTTGATAGCTTTGAGATGAGACAAAAACAAATACTAAAATGGTACCATGATTTGACAAAATTCCTAATACGCTTATTACTTGTATTGGTTGGTTTGGCTATTTATTTATTTATTACTTCTGAGGGAAATAGCAGAATAAACTTCCCAACGAAAACAATACATATTATCATGAGAAACAAAGTGACTTATCCTTCTTGGATCAGAAGCCAAGGCCAAGGGATAGAGAGGACGAAAGTACCAAACTTGCTTCAAAAACAAAACTAAAGGAGCAAGGTCTGTTTGTCTATTTTTTCTCCATTTTGAAAGTTCGAGGAAATTTATCTATATGCAAAAAGAAAATGCAATACAATATTCAGCAGCATCAATATCCAATAAATCCACATTTTTCATATAATTAGATATGTGTGTGTGTGTGTGAGAGAGAGAGAGAGAGAGAGAGAGAGAGACTTGAGCACTAATGTGTACCTAACGGCAGTATTTTCAGGAAGCACTTCATCCATTCTACTATGGCAAATAGGGAAGAGCTTGACTAGTTCTTTCTGCATAAGTCAGAAATTTATTAGAAATTACATATAACACAGGTAACTTTACAAGCATAATAATCAAACATATGTTCTATCCAGAAGACCAATAAAGGTAACTACACAGTAAATCTCAAATGACAAGACAAGTCAAATGACCTTGAATTGCTGAATAATAGACTGTAATGGCTATTATTATTGAGTTAAGCAGCATGCTGGTTCAAACACATAGGACTATAAGAGGACTATAAGTTTAACTTTTACACCAATAACTAGGCATTCTGAATCTTAAGGTTAAAATTTCAAACGCAGTGTAAACTCTGGGTAGGTTATCCTTGCAGTAATTAAAATTAACCTTTTATGATAAAGAAGACAATGTTGAAAAGAAAACAAGAAGAACCTCTTTCTGAGTGACAGTTTCATCCAGTAAGGAAGAAGTATTCTCTAAAGCCTCTGTTTGAATGTCCATTCCATAAACACGACCATGACCAGATTCATCAGCAACCATTTTAAGCATTGCTACGGTATCATAACCATTCCCACATGTGGCATCTATGACAATATCCCCTTTATGCAGGACATGCCTCCAAACCCTGGCCAGTATTGGAAATAACATTATTTAAAAGAAATATGTATTCGTAGTTGAGCACTATTGCTGAGAAGTATATGGAAATTTACCATGAAAGATTTCATGATATATAAAAAAGAAATTAGCATCCTTGGTATAAACAGCAAAGACCAAAACTTAATTGCTAAGGAAATAGCACAAGAGGGCTTGTATCAGAAACAGGCTTCTCAGGTCCAAGTAAAATTAGATAATGCAGTTCAAAATCAGTGCAAACTTGAAGGGGAAAAATTGGAAGAAAGGATGCTGAAGAACAAAAAGATATATTTCAGGAAGACCATCAAATTCCTATTGACACCATATAATTTTTTTTAATCAATTTCGACATTTATACCCCACGAGCACTGAATTCCCATTCGCATTTCTTGATATAGTATCACTAAATTCTGGCCATACCTTTATTACTATCATATCTTATTAAACAACGTACAATATAACATCAAGAACAAGAAGCTGCTTCAGTTTACACAGTTTCCCAGCATGTAAACCACCAACATTTATAACAAAGACATCGAATTTACAATAATGTTCTAGGAAACCTAAAAGGTCCAACAGTCCCGATTAACCACGGACTATATAGCAGCAGATAGAGTACAGTTTTAAACATTACATTAAAAAATTAAAAGAAATCAGAGAGATAGAGAAAGAAAACAAAAAAGGGTAGTTAAGTACCTACAAATGAGCCACTTCTGTTGCTTTCTTCTTCCCAAAAATATAACCAACCAACTCATCCTCTAACCCTGAAATTGTATCACGAAAGATAAGTCCTTTTATTTAAATTTCACATCCAAAAAGCAGCGAATATCAACAATAGTAATAGTAAATACCAGAAAGTGGAGAGCTGTTTGAGGTGCCTCCATTGGTATGAAGAAGGGAATTGGAAGAGCAACAAAGAGTCTTACAGGGTTTTCTGACTGATGAGGAGAAGGAAGAGAAACTGAATAATAATGATTTGGTTTGAACAAGGATTATATTTGATAAAATTGGGTTAAAGCGTGAGCTAAATCTCAAAGCTGACATTGTTACTTCTGTAAGCCTCAGACTTGTTTTTGTTTCAGTTCAGTAGTCGGGGGAGGCCGTGGAGAAAGGGAAGGATAATAACTACAAAATGGATCAGTCTCGGGGTAATATCCGATCTTTAGAACCCAGCTGATGGTGAAATTGACTAAACCATCAGTTTTTTTTTATCCATCCGATTTCATTAAATAAATCATTAAAAATTATAAAAATAAAAAGAAAATTAATATAATTATCAATGGAATTGATTCACAAATCGATCTATTTAATCTCTTATTCTAAACCAACATTCGATCCTATTCTCAAAACAGTGAAAATACCAATAATTCAAGTATAAATATATATATTGACATTAGTGATTGTTTGAGCTCTTATTTTAAGTAATTATATTTTTCGATAAATTATATCAACTGTCACTCAACTCAATTGAGTAGCTGACAAAATAGTTATTTAGATTTCATTTCAATTACTTAATTTTTAAAAAGTTACAAAAAAGACACTACAAAATAGTCACTGCTTCTATTAGGAGGTTAACAAAAGACTGAACAAGTTAACTAGGTGGCCAGTTAAACAAATAGTCAAAGGGTCAAACAAAAAAAGAAAAGATGATTGGTCAGAATGATTTTTCTTTTTTTTCTTCTCATCTTTCTCATTATTTTCTTCTCCCTCAACCTCTTTCTCTTTATGCTGCTTTTATTTTTTCTTGTTCTTCTCTCGTTTCTCTTCATCTTCTTTCTCCCACAACAGAACAATGGCTACAAATCAGAACCACAACAACAGTTGCTGAACAACCCTAAGCCACCCGCATCCCTGAAAAACCATGGGATTACTATGAACCAGTGAAAAAGAAGCAGAGGAAGAAGAAGATGATGAAGCAGCAGAAGATGGAGCTACAAATGAAGAAGGAAAAGGTGACAAAGAAGAAGACTTAAGAAAACAAAAAAAGAAAAATCCCTGAGCCAAGAGCTGAGGTTAATTCTTGAAAAAGACAACAGAACTATGTTCGACTAAGAGGTATAGAATTGTAAGTTCAAGCTCTATTTGCTTTTGAAGATAAGAAATTAGTTCTTATAGCTATTACTTAAAAGAGATGCTAGTCTTTTTAATTAGGATAAAAAGAAGAGAAAAGGAAATCAAACATGTTAAGCGAAAGAGAATAAATAACAGAAAGCATTTAAAACTCCTCAAAACAATCAATAATACAAGTCAAAAATAGAAAACATATATTACCTCATTGCACGTTTTGCATCAGCCGGATCCATGTTGTCAGTAGTTTCAGTATCTCTAAGTTCATCATCATCTGAATCTTCTCCTGATGACACACTTGTTGTTTGCCTCATTTGTACCTTTGATTTTGTCTGTGTAGTAGACATAGCCAAGACTTCAGTAGGTGTAGCATCTAGTTCACCCTGTCCTTGAGCCTTTGAGGAACCTACAATGGTAGAATTTGTATCAGCTAGTTATTATTATATGTAAAGCAGTCATTGAAAAAGGAGATCGAAATTAATGCAAGAAGAGCTCCAAAGATCTTTACAATATTTTCTACAGATTAGATATTAGGAAATGTAAAGAAAAAGAAGTAGGAAGGAAAATGGAGAAGTGGAGAAAAATGAAAAATAAACAGGATAATATTTCATTTCTTGTTTGAATGCCTATGTAAAGTTTATAAGAAACTAATAAAAATTATCAAATCTATTAAAGAAAATTAATTCCATTTTTATGTATCCCTCCATCTTTCTTCTCATATTCCTTTCCTTCACTCTTTCAGAACAAACATGAATCAAAGATTGAGTTACGTTGCACCTTGTGAAGACAGAAAACATTAGTAACTAGCAGTTATTATTTATTAGGAATAATCATGCATTATACGTGCAGGATGGCTCCAGTAAAAACTAAATTGAGCACTAGTCTCATCTCCTTCCATTTTCTCTTAGTTCTTATTCTCTTATTCTTCTTTTTTGCTCAGGGCTGTTTAGGGTTAAAAAGGACTGTTAAAATAACAGTTTATCGTCGTTAAATGTCATGTCATTTTTCCGTTACGTCTGTAACGGAAAATGGTTAAAAGGACTGTTTTGTTATTTTTTTCAAAGATGAGTGACTGAAATAAAACTTAGGTGACTGTTTTGTCAGCTACTCTAAAGTTGGGTAACTGTTGGTATAATTTACCCTTAAAAAATAATTGTTTAGAAATGTTTAATGTAATTATATCATAATTTTTTTTAGATAATACTCGCATAATTTTAAACTTTAAAAAATAATATTGATTATTATAAAAAAAATTAACAATAATATTGTTTAAGCAAGTAACAAAACTTAAGACCAAATAATTGTGTGTCATATATTAGTTCAAAAAGCTATTCAACAATAGTCGATTGAGTTTTAACTCAATTGGTATGTATATTGCTCTCAATGCAGGAGGACGCAATTTTGAGTGAGTTGAAGTGCATTATTCTATTATTTATAGGTTGAAAGAGGTTAATGGGTCGATTGAGTTTTATCTCAATTGGCACGGATATTATTGTCAATACAAGAGGATGTAAGTTTGAGTGCGCTGAAACGCATTATCCTCCTATTTATAGGTTAGAATTTGTTATGAGTAGGTCAAAATATTAGATCAAAAAGAGCATATTAAATCAAAAGCTGTAATTGTGTAAGTCAAAATGTATAAAAGTTCATCTCTGGTCAATAAAAATTTCAAATTATTTAAAAAAGATTAATAAAATAACATATAAATATATTTTAAAAATAAAACACATAATCTAAAATTAAAGTATTATTATTGTATAAAAATAACTTAATAAATTTAGATCCACATTTATTTACTACATGGCTTTTCAAATGCACCATTAATATCACGAATTAACTAAAACTATACTAGTCTCAAACATTTTCATTAGAAGGAAGCCTAATTACTTTCTTGCATGGTTTCTTTAAGTGTTAATAGCAAAATTCACCCCTATGCTTTATCGAATTTATAAATGTGATATCTTTACTTTCAAAATATTTAATGTGATATTTTTACATTAATTTCTGTTTATTAATCTGGCACCTCCATCTAACGATGTTAAATTTTGACTTGTCAAGACATGTTACACAATTGTAAGGTGCTATGTGTCATTTTTGTCAAAAAAATTCAAAATATGCTAAGGACTTCAACTTAAATAACCCAAATTCTTTTTTCACAAAAAAAAATTAAAAAAATTCTCTCCTCAAGGTTTAACCCCCAAATCTCTCTTCATCCTTCTAGAGTTTGTTACCGTCAATTTGTCGCCGCCACTCTTCCGGTCACCTTCTCCGATAGTGATTCCAGCAGTTTCTTCCTCCCCTGACTTTTTTGGGCTTTCTACTTCCTGTTTTATTCAAGCGATGGGAGTTTCAATAGATGGAACTTTTTTCTTGAATAGATTTTTCTCTTCTTTAAAGTATCTTGCTTTTGAATCGAAAAAAATATTACAGCTTTTGATAGGGTAAGAGTCGAGGACTTGCATATGGGTCTTGATGGTAACATTAGGAAACATTTTTAATGATAACTCGATGGTGAAAAATAATAATAAGTCATTAATGAAGCAACAAGAGCACTCGGATTGTGGATCTAAAAGAGCCATTACGAATGCCCTAGAATCTTTGAATCAGAAGGGAAACAATGGGTTCATAAGTAGAATTTGATATGATCGATTCCCATAAATCTAAAGAGATGAGTTGAGAAGAGAGAAACAAAGAATAGAAGAGAAGAAGACAGACCAGAATTTCATTTACTAACAAATTGACTAATTTCTTCCTGGCTGTTCTCTATGCTAAAAAGCCAAGGAAGACGTAATAGGGAAATTGAAAATCAATTATGGTTGTTACAATAACGGTTGATAGTCAAAACGCACAGTTTTAATTAAACGGCAAACACCCCCATACCTTAGCTTTCTACTCACCGTTTTGACCTTTAAAACGAAACTAATTGTTTCACTTAATACTAGATTCTAAACGTTGTGTTTAAACACCTGAATTAACCAAAATAAAAGTAGTCTCCCCCGTCGAATGGATCATTGTCCTCAAGGATCAAAAGTGAAAAATCGTTATTGTAGCTCATGAAGAACCTCTCAGGTAGCATTATTAGGGAAGGTGTTAGCCCATTCGACTAGCACTTCTATGACAACCTAATTGCCTCTCTTAACCATGTGTCGATCAAGGATATGGCTTGATTCCTTGAGCATAGCCCCATTAAAGCCTACTAGGGGTAAGGTTGATTGAACTAGTTGCTTTTCCACATGGCGTTTGAGCTAAGACACATGGAAGGTAGGATGTATTCGAGAACCAGGAGGCAACTTGAGCTTATAGGCCACTTCCCCAACTTTGGCCTTCATAGAAAAAGGGCCAAAAAACTTAGGAGAGAGTTTTTAGTTCAATATATTCCTAACAGAGTGTTGGCTATAAGGTTGAAGTTTAAGGTAAACAAGGTCACCAACTTGAAAGGTGCAGTCACTCATCATACAGTCACCAAAGTGCTTCATTCTGTCTTATGCCCTTTTTGAGGTGGAATTGAAGAAGTTTCCTATCCGCTTCAAGCTATTGTAGGTTGTGATCAACACACTCAATAGTGGAGGAGCCTACTAAGTAAGACAAGTGTTAAGGTGGGGGCTAGCTATACAAAGCCTCATATAGTGTCATTTGTATAGTTGAGTGAAAGGTGGAATTATACCACCACTCAGCCAAAGACAGCTAGCAACATTAGTCCCCAAAGTGTTCTCCTATCATGCGTTAAAGGTAGCTTTCCAAACATTTGTTGAGTACTTTAGTCTAACCATTTCTTTCAAGGTGGTAAGTAGTTAACAGATGCAAGTGTGTCCCTGATTTCTTGAAAAGTTCCTGCCAAAACAAGCTAATGAAAATCTTGTCTCTGTTAGAAATAATTGACTCAAGTAAGCCACGAAGCTTATGAATGTTGTCAAGAGAGACTTGGGCCATAATTAAGGGAGAAAAAGAGTGGGACAAGGCTACAAAGTGGTCATACTTGGTAAGCATGTCTACTACCACCAAGATGGTGTCCTTTACCTTTAAAGAAGGTAGTCCCTCAATGAAATCCATGCTAACAGTAGACTAGGCCTTGCTGGGTATCATACTTGCACATTTGGCAAACAATACATTTCCTCACCCAACGTTTGACATCAAGCCATCCCATTCCAATACACAAGGCTAGCCAATTTATGCCTAGTGGCATGAATACTAGAGTGTCCTCCTACAACACTATCATGAAAGTAGTGAAACAGATCTTGTTCAAGATCATGATTAGCTCCCACAACTAGTTTGCCCTTCTAAAAAAAATGTCATCCCAGATGTATTTGGGATGGGAATATAGCTGGTGTTGTAGCTCAAGACAACTATCTGAATCATATGCTATTAGTATTTTTGCTAGCAACTTGAAATTGGAAATTAGCCAGTATATCCAATTGTTTAAACCCAAGCTCTGAATAGAAAGGTTTTTTTATTACTAGTCAAGTTGAGGGGATTTCACTCAATTCCTAGAAAAGGGGATTTTATATTGGCATTGGTGCCTCTCAGAGGCCACCTAAATTATTTCCCACTGTCCTTCCCATGACTAAACCTTCTTTTACTTCGAGCACTACCTAGTCCTCCAATAGATCTCGTTCTATTATGAGTAGTTCTAAAACTGCTAGCAAACTAATTTTCCACAATTCGTTCTGGCAAATTAGAGGTTTTTTTTTTCACTTAATGAGCTTGTTTTCCAACTATTTTATATAATTTCATTATGTTTTCCATTTTTATTACTTTGTGTTTAATTTTCGTAAAAGAAACATTTTTATGGACTTTTTAGCCATGTAATGACCTAACAGTCCAATAAAGGCCTAGGGAAGAACTAATAAGTCAATTGAGTATGTAGAACATTGTTTTCGGGCTAAGAAC
Source organism: Gossypium longicalyx (assembly GCA_025698465.1). NCBI lineage: Eukaryota > Viridiplantae > Streptophyta > Magnoliopsida > Malvales > Malvaceae > Gossypium > Gossypium longicalyx. The sequence goes on from CM047007.1 coordinate 22,131,398, forward strand.
ACGAAGGATGACGACAGCGTTACGACACCAGCATGTCATGTTACAACACCTCACTTTGAAGCCAAATAAGTTACCCTTTCAATGCTGTGTCACGACACCGGTCCTGTGGTGTTGCGACATCGGAGTGACAGACTGGAATTTTAAGTCAGAGGTGTTTTCATCCGCACAATACATATTATTCAGTCTTAGGGTTGTTAATTGAGTTAGTTAAGGCAGAACATTTTGGCTATAAATATGAATGTTTAGCCTCAATTTAGGAGGATTGACCGATTGTGCCATTTAGATTAGTTTTAAGATTTTTATTTTAGTTATACTTTTCTTTCAATCTAGTCATTTTCTTTAGAAAACATAATTTTTTCTTTGTTCTAACTTGGATTTGATCTGGATCCAAGTTTTTATTTAGTTAGTTTATATTAATTTCTTTTCAGTTTTCAATTGCAATTGAGATTATCTTTGCAATTTTCAAAGGAATTTCGGCTTTCACGTGTAAATCGATATCAAAATGGATCAATGTCCTTATTCCTTTCTTCTATTTAATTATTTTCTTTACATGTTGAATATGAAATTAGGAAAAATTGCATCTATATCCATGAGTTGCTAATATCCTTAGGGAGATTAACGATTGGAGGTGGGAATAATTAATGGAAGAATTAAGGTTTGACTCCGAATTAGTTGGTTTAAATTATGTATGATTAAATCCTAAGATTGACTACCTTAAGAAGTAATTTAGGATAAACGAGATCGAAAGATAAGTTTACTAGTTAAATCATAATTTATCCCGGTCAAGAAAGTCAGATTGAAAGATAAGTGAGTATTGATCAATTAGTTAATTAGTTAGAGGCCAAAAGATAATAACTGGTTAGTTAAGAGCTAAATCGCTAAAACCTGAATTTTGAAGTTAATTAGAACCACTAATGTGAGTTAATCTTCTGCTTGTTTAATTGGATTTATTTTGATTGCTAATTTCTTTTCTTTAATTTTGTTTAATTTATGTTATTTCGATTGTTTAATTTTAATTTGTTTTTTCATACTATAGTTTTAGGTCATTACTATTTAGCCCTTTTAGTGTAGAAAATGAATTTTACTTTCGGGAGTGTTTCGTTATTGTAACAGCTCGATTTTGGGCCTAGTCGGAACAGTAGTTTCGGAACCACTAACCCGAGGTTAAAGAAATTATTTTTAATGTTATTTTATGTGTTATAGCATGTTTATATGAGTGCGTGAAAATTTTGGTGAAATAATTTTAGAGATTGCAAGCTCAATTGCGAAAAAAGACTAAATCGCATAAGGGACAAAAGTTTTATTTCATAAGCTAAAGGTGTTAAATAGCTAGAGAATCATAATTAGGGGTTTTTAAAGGGAAAATAGACTCATTTCATAAGGGGTGGCCAGCCATAGAGATAAATGAAATAGAAAAGTCAAAATTAGGTGAAGTTGGTGACCTATTTTGACTAGAAATAAGATTAAAATAAAATAAAATACTTCATCTTTTTCATCCCTTCTTTTCACCACCGAAAATTTCAGCCATTTTAGGGGTTTTGGAGCTTCAAAATTTCATCCACTCTTTGATCTTACAAGTAATTGATTTTGATGGTCTTTCTTGATGATTTTTGTATTTTTGGGACCCTTGTAGCATAAGCTAGCTAATGAGGGGACTATTTTGCTGTAACACCCAAACCTGGCTTAGACGTTATGGCCGAATCGAGCGGCGTCACATGAGAGTACTTTTAAAAAACCTTTTCAAAACCTTATCTAGTGAAAAAATGTTCAGTTTATTATCTTTACTTAAGTCATGAGATCTCTATTCCGAATATTAAGAAAACTTTTCGTAACGCGGAAGCTAATACATCAGTAGTTCACAAATCAATAATTTTAGAACTTAAAATCCAAAAATAAACCCAAGAGTAATTCGAGTCCAAATACCTAATAGTCCCCAAAACATAAATTTAACTTAAGTAAACCAAAATAAAGTGTCACTCAAAAATTCCGTGAATGTCTACCAGTGGTCACCATCAAGCCCTCCGTCACCGATCCATCTACTACTGAGGATTACCTGACAAACAAAATAAATAAATGGGTGAGTTTTCACAAACTCAGTGTGTACATCCCCACAAACAACATGTATACAAACAGACAACATAATACGGTTATTCAGCCTTAGCCATACGGAAATCGCATGCATAACAGATCAGATATCAGATATAACATGTCCACCAACCCTGCACACCATCTCCTTCCAACCTTACACACCATGTGGGGATAAAATCAACCCACCTATCCTTGTACACCATATATGGGGATATAATCAACCCATCCAACCTTACACACCATAAGGTACCGCATCGCAGCACATATCATAAGTATGCAACTTAGCTGCTAGATAACGGGCTTATGAAGCCCTCCAGATACTCCCTTCACTTCGTTAAACCCACCCCGATACAATGCATCATACAAGTATGGCATGCTTAAATGTAGACAAACAGATCATACATTTATTTATGGAATAGATAAGATAATCATGCTGAGTATATCATGCGAACACATACATCACAGAATTAAGAGTCTAGATAAGGCTTACCGACCCTACTACAGGTCATAGTCGACTTGGGCAACCCGTGCAACCTTACAAAACATTACAGATTAAAGGGGCTCACACGCCCGTGTACCTTGCCCGTGTGAGCCCACACGCCCGTGTGGCTCACCCGACCTAACTTGACCTTTCCCGTGTAGATCACACGGCCTAGCCTAGATTCTCGCGCACTCGTGTGGTTCACCCGTGTGGGCTCACATTCTCGTGTGGTTTACCCATGTGGGCCCACACGCCCTTGTGGTTCACTCATGTGGGCCCATTTGCTCGAGTCTGTGCCTCGCACATGGCCTCGTCAGCTTTACACGCCCATGTTTATCGCGCCCGTGTGGCGCACGCACGGCCTGGTTTGTCAGTGACACGCCCGTGTCTTGCGACGTAGGCTACCACACGGGCAGACCACACGTCTGTGTGGCGTCGACAGACCACTTTTCGACTTTCATCGAAACTTTTTTTTGCGTATTCGAGGTACACACCTGGTTCGTTTTTGCTGCTAATCCAACTACGAGCACTCTAAAGCCTAAATTCAATCATAGCGAACCCAAAATTAGTCTCTTTAGTCAGATTATTAAGAATAAGCAAATCCCGAAACGAGAGATCTACTTACCTTCAACGAATAACGGTGATTCTTCGTTGTTAAGAGCTCGATTAATAATCTACAGACCCTAGAATATTCCCTAAACAACAACCAAAAACCCTCTTAAACGACTTCCAAAGAAAATTACGCAACTTAATGAAGCGATACTTACCGAATCGACAGAATCGCTAGCAATACGTCTAACTTATCGAAAAAGAAGAAAAACGAAGGAGAGGGGAAAAAGAAGAAGAAGAAGAGAATTTCGACAGCAACGGAAAATTAGGGAAAAAGAAAAGGCAACCAAGAAAAGCTTTGTTAAAAGAAAGAAATAAGCCCTAATTTTCCCTAAAACACTCAACTCCGAATTTTAGTAAAACCCAACACTTAACTAAAACTTGCAGCAAAATAATTCCAAAGCCACTGTAGGATTCGAAATCAAGACTCTCAGCAGCCTGACACTCCTTTTAGCCATTAAACTAGCAGGTCCATTCTGCTGAGTTTTACCAACAATTCCTTAAAAGCCAACTGACCTAAAGTCAGACTTTATTCAAATAAAAACCAAAATTTAGCCCAAACCTAGATTTAAACTTGGGACCTCCCAAACACACCCTAGAGCACAAAACCACTTAACCCAACACATTTAAAGCTAGAATTAGAGAAATTTGGAGCGTTACAACTCTACCCCCTTAAAGAAAATTCGTTCTCAAATTTTTACCTGATTAGAAAAGGTGAGGATACTACTGTCGCATCGAATCCTCTGGCTCCCAAGTAGCCTCCTCAGTGCTATGATTTCGCCACAGCACTTTCACCAAGGGAATAGACTTCCTATGTAAGACCCTCATGTCGCGATCTAAGATCTGAATCGGCTCCTCCTCAAACATCAAATCTGGCCTAACCTCAATCTCTTCCACGGGCACAATGTGCATAGGATCAGAGTGGTAGCGTCTTAACATCGAGATGTGAAACACGTCATGAATGCGATCTAACTCGAGGTAGTCAGAATCGATATGCGATCGCCCCACTCGCCTGTAATTCAGATGGCCCAATAAATCGAGGACTCAGCTTGCCTTTACAACCGAACCTCAAAACCTTCTTCCATGCGAGACCTTAAGAAAAACCATATCTCCCACAGAATACTCGATACCCTTCCTTTCTAAATCCGCATAGGACTTCTGTCTATCAGAAGCCGCTTTTAGTCGATCTCGAATCAAGCGAACCTTATCCTCCGTCTCTGAAACCAACTCCGGACCCAGAACACACTGTTCACCCAACTCAGTCCAGCACAAAGGAGTGCGACACTTACGACCATAAAGTGCCTCATATGATGCCATCTGTATACTAGACTGATAACTGTTGTTGTAAGTGAACTCGGCTACAGGCAAGTACTCCTCCCAACTGCCTCGAAAATCTATTACGCAATCCTTCAAAATGCCTTCTAATATCTGAATCACCCTCTCTAACTATCCATCTGTCTGAGGATGAAAAGCAGTACCGAAGTTAAGACTTGAACCCAAAGCCTCATGAAGTTTCCCCTAGAACTGAGACGTAAAACGAGGATCCCTATCAGAAATGATCGAGACAGGTACCCCATGCAGCCTCACTATCTCAGAAATGTAAAGCTTGGCCAACTTCTATAGAGAGAAGCCTGTCCTAACAGGAATGAAATGTGCGGTCATCGGTCCACGATGGCCCAAATAGAATCCTTCTTAGTGGGTGTTAGGGGCAACCCACCAACGAAGTCCATCGTTACTCGCTCCCATTTCCACATCGGTATCTGAACTGGCTGCAGCAAACCCGAAGGTAACTAATGCTCAGCCTTAACCTGCTGACAAGTCATACAGCGAGCAACAAAGTCGGTAACCTCACGTTTCAATCTTGGCCACCAATACAACTCTCGGAGGTCTTGGTACATCTTGTTTCGACCAAGATCCATTGCGTAAGGACTGCTATGTGCCTCTTTCAAAATCGACGATCTCAAATCCTCGTCACCAGGTACACAGATCCTACCTCGGAAACACAGTACCCCATCGCTATTAATCCCAAAGTCAGTAGTAGTTCCAGCCTCAACCTGGCAGAAACGCAACTCGAGAGTCTTATCCTCCAACTGCTTAGCTCTTATCTGCTCAATTTAAGTCAGATTCACTTGCAGCTCTGCCAGAAGACTCCCATCATCATAAAGACTTAGTCAAGCAAACAACGCTCTCAATTCAGCCACAGCCTTATGGCTCAATGCATCGGCCACCACATTGACCTTCCTAGTGTGATACTCTATACTGCAGTCATAATCCTTAAGTAGCTCTACCCATCGACACTGCCTAAGGTTTAACTCCTTCTGAGTGAGGAGGTACTTGAGGCTCTTGTGGTTAGTGTAGATGCTATACTTCTCACCATACAGATAATGCCTCCAAATATTCAATGCAAAGACCACTGCAGCCAACTCCAACTCATGCGTCAGATAATTAGCCTCGTGAGTCTTAAGCTTTCGAGACGCATAAGCCACTACCTTACCATCTTGCATCAAGATGCAACCCAAACCCACATGCGACGTATCACTGTAAACCACGAAGTCCCTACCAGCTCAGTCAGATCGAATCTGGAGCCCGAGTCAAATCGCTTGAGCTTCTCGAGCTCTCCTCATCTGCAAGGTCACCCAAACAAAAGGAACTCCTTTACGTAACAACTTAGTCAGCGGCGCTGCAATCAACGAGAATCCCTCTACAAAATGTAGGTAATACCCTATCAATCCTAAAAAAATACGATTTTTTAACACACTCTTCGGCTGCTTCCAATCCAACACAGCCTCAATCTTACGAGGATTCACTCGAATCCCCTCAGCAGAAACTACATGACCCAGAAATGTCACTTCCCGAAGCCAGAACTCACACTTCGTGAACTTTGCATACAACTATTTTTCACGAAGGATCTGTAGAACCACTCTTAAATGCTCGTTTTGCTTATCCTCAGTCTTAGAATACACCATAATGTCATCGATGAACACCACCACAAATCGATCCAAGTAGGGTTAGAACACATGGTTCATCAAGTCCAAAAATGTTGTCGGTGCATTAGTCAACCCAAAGGGCATAACTAGGAACTCGTAATACCTGTAAGGAGTCCTAAATGCCGTCTTATACACATCGACCTCTTTTACCTTCAACTAGTGATAACCTGACTGCAAATCGATCTTAGAGAACACTGAAGCCCCTCTGAACTGGTCAAATAAGTTGTTTATCCTCGAAAGTGGGTACTTATTCTTAATCGTCAACTTGTTCAATTAACAATAGTCGATACACATCCTCGTTGTACTGTCCTTCTTTTTTACAAACAGAACAGGTGTTCTCTACGGAGACACACTGGGACGAATAAACCCACGATCCAACAACTCCTGAATCTGAGCCTTATGTTTCGTCAGCTTATTCGGTGCCATTCGGTAAGGGGTGATAGACACCGAAACTATACCAGGAATCAACTCAATCTCAAATTCTACCTCACGGCTCAGAGGCAATCCTGATAGTTCCTCTGGAAAAACATCTGGAAAGTCCCTCACCGCACGAATGTCCTTAACCGATAAGTCCGCAGAATCAGAAACACTGATGTAGGCCAAAAATGCCTTACATCCTTTCCTCACCAGCTTCTCTGCTACTAACGCAGATATCACATTGCTCAGATAATTTTGTCGTTCTCTAATCACGACCATCTCATTATCCTCCTTGGTCCTCTAAACAACCCTCTTTTCAGCACAATCCAGACTTACACAATGCTTTACCAGCCAGTCCATACCCAGAATTAAGTCGAACTCCCCAAACAGAAGTTCCATCAGATCAGCCAAAAATATCGTCCCTTGGACTTCCAACAGAATGTCTCTGATCAGTTTACTAACCCTAATAGACTACCCCAACAGACCCACCACTGAAATTTCACTAGGAGTGCTCTCATACAGTATTCCCAAAGTGTCAGACACAGAACATGCAAAGTAGGAATGTGTAGAGCCTATGTCTATTAGTGCAACAGAAGGTACATTAAGGATTAGAAACGTACCCGTGATAACGTCCGGAGCATCTCCATCCTCACGATGACGTGTAACATACACAAGCGCAGGCTGCCTCACCTCAGTCGGCCTGGCCTCGGCCCGGTGCTCTCTGTCCTCGGCCCATCCTGTTACCACCCCTAGCTTGGCCTTGGCCTCTAGGTGGCTACTGAACTACCCTCGGCGGCTGTGCAATCTCATTAGCCGATTCTTACATCTGATTACCTTTCAGTGGACAATTCTTAACTCGATGCTCAATCGACCCACACCTCAAACAAGCCCTAGAAGCTCTCCAACACTTGCCCGGATGATGTCTGTTACAAAGCTAACAAATTGCCACCCCAGCAGGTGCAATAATAGGCCCAACTCTCACAGGCCCATCAGATCTGGCATTTTTCCAAGGCCTTACCCCAACATTCGAAGACTCTACATTCCTCTTAGCCTTCCCTCTATCACGGTTCTAGCACTCAGTGTGCTTAACCTTCTCCACAATCTTGGCCTTCTCGACTAACAAGGCAAACTCACGCTCCCTCTACGAAGCTATCAGGACCCTCAAGTTATCCCTAATGCCGTCTTTAAAATGAACACAGCGCTCATGCTCAGTCGCCACCATGCCTCGTGCATAACAGCTCAGCCTCAGAAAGTCAGCCTCATACTCAGCCACTGAACAGTCTCTCTGAGTAAGATTCAGGAACTCATGCCTCCTAGCGTCGATATAACTGGCCCCTACATACTTGCTCTGGAAAGCCGTCTTAAACAAATCACACGTCAGACTGTTAGACTGAGTGTCATCCCTAACCGTCAGCCACCACTGATATGTTTTATCGCAAAGCAACGAAACAGCCCCCTTGAGCTTCTGCTCGATAGTAAAATCCAGATCATCTATAATACGCTCTGTGGCCTCCATCCAGTACTCAGCCACATTAGGAGCAACTCCAGCGATGCCCTTGAATACCTCAAATTTATCGGATCGAGTCGTTCCAGAATCGACCCACCCGACCTCCGATCCAAAGATTAACCGCAGCAACCCTCTCCAAAATTCGCAGCATGGCCTGGGACAATGCGTCATCCCCAACTACACGATCTTGAAACTCAGCACCAGTCTCAGTAACAGGTGACACCGGCATCTCGCTAGTGTCCAGATTAGGGATAGTATCAGATGCGAAAGATCAGCTCGAATCCCTCTACAGCCTCTACATCGGCTTCTGGTACCCTATTCACGAGTACCACGTGTGCTCATTGTAATTTCGAATTAATCTGTATTTAGAAGTTTTATGCATATTAGTTTACAGATTCGATAATTATTAATAGATATTTTATGATAGTACTAGAGTTTCAGAGTCAACTATCGCGAGTAGTAAGCTAACTACGGTTTTCAATTTATACTACCTAAAGTGTTTCATAACACATACACAATATTTCAAACAGATACAGACAAAATTTCAGTATAAGCATGCTTTCGAACAGTACGTGTTAGAGTTTTAGAGAACTTACAGGATCAGTGCTGGAGGCTCGGTGTACCACATACTTATTATTAAAAATATTTCAAATCATTTCATAAATCATTTTCTTTAAACTGAATTTTTAAACCCAAGTCCATAGTCGAGTTTTACAACCAAGCTCTGATACCCCTAAATGTAACACCCCAAACTCGGCCTAGACGTTATGGCTGAATCGGGCTGCGTCACATGAGAGTGCTTTTAGAAAACCTTTTCAAAACCTTATCCAGTGAAAAATTATTCAGTTTATTATCTTTACTTAAGTCATGAGATCTCTATTCTGAATATTACGCAAAAACTTTTTGTAACACGGAAGCTAATACATCATTAGTTCGCAAATCAATAATTTAAGAATTTAAAATCCTAAAATAAACCCAAGAGTAATTCGAGTCCAAATACCTAATAGTCCCCAAAATATAAATTTAAATTAAGCAAACCAAAATAAAGTGTTACTCAAAAATTCCGTGAATGTCTACCAGTGGTCACCATCAAGCCCTCCGTCACCAATCCATCTACTGTTGAGGATTACCTGACAAACAAAATAATAATGGGGTGAGTTTTTGAAAACTCAGTGTGCACATCCTAACAAACAGCATGTATGCAAACAAACAACAAAATACGTTTATTTGGCCTTAGCCATATGAAAATCGCATGCATAACAGATCAGATATCTCATATAACATGCCCACCAACCCTGCACACCATCTCCGTCTAGCCTTACACACCATATGGGGATAAAATCGACCCACCCATCCTTGCACACCGTATATGGGGATATAATCGACCCATCCAACCCTAGACACCATAAGTTACCGTATCGCATCACATATCATAAGTATGCAACTCAGCTGCTAGATAACGGGCTTATGAGGCCCTTCAGATACTCCCTTCACTTAGTCAAACCCACCCCGATGCAACGCATCATACAAGTATGGCATGCTTAAATGCAGACAAATAGATCATACATTTATTTATGGAATGATAAGATAATCATACTAAGCATATCATGCGAGCACATACATCACAGAATTAAGAGTCTAGATAAAGCTTACCGACCCTACTACAGGTCACAGTCGACTTGGGCGACCCGTGCAACCTTATAGAACATTACAGATTGAAGGGGCTCACACGCCCGTGTGCCTTGCCCGTGTGGCTTATACGACCCAACCTGACCTTACCCGTGTGGATCATACAGCCTGGCTTAGATTTTCACACGCTCGTGTAGTTCACCCATGTGGGCCTATTTACCTGAGCCCCTACCTCGTACACGACATCGTCAGCCTCACACGCCCGTGTTCGTCGTACCGGTGTGGCGCGCGTACGGCCTGGCTCGTTAGTGACACGCCCGTGTCTTGCGACGTAGGCTACCGAACGGGCAGACCACACGCCTGTATGGCGTCGACATGCCACTTTTTGACTTTCGCTGAAACTCATTTTCTGCATATTCGGGGTACACACCTGGTTCATTTTCGCTGCTAATCCAACCATTAGCACCCCAAAGCCTAAATTTGATCATAGCAAACCCAAAATTAGTCTCTTTAGTTAGATTATTAAGAATAGGAAAATCCCGAAATGAGAGATCTACTTACCTTTAACGAATAATGGTGATTATTCGCTGTTAAAAGCTCGATTAATGATCCACAGACCCTAGAATATTCCCTAAACAGCAACAAAAAACTCTTTTAAACTACTTCCAAAGAAAATTACACAACTTAATGAAACAATACTTACCGAATCAACAGAACCGCTAGCAATACGCTTAACTTATCGAAAAAGAAGAAAAACAAAGGAGAAGGGGAAAAAGAAGAAGGGAATTTCGGCAGCAAGGGAAAAGTAGGGAAAAAGAGAAGGCGGCCAAGAAAAGCTTTGTTAAAAGAAAGAAATAAGCCCTAATTTTCCCTAAAACCCTCAATTCCAAATTTTAATAAAACCCAACACTTAACTAAAACTTGCAGCAAAATAATTCCAAAGCCACTACAAGGATTTGAACTCAGGACCCTCAGCAGCCTGACACTCCTCTTAACCATTAGACCAGCAGGCCCTTTTTTCTGAGTTTTTACCAACAATTCCTTAAAAGCCCACTGACCTAAAGTCAGACTTTATTCAAATAAAAACCAAAATTTAGCCCAAGCCTAGACTTGAACTTGGGACCTCCCAAACACACCCTAGAGCACAAAACCACTTAACCCAACACGTTTAAAGCCAAAATTAGAGAAATTTGGGGCGTTACATTTGCAAAATGGTTGAAAGTCTAGGGTTTTTTCCATAAGAGTACTCATGTTGTTTGCTGAAATTTTATGGAAAAAAATGAATCATGGTTGTTAAACAAACAACATTTGTGAAATGATTTTCATGAAAACACCCCAAATGGACCATTTTGTAAAGATTATAAAATGAGTGATAAGTATAAGTAATAATTGAAATTGTGAGATGCAATAGGCTTAAATTAGATTCGATTAGGCTTGATTAAAATAGAAATTTGATAATAATCATTTTACGAGCCTAAAGGTAAAATCATAATTTTGTGAAAGTCTAGGGGCAAAATGGTCATTTTGCCAAAATATAAATTATGAAATGCATTGATTAATATGATGATTAAATTAGTGATTTTTTATCATTTTAGATCAAGAAATATTAAATCCGGACCTAGACCCGGGAAGGGCCAAGCTAGTAGGCTAAATCTAATTAGTCGTCCACTTTTTGTATACTGAGGTAAGTTGAACGTAAGTAAGGCAACTTTATCGCTATTATGTGTTGAATGATTGATTTTGCATAATATGGTTGAATATGCTTATGAATAATACATGATGAAATTAATATGGTAAATTCCCAGTTGAACCTTGGAATAGATTTGATATCCATTCCATGGCATTTGGGTGATATGTGTGCTAGTGTAGGACCATGTCTAGGACATGGCGTCAGCCATGATATGAGAGCCAGTGTAAGACCATGTCTGGGACATGGCATTGACAATGTTGTAAGAGCCAGTGTAAGACCATGTCTAGGACATGGCATCGGCCACATTATGAGAGCAAGTGCAAGACAATGTCTGGGACATGGCATCGACATTGAGATGAGAGCTAGTGTAAGACCATGTCTGGGACATGGCATCGATAATTTACCCTATTGTATGAGGCTTATTGGATATCCTTTAGTATTCCAAAGGGTATCACAGGTAATGTTTAAGGCTTATCATAAATATATGGAATCATATAATCATGTTGTGAGTGGTACAGGTGTTTATTCGAAAATCATGAGATATGAGTCTAGTTATGATACCTTAATGGTAAGAATAACATGAGTAAGTTCTATCTATGAAAATGATTTTGGGATGATTTTGAAATCTTTAACTTATATTTGTGATGTATAAGTATGTGGTTGAATCTTCTTTTGTGCACTCAAGAATGTTGTGTTGGTTTATAACATGTTATATGTTTAAATATGCGTGGTTGACGTTGTTATTTTTTTACATGCAACTTACTAAGCCTTATGCTTACTCCCTCTCCTTTCTATTTTCTTATAGTGCCGCCAACTTAATATCGGGAATCAAGCGACGTCGGAGGTATCGATCACACTATCACCTGAAGCTTTTGGTATAGCTAGTTTAAACGTTTTTAGTGTGGCATGTATAGGGACTTGATCTTTTGTTTAGTGTCATGTTAGTTTAGCCACAAGTGTTGGCTCATATGGATGTGATATTCATTTTGTATATGCCATTAATGTTGGATAATATTGATTATTATTAAATGCATTTGATGAAAATTCTCATGGTTGTGGCTGTTTTGGTTATATATTTTTGTGCTTGGATTGGTTATGTTTGATGTTGTGTAGGTTGGTGCAAGTAAGGGTGACAAAAAGGCTTGGTATATAGCCTTAATTTTGTCCACACGGGAAGATACACGGGCGTGTGTCTAAACCGTGTGTGACAACGGCTTGCCCTATGGGCGTGTGGTAAGGCCGTGTGTTCCCTGCACCTAAAGTTGGAAAAATAGAATGCCCAGTAGCAACCACACGGGCGGAGACACGGCCGTGTGTCTCAACCGTATGGATGACACGGCCTAGTACACGAGCGTGTACTGTGGCCGTGTTTCCCTGAAGGGTTGCTAATGTTAGAAACAGAATGTCAAGGTTTTTGCACATGAGCTGAGACACGGGCGTGTCCTGGCCGTGTGGGGGACATGGGTCATGGACACGGGCGTGTATCAAGCCGTGTGAAAACCCCTGTAAGTTCGAATCGAAAAATAAATTCATACGGGTTAGGGACACGGGTGTGTCCCAATATGCTCAGGCCGTGTGAGCCACACGGGCCTTCAACATGGCCATGTTAAGAAGACATACGGGTATGTGCCCCTGTCTGTTTGAAATTTTACAAAGTTTTTTGGAGTGCTCAGATTAGTCCCGAATCAATTCCAAAGTGTGTTCGGGGCCCCGTAGGCCCATAGTAGGGACATTAAGGCATTGTGAAAAGTTTTAAATTGGAGAGAAATTTCATAACTAAGAAATGTATGTTTGCATGTGTTGAGATAGGTAGCGCCTCTTACTCTATTCCGACGTCAGATACGAGTAAGGGGTGTTACAGTTGTAACACTTTACTATATTATAATTTGACTCGTATATTTGTGAACATCGTTGGTTAATTAATTATCTTTTTGCTGTAGTATTTCTAGTCCAAACATTAGCATGTCTGGCGGCGGTCATAAACCTTTTTCTCAAGTTAGCATTAAAGAAAAGAAGAATAAAAGGTTGTGTTTCTAGTGTGGGGCCAAGTACACCCTTGGTCACAAGTGTAGGAAATCACAATTGCAGCTCAAATTAGGAACACATGGGCGGTCATTTTAGTGGATTTAGGGAGCATTCACAATTTTATTGATGCCAAGTTAGTTAGGAAGTTATCTCTTCTAGTTTAGCAACCATATAAGTTGAAAGTTACTATTTCTGATGGGGGTAGACTCTATACTAATGGAACATGTAAAGGGGTCACATGGGAAGCTCAAGGCAATAAGTTTACTACTGATTCCATGGTGCTTCCATTGAAAGAGTGTAATCTAGTTTTGAGGATTCAATGTTTTTTTCCCTAAGGTCTATTGTATGAAAATTTACTTCATTGACTATGCAGTTTCTTCATAAAAAAAAGTCTTTGTGCCTTCCAAGGAATCATGCTTGGTGTCATTCAACTTTTAGGTCCAAATGTTTTTCTGTTGTGGGTCAGGAGCTGGGACCATGTGCTTTGGTTATGGCAACGCAAGATCACACTACTTTATCAATAGTTACTAAGGCCTTTTAAAAAGATTTATAATAGCTCTTGGAAGAACTTGTTGATATTTTTTAGGAACCGGGTAGCTTGCCCCCATATAGGTATTAAGGTGTCACAACATCAGTCCTGTACGGGAAGCACTTACGAGCTAGGGTCATTTTGGTTTGCACAATCAAATGTTTAACATGAGAGCGTCAGCTGACCTAGGGTTAACGACAACAACCATAAATCTATAAATAGGCTCATTTAACACTTGTTATGGACAATTTTTGGTATTATTAGTTTCCTTTGTAGCATTTAGTTTTCTGTTTATTCTTCTTTCTCTTAAGGTTTAGACTTCTTTTCAGTTCTTTTCATTAGTTTCTTAGGAGAACTTGATTTGTAGACGCAATCAAATGTTTGAGGATCTCAGCACTTCAAATATCAAATGCAAACAGGATTCTCTAAACTCTACTTTTGTTTTATTCTTTATGCATATATTCAAGATCAATTTTATGATGTTTATTGATTCCATGAGGAACTAATCCTTCTATGGGGGATTAACGAGTGGAGGTATGATTTATTAACTGTTTTATAGGGTTACTCAATAGATCAACTTTTTGCGAAAGGTAGAACCTAAACCCTAGGCCTGACAACCCTAGGAAGTCATCAAGGTGGGGATTAAACCAAAATTGGTATAGTTTAACCGTGAACACCTTCACCCTGAGCCGGTCTGGACTGTGAGATCAAAAGACAAGTAGTTCTTGCCAACTTATTATTTTAGTGGAATATTGGAAGATCTTGTTGGGATAGCGACTAATTGATTGACGAAGAACCCAAAGTGATAGTTGATAAGGATTACCGAAGTGACCTAATCACCCATAATTAGATTTAATTAATTCTACTTTTCAATCTCTTGTTATTTATTTCTTTATTATTATTATAAAAATAATAAAAAACCCATTTATTTATGCGTATTCGTAATATAGTTTATTTAAAGTACTAATTAGATCAATTGGCGTTTAGGTTGGAATTAATTTTGTACTAGCCTCCCTTGGGTACGATCCTTGGAATACTTGCGAAGTATTTCATTGGAAACAAACTATATTACAACCTGACCCATATACTTGCGGATACTGCCTCAAATTTCATATATTTTGTAGTAGTATTCACACTCTAGATGTTAGTACATTTAGAGGCAATCAATTCTTTCTTACCTTGAGTCAGTTATCTGCATTATTATGTTTAAACTTTCCCATTGTATATCCAGGGAAGTAGCTTTGAACTTTGGTCCTGGTATGCATGTAAAAAGGAACGTAGTAAGGAGTTGATACGTGTATGGTTACAACCAAAAATTTAGAGACAGAAGTCTTGCATTTGCATTGGTAAAAATAATCTTTCCTTGGTGCATAAGCTTCATCTCTGAAATGGTGTAAGGAGGTATCGGAGGGTTGTTATGTATGATGATGAAAAAAAGCTACAGTACATTATGTTTTGCCTCTGTTATTGCACTTTGGTGCAAACCGTGACGGTGAATACCCAGCCTTGTGGGGGAACACTTTTCTGTTTGAATCATAAGGAGGAATAATGGAGGTACAAAGGTTATGACTGGTCTTTGGGCTTTATGGAGTGGTATGAAGATACATGAATATTGGTTCTTTAGAACTAGGATCAGAAACTAGAACAAAGAAGGGAGTATACTGCTTACAAGGTGTATATTATGTTAGAAAAGTGTGAAAATTGCATGAAATGTAAAAAGTATGGTAAACGATCATAAAGAGGAAATTCACAAATGTGTCATACAAATAAAGAAGCTGTGCCTTGTGTTAGTTAAGTTGTGTCTATTTACGGAAGTATCTATCAGTGGATACTTTAGAAAAAAAAAGGGAAAATTGTATCCGCTAGAAGTGGCGAGCCATTTTGTCGGTGTAAGTCTTAGTCCAGTGATGTCTGTTAAACCCTATTGTGGGGCTATATTTCCTTGGTGCTCACTAAGTTCTTATAAACTTATTTGGGTTCTTTTCTTCTTATTTCCTGGCTTGTTGGTTAGACGTTTCGTTGTAGGGATTCAACTAGATTTGTGGCCTATTTGTGAGCTATTCTCTTGTCTTAGGTGTAACATGAAATCACTAAAGAATTAGGATCTCTGTTGAGCCTGAAACAAAACTTGTATTTGGAATTGTTGTTTTGTATTTCTGGATTATCAGGAGCAATTTTGATGGGTTATTAGCCATTTAGAAATGAACTTTTAACTCATACTCGAGTGTTAATTCATTTACGATTTTATTCGAACCAACGATTGCTTACAGAGTTTTTACCAAATGATGTTTACACATACCCTAACTATAAGTGGCATGATACTATTTTAAATTGTTTCAATTTATTTTATATAAATTAGACAATATTTTAGGACATCATTCCAGTATGTTGAATATCCTTTGAACTAGGTTGTTTGATTTTTTCAAACGGTTTAGTCAATCCAGATGGTTTTAAATTGTAACGCTCTGTACCCAGATCCAATGATTTGGTCAGGCGTAGGTTGTTACATTCTTTATTCCTTTCTCTTTTCTTTTCTCTATTCTTTTAACATTACACATCATATTGCGGCTTTTACTTATTAGTAATAGATTTTGAAGCTTTTTTTTACAGAATGTTTTGGAGTTGTTAAAATATTAGAGATGAGAAGAAAAAAAAGAAGAAAAAAAGGGGAGGGATGAGGAGGACAAAGGAAAAAATAAGAAGAAGGCAAAATGACTTATTTGGCCCTCCAATTTTACAAAAAAAAAGTCATTTTAGCCACCATTTAATTTTTCTCCTTTTTAGCCTTTGCGTTGTTTGTCAAATCACCCAAAATAGATGGAAAAGTTAACTTTTGCCAACTTTATTGACGTGGCATACACGTGGATTGTCACGTTAGCTTATAGAAGGCAACAGATGAATCGATTTTAAGTTGCTCAAAATGTTTAGAGTTCGAATCTAAAAATTAAACTAACAAACAACTAGAAAGAATGAAAGTAAAATAGATTTGAAAAGAAAGAGATTGAAATAAGAGAAGATGGATTTGACCAATGTGTAATGGATTTTTGAAAGAGAAAAATTGAATCTTATTCTCCAAAAAGGTTAGGCCAAAGTTGAAATTAAAAGATAAGTAAGTTAGGAACAATTCAAGAATAATAATAATAATAAAAAAGAATAAATAAAGAGGGATGAAAGATGAAAGGATGATAAAAATGAAGATGGTGAGATGCGTAAAAATGATATATAATGGATCCCTTGAATAACAAGCTTCAATAAGCTCCACTGATGGCTTTAATTGACCCTCCAAGCTAGATAACTTGGCAAACTGAAGTGTGAAGAACTCCTACCAACAATCTCGAAGAAGCTTGAGTTGAAAACTTTTCTAAAAGAAACAAGAAAATAGTTCTTACAAAGGAGAAAAACTCAAATAGTACTTTTATTCAAATCAAAGTTTGGTGCCCTCTATGGTGGGTAGCTTCCCATTTTTATACAATAAGAGAGCTGAAAAAGAGAGAAACAAATCCCTAAAAACTAGCCTAGAAAATGTAGATGGCTAAGATAAAATAAAACTCTCTGAAATGTAGTTTAAAGATATGGGCAGCTATGAAAGATAACTCTTTCTTCCTAAGAAATTTAAAGGAGGAAACAAAAGACTAAGTGAATTTGGCTAGCTTTATGGGAGTTGTGCATGGACCAAATTTACATGAAAATAAATTAACTCAGGCTTAAAAAATAAACTTCTTAATTGGATCATTGACAAATTAGGCCGAAAATAAAACAACCAAGTCTTCAAGTGATCTTCATGAACTTCAAATGGGCTTGATCTTTTAATTGATATGTGTTTGAGTTGCCCTCTTTACAGCTTAGGCTCTTGCAAACTTATTAACTACTTCCATTTATGTTCACTTCCTTAATCCCATCCAAAAACTCGCCGCATGTTGATTGATCTTTTAGACTTGAAAAACAACAGCTTGGAAGAATTTAAATTAATAAACTTGACCTCATCCATACATATTATCAACATTTAGTTAATTTTTTGGAATTTAAAAAATTCAAAAAATATAAAAAATATTTTTAATAATTATAATATATATAAAATAAATATTTATTTTTTTAATTTTTAAAAATTAATTAATTGCTAACACGACATATCCACGTGTATGCCACATTAGCAAAGTTAACAAATGTTAACTTTTCTATCTATTTTGGAGTAATTTGATAAATAATACAGGTTCAAGGGTTAAAAAGGACAAAAAATTAAATGGAGGGCTAAATATAATTTTTTAACCACCAAATAATTCATTTTATTTCCTATTTTTAAAACAAATTTTATTATTTTTCATTTTTCCTTTTTAATAATTTTTAGGGTATTTATACATTTTGGTGCCTAAACTTTGCTTCAAGGTTCAAATTGGCATCTAAGTTTTTTTTTGGTCCAAGTAGGTAGCTATAATTGGCCTCAAGGTTCAGTTTGTACCTAAACTATTTTTGGTCAAATTAGGTACCTGAACTTGGCTTCATAGTTCAAATTGGTTTAAATAAGTCATATACCGCGAGTACTAAATAGGACAAAAAAGCCAAGTTTATATACCAATTTGAACTAAAAAGCTAAGTTCAAGTACCTAATTGGACCAAAATAAACTTTAGGTACTAGATTGAACCTTAAAGCCAAGTTCAAGTACCTAATTGGATGAAAAAAACCTTAGGTACCACTTTGAACCTTGAAGCGAAGTTTAAGTACAAAAATGTATAATTACTCTAATTTTTGTTAGTTTTTGCTCACATAAAGGGTGTACAATTTTCTTATTGATGATGTTGTTGATTGAGTTAGTGCAAGTCAACACAATACTAACTCAGGATTGATGAAAGTTTTTTAAAAAAAAATAAAAATAAATTACCACTCTACCTATGATTCATTTGTGAAATAAATCTTTTATAACTATTTTAATGTTAAAATTTTCTTTCACCAATAGGACAACATTTTGGCATTTTGATAACATCTTAAATAATGTTACCTAACATGATGACTTTTTAACGTGATATAGAAAATTAACATTATAAGTTAGAAAGCAATTAGAGTTGATTTAATATTTTTAATCATATATATTGACCTATTGAAATTTTTTTACTAACAATTTAAAGTAAAATATTTTATTCTAATTTTGTATGACTTACATATGTGTTATTGTTATTATTAGTTTCAAACCACACATTTTATTAAATGATATTTTTAAATGCGCACTTATTTTCCAAATACGTGGTTTCCACACACGTACATGTATAGTAGAACTACTAGTGTCACTATTAAAAGTTTCAAATAGTATGTTTAATTATTTATTGGATGTTATTTTCAAGCACTCACCTATGTTCTAAATGGGTGGTTTCCACACGCATACACGTGTGATAAAATTATTAATTTATAGGGATAAATATAAAATTTATACATGAACTTTGATCCAATGTGCAATTTGAGACATGAACTTTGATTTGGTACAATTATACACATGAAACTTAAATTGTGGTTCATATGTATACATGAAACTTTGATTTTGATTCAATTGAAGTGAATTGTAAAAATTAAATTAAATCAAAATTTCATGTACAAAATCACATAAAATCAAAGTGCATGTATGGCATTGCATATTGGATCAAAGTTCATGTATAGTTTTAATGTTTATCCCTTAATTTACATAAATATTCTTTTTCACTCAATTACATCGTGATATCTTATTTTAGTTTAAAATATGTCTATAGTCCCTAGACTTTTTGAAAATTAAGAATTTACTCTCTGTACTTGAATTTTCAAGAATTTAGTCATTCTACTTTTTAGATTTCAAAATTCAAGTCCAATTGTTACTACTATTATTTTTTTTTGTTAAAATACTCCAAATTTTCATACAAAACATTATATTATTCATTTATGTTCAATCTCCAATTAATGTGCCACAAAAGATCAAAACATTTCCAGTTAATCACTATACGACTTTTAGCCAATGCACTACATATTTAATACTTTCAATCCAAAGAGTACCTATGTACATGCCACACTAATGTCCATAATTTAAAATTCATACTTCACAAACCTTGTTTTTTTTTTTATGAGATGTGATTCGAAAATCCATGCTCAAACTTTTTCTATTTGATCTCTTTCTCCAATCTACACATTTGAAAGCAACGCGTTAAGCTCCTAGAAGCTTAGTAAGTACTCATATGAATTCTATAATTATCTTAGTATTGAATATAAATTTCATTTAAATACACTAATTCATTTATATCTTATCTTAATCACTTCATTATTGATGTATCAAATGTTTAATTAAAGTAACATACCCTAAGTATAAACTCTTTCTTTACTTCACGTAACCGTTAGTAAACAATGGAGAATCAAGAATATGTAGAATCACACTAGAGCACTGAGTGCTAATCACACTTATACATCGAAGTGCAGATCACACTTAAGCCCCGAAGTGCCAATCACACTTGAGCGCACTATGGCATTCCTATGACATGTCAATTATATCTTACTAGTTCTACCTTGTTTACTAGAGCTTCACACTATTTTATTCTCTTGTGATTATTTCTTTCTAATTCTATCACAATTAAGATTCACATTCAAATATACACTTTCACATAGCACTTATGACTATATCACACACTTTCACACAAATAATTCACATAATTTATCACTTAATCTAATCACCAAATATTATTTCACTAACTTCACATACTGCTTATCACTTCCACTATTTTATTCACTTACTTATCAACTTTCACAACTTATACACTTTATATTTTATTCATTGAATTCACTCATGATCACTTGCGTTAACATTTATTGCTTGTTTAATATCACTTACTATATTTCAATTCACTAATTTCTTTTATTATTATTTAATTCACTTATCACATAGTAAATTTCTATTTTAAGATTACTAATTTAAAAATTTCACTATACTTTTGAATATTATCAAATTTAGTCCCACTTTCTAATATATTATATACACATTAAATTTACTTATGATTTCACTTCTCAAGTCAATTAATATATCAATTTACTCACTTAATCCTTATACTCTCATTCTTATTTTTACACTAATATTATTTTTAATTAAATTCACATTCACTGCACTTAATTTATCACATATTTTAATGTTATCATTAGAAAAGTAAATAGAATCCATAAGAGTACTTACCTATTTTTGGCTAGATTTCACTTCCTTTGCTTCACTTTTCTTCCTTTGTCACTGTAACCTCCTCAACCTGGCCTAGACGTTAAGCCTGAATTCGGGAGATTAAATCGTCCACCGAAACAAACTAGCAGAGTTATTGGAGTTTGTAACACCCCAAACCCGGCCTAGAAGTTAAACTCGAATCTGGCGTGTCACATTGAAGTGTTTTTCGAAAACCATGTTTTCATTAAAAACCCTTCTTATTTAAAACGTAGTACATTGAAAACTTCTTAATTTTATTTCCAAAACTCCTTTTTACTTTGCGGAAGCTAATTCTAAAAGTAACCGATTTACGAAAACGTGATGTTAAAAAGTTAAGTTGCGAAAACGTAGTGTTTTGAAAACAGTTGTTGTTTTGGAAAACCGCGATCTACTTCAAACCATTATAAAACATAGTAAATAAAATTCCAAAGTAAAATAAAAACCAGAATTAAGAGAGAGGCCTTATTACAATAACATTTGAAAGAAATATGCAACAATAAATAAACAAATCTGAAAACATAAGCAGTGTGTGGCCATCTCCGAGTCCCTCGTAGCACCGAACCACCTAACATTACGTGCACAGTTAATAAACGGGGTGAGTTTACTAAAACTCAGTGTGTAATCGCCTTACTAAAGTAACAGTCAGTATACAAAAACAAAAACAGAAATAGTCTAGGCGAGCCTGTTAACGATAAGATGCCTCGATTCAGAGCATACGTGGGCCAAAGCCTATTACAATATCATTTGGGTCACAGCCCATAACAAAATTAATTGGGCCCAGCCCAAACCAATAACAGAACAAAATGTGTAAATGCATTGATGCATGCTATCCCATCCTAATAATCCAACCGTTACAAATCAACTCCGTCCCCCGGTACATATCATGTAGGGATATAAATATCGACCCACCCATCTGATACACATCAATGGTAGCCTGGTTACGGTACTACCTTCATTACAGCAAAGCTGCTAATCATATATTGGGCTTAAAAAGCCTTCAGTAGCGGTATTATAATTGGCACAAAGCCATCGGTAACTGTATTATGTTAGGCACATAGCCGTCAACTAGAGTAACATAACCAGCACACAGCCCTAGGTAAATGTGATCGACACAGAGTCGTCAATAATCATATATTGGCACATAGCCTTAGGCAAATACGTTTGGCACACAGCCATAATTAGGTTGGCATAGAGCCATATGTAGGTTGGCGTAAAGCCATAATCAGAATAATTGGCTTTAAGCCATCGGTAGCTGTTTCATGTTAGGCACATAGCCATCAGCGACGGTAATACAGTCGGCACAGAGCCTCGGGTAAATATAATCGACACAGAGTCATCAATAATCATATATTGGCACATAGCCTTAGGCAAATATGTTTGGCACACAACCATAATCAGGTTAGCACAGAGCCATATGTAGGCTGGCGCAAAGCCATAATTAGAATAATTGGCTTTAAGCCATCGGTAGCTGTATTATGTTAGGCACATAGCCATCGGTAGATCCACGGTCATCAAGTAACCATGCGATCCTCATATACTTCCTCCGTTCCATAATTCCAACCCCAAGCAATATGTCGTGTATGTCATGCTCAATCATCACACGTGTATGCAAAATGGCCATGCTCAGTAACAATTATTTAAACATATATTAAAAGCATATCAGTTGTACAACCACCGTCAAGTCAGTTAAATCACAGTTGTACAATCACAGTCAAATCAGTCAAATTCATAGTCCAAGTTAGTCATTTACCCACAAGGGCAAAAATGTCATTTTATCCTACAGGGGTATTTTAGTAATTTTACACTACAATGGTAATTTGGTAATTTTACAAATCAGGGTTATTTCGGTAATTTTATAAATTAAGGGTATTTCGATAATTTTACAAACTGAGGGTATTTTGGTAATTTTACAAATCGAGGGTATTTTGATAATTTTACAAATCGGGGGTATTTTAGTAATTTTACAAACTGAGGGTATTTCGGTAATTTTACAAATTAAGGGTATTGTGATAATTTTACAAATCGAGGGTATTTTAGTAATTTTATAAATCAAGGGTATTTTAGTAATTTTACAAATTGAGGGCATTTTGATAATTTTACAAACTGGAGGGTATTTCAGTAATTTTACATGTCGGGGATATTTCGGTAATTTTACAAGTCGAGGGTATTTCGGTAATTTTACAAACTGAGAGTATTTCAAAAATTTTACAAGTCGGGGGTATTTCGATAACTTTACAAATCGGGGGTCTTAACGACCCAACAGAAGGTCCACCGTCGCCTCGAACAACTTAAGTAACCTAAACAGACCTAACGGTGCAAATGGGCCTAATGCCCATTATTCAGCCCAAGTGGGCCCACATGCTCGTGTGGCCTATTTAGCCCAAATTTAGTTACGGCTATGTGGCCCAACTACTTTCTACCTAACAGTTAGATTTACACAAGCGGGCCCACGAGCCCATTCGGCCTAGAACAGCCCCAGCACACAAGAACGCTCGTGGCGACCTCTACAGTCTATCGCCCATGGTTTGCGAGCTTGGTTTACCAGACGAGCGATCGCACGCTCGTAAGGCCTCAAATGCCGAAGTTTCGGCTTTTCGGCTTTTGCCAACTTCTAACAAAGAAGGGCGTGAATACACACCTGTTTATAAGAATGTGCTGAAGTCCACGATCACCAACCTTGGCACATCCTGCGTTGAGTCTTCCTCCCCAATTCTCATGTTAGCTTCCCGATGTGGGATTACTTTCAACCATTAGGAAAATTCCTCATTCTGATGACTATTTCAACCACAGAGTTCCAGTCCAACTCCACCTCCTACACAGCTTAAATAGCAAAATAAATACTCTACTACGCATCCCAAAACTTGAACCTCAGACCTCACAGTTGCACAACACGCCACCTTGCCACTCTACCACAGGCTCTTCCTATGATAAAAACGTCCATAATTAACTTTAAGACATATGTGCCAGTGTCCAGATTCATTTAAGAGAAAAACCAAAATGAATTGTAAGAGCTAAGACTTGAACCCAAGCTCTCTTGCAACCTTAATGACGCCAAAACCACTCGACCACATGCTTCCTTGTGTCATTTATTTAACACAATCATTTAAAAGGCCATCATTCAAGCATCCAGGGTTTTATTCACTTAATACAAAAAATTTTGCTAAAGCCCAGGTTTGAACCCAGATTCCTCCAATACTTCTCAGAGCCATTAACCACCAAAGTAGACATTTAATTGTGTCATTTCCTTGCACAATTAAATACTTATATACGACCTCCTTACGGACCCATACTCAAGGCCCAATACTTCTAAGCCCAAATTCAGGGTGTTACAGAGTTTATAAAATAATCATATTAAACATTTTTCTATTATAATAGAAAACTTAGTTTATTTTCAGAAAAGTTCACGAGTAATCAAAAAACCGATTTAGTTTAACTTTTCTATGTAACAGTGACTACTTTTAAAAAAAAAAACTTAGTAAATTTTCTACTTTTAAAAACTTAGTAGCAAAAAAGTGATATTCATTTTAGTTTTAATTTAATTAAAAAAAATCAGATTTTATGCATGAATAATTAAAAAACCATATTTCAACATTAAATTAAATTAAATGTCATGCATGCTATTTAAACCCAATTCCTAAGTCCCTTGCCACAAATTGAAATTAAAATAATACAGTCTCTAAATAAAAAAATCAAATAATAAAGCTAAAATATTTTAATAAATATAAAACCAAGCCGAGACCCTCTAGATGTCTTGCCCGCGTCCTAACCTGGTGAGTTATCTATAGAATTGGAAATAAAAGGGGAGTGAGCTATAAAGCTCAGTGTGAGTTCAATCACAAGATAATCAATGCAAATAGTCAATAAGACGTACTATATAACAACACATAGAATGAACATAGTCCTTTATCAATCCAAAGTATCAGTTTTATGAATCAGCCATCAATGCACTATTTTAGAATTCATAGTTTATGTATATGTAACACCCCTAACCCATCTTCAACACCGAATTAGGGTTATAGAGCATTATAGTGCACAACAGAACATTAAACATTGAAACATAAATCAACATGCATTTCACATATTTATATTCCATAATGTAATCTAAATATAATAAAAATACTTTTATGGGCCTTAAATCGAGCTTGATTGGTCCTAAAAATAGTTTGGAAACAATTAGGGACTTATTCGAAGCGAATCAGAAATTTTAAGCAAAATATGAAAAATTTGTGAAACAGGGGTCACACAGCCGTGTGTCCAGGTCGTGTGAACATTCGAAGTAGGGACACGTGGCTGTGTCCCAACCCATGTGTATCTTCGAAGTTGGGTCACTCGACCATGTCATAGGCTATGTGCCAGACCAAGTTCGAGTTTGTTTTGGGAGGCATGGCCATGTCGCAGGTCGTGTCTCAGACAGTGTGAAACCTGCATCTAAAATATAAATGACACACGACTATGTGAGGTAACCGTGTGTGGCACATGGCCGTATGATAGCCCGTGTCCCAAGTCATGTGCAGCACAAATTGCCTATAAAACAAGCCATTTCAAACATCATTTCTTAGCCATTAAGCAATACCATCCATAATTACTTTCACATGCTTAAATCACATTCTAAATCACCCAAAACATGTCAAGATCCATTTAACATATACCTAACTGATGTGCCATTTAAAGGCACCACATTTCACACACATGATCTTAGACTCATTCAAAATCTTAAAATTTTAGTTTAAATCCATGTCAATCATGCTCAATAGCCATTCAAAGACATGCCATTATACCATATAATACCTACTATCCATGGAGCATGCATAAGGTTCGTCCACTCATACTTGTACCTATTATTCACATGCCATCTTTTAACATCATTAACCACAACAAGCTTAGCACAACTTAAACAAGCCAAATCACTAAAATAACTTCTTTAACCTTATTACATGCCATTTATAACCATTATATGAAACAACCAAAACTACCAATATGGCGAATGGATAGTGTGACGATGCTCTGATGAGATTCCAACCAGTCGAGCTTTTCGATGATCTATAAACAAAGAAGACAACTATATAAGCAACTAGTGCTTAGTAAGCTCATATAGAGGAACATATTAAATTAAACAACCAACATACTTTCATCATGTCATATGCCAATATTCCTTTGCTATACACACCACCTCATAAGGTTAGTAAGAATAACATTACATATAAGTTTCAAGTAAACCATGGCATATACGTAATAAGCATTTAGGCTTTATATATCATCCATTACACATTATTCTTATTTGAATCCATATAGTTAGTAGATAATGAGTAACATAGCATATGTGAAACATAACATAAATTAAGAAATGAATTCTATGCATATTTCATTCATCACATGATAAATTCTCATCCTTTACATTTCATATATGCATATCCATTTTTCCATTTCATATGAACATTAGTAACATTAAGTTTTTATACATGCCTTTCCATTAACCTTTACTTACCTATTGAGCCGTATAGAATAACATTGGATACTTGGGAACACCTTTCCTTATAACCATAATCTTTTCAATAATGCTCACACGAGCTATGGGTCGAGATGTTAGCTACACGATGCTACTTACATGAGCTGTGGAGAATCCGCAACAAATGCAGGACTCGGCCATCGATAGGACATCGAGGACCAACACCCGAAACATATAATACCTAATGGCATGTCATTTGTATCCTAAGTGCTCACAAGGTTCAAACAGGTCCCTTTCCATATCCTTATATGTGACTTTAATTTTCACATTAGCATTTCAATATTTTTCCATGAAATTCACATTTTCTATACTTAACTTTAATTCCCTTTTTGATATAATATCTCATATAGCCATTCATGAAATTTACATGTTCTTAAATTCATCACTAACTCACTTCAATTATTAAATTCAATTAACCATGTAATACATAACAATCAATCCAAAATCCACTTACCTTAATTATTTAATATCAATTAACAATTTTACCATTAATGAATGATTCAATATACGAACTTACCTGAACTCATAACAACTTCTAATACAATCAGACCACTATTCCGCTACTTTGACTTTTCCGCGATTTGTATTCGTTCGAGTTGTTTCTTGATCTAGATAAATATTTTTATTCAATTAAACTCATTCCAGCATTTAAAAAAATCAATTTAACTTATAACCCTTAATAATGAAAATGAATAAAATTGCCCTCAAAATTTACTATTTATGCAGTTTAGTCCATAAACCCGAAACTTACAATTTTACCATTGTTAACCATAAATCATGCTAGCCGATTTTTACCCAACCTTATAACAACCCATATTTATAAAAAAATTACAATATTTTCCTTTAATTATACCATTTTCATAAATAAGTCCCTAAACCTTAAAATCATAAAAAATTACTTAACAAAATATATTCATTTAACAACCAAACTCAACACCATAAAAATTCAAAAGCATATTAAATTCATTGATGGCACAATTTATAGCATTTAACAATTTTACAATTTGACCTCCGGGTTAGCTAGATTAAATTAATACGAGCTCAAAAACATAAAAATTATTAAAAATGGGGTAAAAATTACTCACCATGCTTGAAGAATCAAGCATGGCCAATTGCTTTGGTTCCTTATCCATGGAAATTCGGCTGTTCATGTTACTTGGAGAATATGACATTGTTTTCATCTTTATTTTAACTTAATTTATTAATGAATTACCATTTTATCCTTATAATAATAACATTAAAAATGACAAAAACCATGCCAATCATTGTCCACTATCAATATACATGGTATAATTACCCACTAAATCCTTTAATTTTGAAATTTCATAGCCATGTGACTCATTTAACATATAAAATTTAACTTTTGCATCTTTTACAGTTTAACCCTTTTCACTCAATTAACTATTTAAACATTAAAATTTCTTAACCAAATTTTACTATTATCCTAATAACGTTCCATAGATATGTAAAAAAACTTACAGGCTCGATTTATAGAAACGAGGTCCTAATACCTCATTTTCTAAACCCATTTGTCTTTAGGGACACACCACTTAAACTTAGTTATTCATTCAAATAACATAATTTACCATATCAAAATAAAATATAATACAATATTTAACTCGTAAATATTAAATAATAATATTTACGGACTCACTTGTCAAATTTGTGGCCCTGAAACCACTATTTCCAAACTATTGAGAAACGAGCTGTTACAGTATGCACGCGTTTATGAATGTCAATGCAATTTTAGTATATCAATGAAAGATCCTACTCAACTCCGCTAAACACCACAATGGGAGTTCCCCGGAACTCCAACAACCTATACACCGCATGGTGGTTTAGCCACCAATTGTTTACAAATAAACTGCCAATGGCTATAGACACACAATAAAATTTGTAGTTGAGAACTGCCACATGATTGTGGATACATAGCAAAATATCGAAGATAAAATCTGCAATTGTGTAACACCCGAAACCCAGCCTAGGAGTTTAGACCGAATCTCGGATACTACATTGATCACCAAAGTGATCATATGTAAACTTTTACAAATCAAATTATATGTCGGTTCATAATACTTAATCGTTTAAAACTAGTCAGTAAAATTACAGTTAAGATAGTATATATATAAGAGGAATAAAAACGATTAAAACTTAACTCGAAATTGTGCTACAACTTTATAAAAATCCTACAGTTCAAAATCAAATAATCAAATAGATACTGAAAATGCAAAATGATAATAATTTATTTTCACCGAGACTGTCCGAGACCTCTAGACACCGAGTCCAGCGTCAGAATTCAAAAAATGTACCTGAAAAGGAAATACTAAAAGGGGGTGAGCTACTTGAGCTTAGTGTGAGTTCGTAACAAGACAAGAGATAGAACTATGATGTTCAAATCAGAAGTGCAATCGAATTTCTAACACACACAGAGAGTCAAAGAGTATACTTAGGACTAACGTCCCAACAGAATACAACAATCAGAGCACACTGAAACTCAACACAAGTGCTATGCAGACAAATAGAGTTCATACAATCAATCTTATAGTCAGATCTCATAGACAGATGCGTATGTAATGCAGTCAAGTGATAAAACCCACCCATCCAGCCAACACACCTTTTCGTCCCCCGATCACACCCCATAAGAGTTATTTAAGCTCATCCAACCAAAACACACCACATAGGACCTTGAGTGCCCATCTAACCCTACACACCACATATGTGGACTAAGCCACTCAGATGTCAATACGCAGCAAAGTTGGCGTATGTGCTGTACAGTGCAATGCGGTAATCCACTGTATAGTCCTATTGTGGATCTACTGCCAGATCAAATAATAGTACGCAGCAAGGCGGCGACGATGTACCGTCTGATACAATAATGCGCGATAATCCATTTATGCACAAGTTGCGATCTTAATTGCGAGCGGATAACGATGACGCGGCAAGCTAGCTAACGCACATGTAGTACAGTGCGATAAATCACTATACGAGTAAAATTGCAGTAGAACTGCCAGATCAGATCAGAATCAAACTCCCTTCTCTTCACAAACCCACCCAAAATATTTAACTTTATACCAGTGTATGCATGCACACAAATTCAGAGAACAAAGACTTTTACACAGTCAGTTAGATGAAATATATATGCAATACACCCCACAGACTAGATTCAAAATCATACATCACACAATCATCACAGATATCAAGTCTTGAACACCCTCACTAAACTTAGCTAAGGGTCGAAGCACACACAAACACCTATTTAGATCAGAAATGCACACAGAACCAATATAAATGCCTTAAAACCACATGCCTATATGCTCTGGCCGTATGGTAATGTCTAGGCCGTGTGGGAGATCAAAAGCCCGTGTGAGGAGGGGCACACGGTTCTGTAACTTGGCACAAGCCCATGTGAAGAAATGCACACGCCTGTGTGGACCAGTGACATGGCTGTGGGGACAGGCCGTGTAACTCTTAGTCCATTTCCACTAAATTTGAGTACAGGGCCGACACGGCCATATTAAGGTCTCACACGCCTGTGTGCCCACCAAACACGGCCGTGTGTCCAAAACACACGCCCGGATGAGATCCCTAAATCTCTAAATTAGCCACACGACCATGTGGCCAAGCTGTGTGGCACCAAATCACTCAATCCCTAATTCCAAATCATATACGCCCATATGCCCGAGAGACACGACCTTGTGAAAATTGATAAAATTCCCAAATCGGCCACATGACCGTGTGGCCAGGACATACGACGCCCAATTTAGCTCAAAAACCCTAATTTCCAAAAGCACGCGGCCATGTGAACTGGCACACGCCCGTGTGGAAACCCTTGTGGCTACGAAAACACTTTGAAACAAGCTAAAAATCATCGTTTCAGCTATCGTAATCGCCCCAACCTTCACAATGACAAAAGGGGTTGGAATATATTGTATTTCCCAAATCTTTTTCAGCAACTAACACCTAAAATCGACAGTATAGAGCACAATTGAAAATTGTTGAAACAATAATTCACAAAAATAAAAGTTAGACAAGATTTGAATCCTACACCTATTTTACAAACTACGACGTTCCAACCTCGATTTGACAATGAACGAGCGATTCTCCAAAATCCCAAATGTAGAAAAACCCCTCCCAAAAGAAACCAACAAGTAAAGTCAAGAGAAAAGAAAAAGAATGTCCTGGAAACCAGAATAGAAAAAAATAAAAATAAAATAAAATAAAAATAAATAAACAATAAACAATAAATTATTATTATTACTAACTAAAAACAAAACAATTTAATAAGGCTCTTCCAAAATGTGCATCCAAAGACTCGAACCTAGAACTTAGAGATACACTAATACTCACACAACCACCAGACCAGCAGGCCCACTCTTGTCACTTAAACATGAGAATAAACACTAAAGCACGCCTTTCTCTATGACCCTAACCACGAAACCCCAAAACTTTTAGCCCCAAAATTCAGGGTGTTACAACTCACCCCTCATTAAAGAAATTTCATCCCCGAAATTTCTAACTAACAGAATAGTGGTATAACACAAGCTACACCACTACGCTTCTGCTGCGCACTTTAGCTCGAGCAGAACCAAATCAAACCTAAGACCTCATACACACACCCAGAAAACTTAACCACTGAAGCAGATACACGGTTGTCCTATTACACGCAATTTCAATACTCTAATCTATACACCGAAACATTCACAATCATACTTGACTCAAAATCATTGAGAACACTCCCGAATTCGATGCTCGATGGACTCGCATTGAAGACATGCTCTCGTCTTTTTCTAGCAATTTGTCGGATGTCGCTTCTTATAGTGGTCACAAAATGGAGTGCCCGCACCACTACCAGCACCCTCCGTAAAACCACCATTGCCATTCAAATGCATTCTAACACACTTCGCAGAATGAGGCTCCAACCTCAGAGGACTACGATCTCTCTTTTTACCACAATCCACACACCTAGCTTGAAGGGTTTCACTAGTCTCCCTTATTCTAGCCTCGAACACCTTCTCTAATACCTCCTTCACTATTCGTGTCAATGCCTTAGTACCAAGCTCTGGGCTATCGCTACCTGAAGTTGGTAGAATTGCACTGACTCCAGACTCCTAAACAGATACATGCTCCGAAGAGGCAGACAACTCATCGCAATCTTACTTACCTTCAGAATCCATATCCGTCCTGTGGCTAACTTAGGATATCTACACTTTTAGAAAGAAAACACAGAGTAAGTACAAGAATCTACATTTCTAATCTTACGGTTTAAAATTTCTACCTAGACCAGCATCAGAGTCTTAGACAGTTCATTTTCATAAAACATCTTCCGAAATACAAATACTTTCAACTTACTATGGTAAAGTTTCTCAAAAATTCTTTTTTAAAACAACCACGTGCGCACACAGATACGTAAAAACACAGCTGAGTTTTTATAAACTTGGCTCTAATACCACTAAATCTAACACCTGAAACCCAACCTAAGAGTTTAGACCGAATCTTGGATGCTACATTGATCACCAAAATAATCGTAGGGAAATTTTTACAAATCAATTTATATGCCGATTCATAATACTTAATCTTTTAAAATCGGTCGGTAAAATTACAGTTAAGATAGTATATATATAAGCAGAATAAAAACAATTAAAACTTAACTCAAAATTTGTGCTACAGCTTTATAAAAATCTTACAGTTCAAAACCAAATAATCAAATAGAAATTAAAAATACAAAATGATAATAATTTATTCTAACCGAGATTGTCCGAGACCTCCGGACACCGAGTCTAGCGTTAGAATTCAGAAAGGGTACCTGAAAAGGAAACACTAAGAGGGGGTGAGCTACTCGAGCTTAGTGTGAGTTCGTAACAAGACAAGAGAGAGAACTACGGTGTTCAAATCAGAAGCATAACCGAATTTCTAACACACAGAGAGAGTCAGAGAGTATACTTGGGACTAACGTCCCAACAAAACACAACAACCAGAGTACACTGAAACTCAACACAAGTGCTGTGCAGAAAAACAGAGTTCATACAATCAATCTTACAGTCAGATCTCATTGCCAGATGCGCATGAAATGTAGTCAAGTGATAAAACCCACCCATCCAGCCAACACACCTTTCTGTCCCCCAATCATACCCCATAAGAGCTGTTTAAGCTCATCCAACCAAAACACACCACATAGGACCTTGAGGGCCCATCCAACCCTACACACCATATATGTGGACTAAGCCATTCAAATGTCAATACGCAACAGAGCTGGGGTATGTGCTGTACAGTGCAATACGGTAATCCACTATATAGTCTTATTGCAGATATACTGCCAGATCAGATAATAGTATGCAACAAAGCTAATATTTGTGCCATGTAGAGCAATGCAGTAATCCACTATACAGACAAGTTGCAGTCTTAACTGCTAGAACAGATAACAGTACGCAGCAAAGCTGACGCACATGCAGTACAGTGCGATAAATCACTGTACAAGTAAAATTGTAGTAGAACTACCAGATCATATCAGAATCAGACTCTCTTCTATTCACAAACTTACCCAAAATCCTTAACTTTATGCCAGTGTATGCATGCAAACAAATTTAGAGAATAGAAACTCTTACACAGTCAGTCAGATGAAATAGATATGCAGCACACCCCACAGACCAGATTCAAAATCATACATCACATGCAATCATCACAGATATCAAGTCTTGAACACCCTCACTAAACTTAACTAAGGGTCGGAGCATACACAAAACACCTCTTCAGATCAGAAATGCACACAGAACCGATATAAGTGTATTAAAACCACACGCCCGTGTGCTCTGGCCGTGTGGTAATGCCTAGGTCGTATGGGAGATCAAAAGCCCGTATGAGGAGGGGCACACGACTATGTGACAGTGGCACACGCTCATGTGAAGAGAGGCATACGGTCATGTGACTAAGGCACACCCTCGTGTGGACTAGGGACATGGCCATGGGGACAGGCCATTTAACTCTCTATCCATTTGCACTAAATTTGAGTACAGGGTTGACACGACCGTGTGAGGGTCTCACATGCTTGTGTGCCCACCAGACAGGACCGTGTGTCCAAAATACACACCCGTATGAGATCCTTAAATCCCCAAATTAGCCACACGGTCGTGTGGCATGAAATCATTCAATCCTTAATTCTCAATC
This sequence comes from Gossypium longicalyx, assembly GCA_025698465.1. NCBI lineage: Eukaryota > Viridiplantae > Streptophyta > Magnoliopsida > Malvales > Malvaceae > Gossypium > Gossypium longicalyx. Next base: position 22,165,217 of record CM047007.1, read on the forward strand.
ACACAGCCCGTGTACCCGAGGGACACGATCGTGTAAAAATCGATAAAATCCTTAAATCGGCCACACGATGCGGCGCCCAATTCAGCTTGAAAACCCTAATTTCCAAATGCACACAGTTGTGTGAACTATCACACGCCCATGTAGAAACCCTTGTGGCCACAAAACCACTTCGGAACAAGCTAAAAATCGTCGTTTCAACCATCGTAACTGCCTTAACCTTCACAATGACAGAAAAGGTTTGGGATATATTGTATTTCCCAAACCTTTTTTAGCAACTAAAACCCAAAATCCACAGTATAGAATACAATTGAGAATTGTTGAAACAACAATTCACAAAAATAAAAGTTAGACAAGATTTGAATCCCACACCTGTTTCATGAACTACGACGTTTCGACCCCAATTTGACAACGAATGAGTGATTCTTAAAAATCCCAAATGTAGAAAACCCTTACTCAAAAGAAACTAACAAGAAAAGCCAAGAGAAAAGAAAAAGAATGTCCCGAAAACCAGAATAGAAAAAATAAAATAAAATAAAAAATAAAAATAAAAATAAAAAATAAATTGTTATTATTACTAACTAAAAACAAAACAAATTAATAAGGCTCTCCCAAAATGCACACCCAAAAACTCGAACCTAGAACTTAGAGATACACTAATACTCACACAACCACCAGACTAGTAAGCCCATTCTTGTCACTTAAACACAAGAATAAACACTAAAGCACGCCCTTCTCTATGACCCTAACCATAAAACCTCAAAACTTCTAGCCCCAAAATTCGGGGTGTTATAAATTGCATGTAAATGAACAACACAATCTCGCAGATAAAATTTGCCTTTGGCTATGGATACACAATAAAATCTTGAAGATAGAATCTTCTTCTCATTGTGGATACACAACAAATTTATAGATAGACTACCGATGGTTGTGTTTTGTACAACAAATTTACAGATAAATTGCGAACGCTTCCTTCGTACATATCTTTCTACCCTATGCAATGCAATTTGACATGCTTGTAACAAATCAATACGATAGCAATTAATATGCATATAACAGATCAATACGATAGTAATTAAAATACTTATAACAGATCAATACGAACGCAATTAATGTGCTTATAATAAATAAATAAATACGGTAGCAATTAATATCCTTATAGTAGTTTAATACAGCAACAAATAGTATGTTTGTAACAAATTAATTCAGTTGCAAAAGACATGGTTATCATGTGTTCAGTTTAACAGTAACATAAGGCATGTTAATCATACATTCAGTAATATAGATGCAACAGGTATATATTATTCACATATCATGCATATACAGTAACAATTAAATCATTTATATCATGAATTCCAATACTCAAATTATCAAGGGTTCAATTGAGAGAAATAAAACCCTAAAAATAATTTAGGGACTAAATTGAACAAACCATAAATTTTTGGGAAAAACAGAAAAATAAGGGTCACATGGCCGTGTAGTCGAGCTATGTGAAAGGCTATAGGATGTGTGGAAGGGATACATAGTCGTCTGACTAGGTCGTGTAATAAATTGTAGTCGTGTGACAATTATAAAAATTAACCTACAAGGGAGACACGACTGTGTAGCAGGCCGTGTGGAGGGTTCTTGGCCGTGTGAGATTCGAACTAGCTTTGGGTTTCCAGGGCACATGACTGTGTAGTCCACAAGCCTGTGTGGTATTTCTAGACATGATTTGTTCCAATTCACTTGTAAAAGGACATACATTTCATCGGGAGTCCAATTGGCGTTCTTTACGCTTGATTCTGGTCCAAAGCACCTAAAATGGGTCCTTCAAATGAAATTTATACACAAGCTAACAATTGATTTCAAGATTCGTCAAGATTATCGAAAGATTTGGCAAGAACCAGAAAAGATTGAGTAATTGAATTGAAATATTAACATGGATTAATGCTACTGCGGAATTTACGAGTCTACTAATTGAAATGAATTTACTTAATGAACCTTTAATGAAAAGAAACGAATGCTATCAATGGCGAGATCGACAACTAATAAGAAAAATGATTTGAACACGAATCGATTTTGATTTGAGAAACGAAAATAATTTCAGCAATGAGAAGAAAATATGATGCAAAGAAGAGGATGGAAAAGAAAAGGGAGAAGAAATAGGGAAAAAAAAGCAAAATTCTGTTTGGATTGGAAAAGAAAGCAAAAATTTAAATGTAATTAGTAAAAGAGGTACTAAATACTTAGGGCTTTCAAACCTTAGGGGTGGCATGGTAATTTATCCTTGCTGCAGAAAAATAAAATGGATTTTTGGGGATGGAATGGTTCAAACTCAAGTCAATAAGGAGGGTATTAGTGTGTTAACCATTAGGCCTAATATGTATTTCTTATTAAGTTTTACTTCTAACAATATATATTTTAGAGTGGTTTTCATCCTAGTTTGTTGAAAATAAAAGGAAAAGAAATGAGAAAAGAGTGACTTGATCCTAAGACCTTTAATGAGTGCACTAACTATTTAACTATCAGACCTAATTCATTTCTTATTTAGTTATTTCAATTAACCCCCTATGTTTTGGGGTGTGACAGTCACTTTCTTTCTTTTTCTCTTCATGAACACAAGATGACCATAATCAAAACTCATATCAAGCATCTCTATCTCTTGTTTTTACTTCAACAAAATACAAAATCTATAAGAGAACACTTGAATTCTTACCCTGTAACATTAATTTCTCAAATTTTCTTAATTTTCTCTCACTTACATCCACAAACCCATGAATTTCATCATGAAAACTAAGCTTTTGATTTTGTTGAAAACATGATTTTACTTGAAAATTTACTTAAAAATCAAAGGTTTTGGGTGGAGATTTATATATTTTATGAAAAAAGACCAAATTGAATAAAATTCAAATTTTCTTTCTTCCTCCCTTTCTTGGACGTTTGGTGTATGAAAAGAAAAGATCTTAATATAATAATTTCATACTTCCATTAATAATGAGAACTCTTCATATTTCCATTAATAATTATCTAATAAAAATAGTTTAAAATAATAATTTCAATCAAATGATTATTGTTTCATCTCATTTTTCATCAAGATCCAATAACTAATATCATGTCAAATTTTCATAATTTTATAAATATAATTATCTTTAACCCTAGGGTCCACATTGATTCCCACTTCATCAAGTATATCTAATAGTTAAAATTTAATTCACATATCTAATGACATTTTGATAAATTTATCAAAAATAGCTTCACTTGAAGAATAATTTTTTTGCCCTTTATGATCTTTGATATTCATTTTTGAGCCATTTCTCACTTTTAATAAAAATGTAACTCTAGTTTTTTAGTTTTCCAACTAATTCAATTTAATCCAATTATATTTTAAATTTTATAATTTGACCCTTCACTTTTCTTCACTTTATAATTTAGTCTACACCCTGGATTAATATTTTACAATATATCACTTGTTTCAACTTTTTTTAGTATCCAAAAACCTTCTCTATTATCACTGATATATCACATTTCATTTACTCGAGAAAGTTAGTATGAATATTCCTGATATAGTATCACTTATATCATATTGGCTTTAAGGGCGTTACACCTTTCTGTTCAAAATTCCATCTATTTCTATCATTATATGATAATTTGAGTAAGGAAGCAAGTAGGAAATGATACATGACATACCATATGTATCTCATATTGATGTGACATTTTTGTCACGTTAGTAAATATTTAAAAAATACAAAATTATTTAAAAAATCAAGTCAATTTAAACTTGGACAAATGTTTGTTCAGGTTAATCCTAGATGTAATATTTATAAAAAGTATTTAAAATATAGAAATTTATTTATAAATTATTAAAAATTATAAGAAATTATTAAAAATTAATAAAAAATAAATTTAAAAATCAATATTAATTTAAAATAAAATAGCCAAAATTAAAATTGTCCTCAACAAACTAGAAATCCAAAATAATAAAATCTGTAATTTTTATTTTTCAGTGAACAATATTTATATTTCATGCCATTTACTTTGACTATATTCCTTTAAGGTTCCGTTTGTTTCTTTGAAAATGACTTCCGGAAAATGATTTCTGAAAAATGATTTACTTTTCTGGAAAAGCAAATATTTTCTGGTGTTTGGATGAATATGTGTAAAATATTTTCTGGTGTTTGGTAAATTTCTTAAAAATATTTCATAAAAGTTGTTTTCAATTAAACAAACATACATTTGAGATTTTCTTATTTTTCATTGTTTAATTGAATTTATTTTTATCTATAATTTTATATTTTTCATTGTATTTGCATATATTAAAAATATTATGTTAAATTCAGATTCATTACAACGTCATTTTTTAATTATATGACTACTAAGTGGGTATTTTTTATTTAAAAATGTAACATCAACAAAATTGACAAAAAGAATTAATGATGTCAACAATTGGACTTGATTTTCAAATTTGAAAAGTAAAGGGACTAAATTCTTGAAAATAAAAGTACAAAGACTAAATTATAAGTCTGTGAAGTGTACATAGACTTATAACATATTTTAACCTTTATACTACAAAACATTTATTATTAATATATTTATAATTGTAATAAATATTTATTATTAAAATATTAATATTGAATATTTTCAATAATATGTGAAAAATATTATTCAAAAATATTATTTTTAAAATTTATTATTAAAATAAAATTGAAATATTAAATAATTTTTATTAAAATAATAAATTATATTTATTATATTAATAATTTATTATATAACTAAATATAAATAATTAAATATGTATGTTTAATAATATTGAAAAATATAATATTTTAAATATTTTTAAAAATAAAAATAAAATTTATTATCAATATAATAATATTAAGCTTGATTTAAGTTAATTTTTATATAAAAATAAAATTATTTATAGATGAACTCTTTTCTGGAAAATGACTTACGCTTTTCAAAAGAGTAAGTCATTTTACAGGAAAAAAAGCTTATTTTACCTTGACCTGTAAGTCATTTTCCGTTGACCAAACTATTTTCTGTGAAATAAATACAGAAAAATACAGAAAATATTTTCCGTAAAAATTTTTACATGTAAACAAACGGACTTTAAATGTTTTTTTGTCCAATTTGTAACATAATTTTTCAATTTGATATGCTTAGCACTGGACAAGATGTTGGACAAACAAATGCTTAAAACAAATTTTACATTTCAAATATTTATATATTTATATTAATTCTTAATTGTAAAAATTTGAACGTAGGTAACGGCAATATAGAACGATCATAAAGTAAAAAGAAAGAAAAATAAGAACAAACATATTTTATATGAAAATTCTTTTGAGAAAAATTTAAGAGAAGTTTCGACTACTTCTATTTTAAGAGAAGTTTCGACTACTTCTATTTATAGGCTGAAAAATCTTATTCTAATCAATATCAAATAGAATGAGAGTAGTCCTATACATATTCTACTTGTACAATCAATATCAAATAGAAGAATAGTATTTCTACTTGAAAAACCTTCGCCTCCATAGATCTCCTTATTTTGCCACTATATTTTATTTCTTTAATAGGAATTTAAATCACACAACTCTAACATTAATAATAGTTATTAAATATTTAAATAAATGGCAACTTGATGATAATTATTAATTTGCAATTTAAATATTTATTGTAACTTTAAATAAATTTTATTTATTTTATTTTATTTTATAATTCTCAATATTTTTAAATAATTTTCTATATATTTTTAATTATTTTAAAAATCACGTCGAGGAACATGAAGATGGTTGTCCTGTTTTAAAAATTATTATTAAAAACTTATTTATTTGGTTTTTTATTTTTTTAAATTATTAAAGTGACAAAATTCCACTTCAGTATGATGTACATGTGGCATGTCACATGTCTCTGCCTACTTGCTTTGTTAGTTATGTCATTACTTAACGGTAGAAATAAATGAAATTTTTTAACGAATCTCCAAAATATTTTTACCTATTTCTCTTATTATTTATTTTATATAGTTAAGTTAATCCGAAATTGCCAAGTAGAATTAGCATTATTAAAATAATTTTTATTTTTATATTTTATGTATACTTTTTTTTATAATTATTTTTATGTAGGTTTTAGAACATTCATGCATTGGTTATTTGTAAAAAATTATAAATAATTTTGATAAAAATTAAAAATATATATTAGAAATAAATAAAAATAAACTTTGAAGTTTTTATCATATAGTGAGATAATGTGTATTACTTCAAATAAAATTATGAGTAATTTTGAAAAACATGAAATTTAAAAAAGGAAATTGAATTTCTCAAACCTCTCTTTAAAATTACTTAGGCGGTGTTTAGTAAACAAAGTTTTAGCCTTTTTTAGCTGATTTGGGCATAAATGGAGGATTGGGTAGTTGATCTATCGTAATTTAGTGTAGCGGATTAAACTAGTTTTCGCACTTTAGGAGCTTGAAAATAAGCATTTTAGTTATCTTTTAATTACTTTTCAGCAAAGTTTAGTTAAGTGTAATAAAATTTGTTATTCAAGTCTTTTATTGACCTTAAGGGCCTAAAGAGGCCTAAAGGTGTGCTAATACACTTTGTGAGTGTGCAGGAGACCGTTAGAAAGCATAAAAACTTAATACTGGTCGCTAGTTTGCAACACGAAGCATTAGATGTCGTAACATAGTGAGCATAACTGAAGAAGTCCAAGACTACCTTCGATGTCGCGGCATAGCCTGAGGATGTTGTGACATACCCCTGAAGATACCCTGAAGCTGGACGTACTGCCCTCGATGTTGTGACATAGGACCTAGTGTGTCGCGACACCACTTCTGCACAGGAAATTAAAACGAGCTAGGGGCATTTTGGTTCGGACAATCCAACTTTAACCTTAGGACTGTCATATGACCTAGGGTTAAGAACAACGACCATCCTAAGTGTTAGGATCGACCTGATTAAGCGACGAACAAGAAAAATAGCAGAATAAATTGAGAAATTGAACACACAAATTTAATGTGGAAAAACCCCTCCAAAGAGGATAAAAAACCACGGGAAAAGATAATTTTACTATAATGGCAAAAGAACGAAGAGTACAAAAGATGGAGATAAAAACTAAACCCCAAAAACTAGAAAACAAAGAACCCTCAAAATGTAAATACAAAATTCTCTAAATATATTATGAATTCTTATATCTAATGGGGATTTTTTCAAATGTAGTAAAAGAGCCTATTTATAGGCTAAATTCATAGGTCAAATAATAATAAAATAATCTAAACTAATAGTGTTTGATTGAAATAAATAAACAGAGTTTAATTGAAAGATTATTTCTCAAATTTGACTGAAAATAAGAGTCATATTTAACAAATCTCCACATTGACTCATATTTCCACAACACCATCTTTTCCAAGGCCCGTCACGAGCCTACCTTGAACTATGCAGGGAGTTAACTGAGTCGAATTTGTGCTTAGAAACTGGAAGACTTCTAGCCTTCGACTTGTACACGGCCAAATCAAAACTAACTCGGGCCTGATTTTCACGAACACAGTGCTCTAACTTTTCAAAACCTGCATCCAAAAGAGAACCTCTCTTCAACGAAACGGTCATACATTTTTCCCTCCTATAACCAAGTTGCCTCCGCTCCAAACGAGTTGACTTCGACTCCGTAACGGACGAGGGACGTCTGATTTCACTAGTCATTGTAGAACCTTCCAGAAAATAAAGACTGCCGATTCTTTTACCTTTTAACAAAATGAGAGCTCCACGAGATACTTTAATGCCACTCGACTTGATGTTGATTCTGCATCATTTCAAGTCTAAAATACTCAAGGAGATAAGATTTTTTTGTAAATCAGGTACATACCTGACATCTAAGAGTGTCCTAATCGTCCCATCGTGTATCCTAATTTTAACAGTACCAATACCAATTACCTTACTAGATAAATCGTTTCCCATGCGCACAAATCCACCTTCAATCGAAATGTATGTGAAGAACCATTCTCTATTAGGACACATGTGGAAAGAACATCCCGAATCTAGGATCCACTCGGACGTGAGCTTAGATTTCTCGCTCGTTGACACTAACAAGAAATCATCACCACTTTCATCGCCTAAATTAGCACCCGCTACATCTTCTTCGTTACTCTCAGTAGCTCTTTTATTTCGTAATTTATAATAATCTGCTTTGAGGTGACCTAACTTTTTACAATAGCGATACCTTTTGTCTTGTTTCTTTGATGCTATCAAAATGGAAGCTTGCCTATCTGCCTTGCTATCCAAATGAAGCTCATTGTCGAGTTTGTCTCTACTCAAAAAATGACCCTTCACATCTTCGAACGAAAGTTTGTCTCTGCCATAAATCAGGGTCTCCCTGAAAGACTTGTATGAAGGGGGTAAAGAGCACAATAATAGCATAGCTTGATCTTCATCATCAATATGAACCTCATTGTTCTTTAAATCATTTAAAAGAGTAATGAATTGACTAATGTGATCTCTAAGAAGCTCACATTCGTTCATGCGGAACGTAAATAGACGTTGTTTCAACACTAAATTGTTAGCCAGAGACTTAGTTGCATAAAGAGTTTCTAACGTTTTCCGCAAGGCAGATGAGGTCTTCTCCATCAATACCTCATGCAACATCGTATTCGCGAGGCACAATTGAATTGCAAAAAAAGCCTTTTCATCAAGCTCTTCCCATTCTGTTTTATTTAGATTCTCAGGCTTTTTCCCGGTAACAACCTTTTTCAAACAGGATTGTACTAGAATTGCCCTCATCCAGACTTGCCACAGATTGGAATTTTTCTCACCATCGAACTTCTCAATTTCAAATCTTGTTGCTGCCATATCTGAATAGGCTGATCTATGAAATTCAACTAGCTCTGATACACTTGTTAGGACCTACCCGATTAAGCAACGAACAAGAAAAATAGCGGAATAAATTGAGAAATTGAACACACAAATTTAACGTGGAAAAACCCCTCCAAAGAGGATAAAAAATCACGGGCAAATATAATTTTACTATAGTGGCAAAAGAACGAAGAGTACAAAAGATGGAGATAAAAACTAAACCCCAAAAACCTGAAAACAAAATTCTCTAAATGTGTTATGAGTTCTAATATCTAATGGGTGTTTTTTCGAAGGTTGTAAAAGAGCCTATTTATAGGCTAAATTCATAGGTCAAATAATAATAAAATAATCTAAACTAATCAATGTTTGATTGAAATAAATAAACAGAGTTTAACTGAAAGGTTATTTCTCAAATTTGACTGAATATAGGAGTTATATTTAACAGTAAGTCTATAAATAGGTTCAGCAAACACATGTTAAAAACACCTTTTTCCTTTGTATAATTTTCTCTTTAGTTTTAGATTTTAGTTTTTCTTTTCTTTTATGGGCTAGACTTTATTTCCATTCTTGTTATTTATTTTTGGGAAGAAATCAGATTCCGAAACTATTCTTAAACTTTGTGAGAATTCTGCACTTTAATTCATTACAATCATGCTTCTTCTAAACTATATAGTTGAAATCGTTATTTATGTTCATTCTTTTATTCAAGTTCATATTGTTTATTAGATCCATGAAGAACTAATCCTCCTGCGGGGGATTAGCAAGTGAAGGTATGAATAATTAACTTTTATGTAAGGATTTTTTAATGGATCAACTGTTTAGGACAGGAGGAACCTAAATCTTAGGCCTGACAACGCTAGGAAGTCATCAAAGCAGGAATTAACCCAAAATTGGTATGGCCTATCTATGAGTACCTTAATCCTGAACCGGTTTGGACTGTGAGGTCGAAAGATAAGTAGTCCTTGCCAACCCAGTATTTCAGTGGACGTATCAGAAGATTCTGTTAAGGTACTAACTAGTTGATTGAATAAGAAAACCCGAGACAATAGTTGATTAAGATTATTGAAGCGAGCTAATCACCCATGCCTAGATTTGATATATATATTTCTTTAATCGATTTCTTGCTTTTCGTTCATTTAATTTTCCTTTATTTCTTTTATTATTATTTTAAACAAAAAAAACTCTTCTTTTAGTTCTTCTTTTTATAATCTGATTAAAGTATTAATTAGATCTATTTAGGTTAAAATTAGAATTAATTTAGTGCTCGCCTCCTTTGGGTACGATCCTCGGAGTACTCACTTACTCTGTTGTAACTATATAACAACCTGACCCGTATGCTTACGAATACTGATTTCTATATTTTTTGTGCATAATTTCTATTCTGGATGTTGGTACGTCTAGAGATGGTCAAGTTGTTGGTGTCATTGTCGAGGAGGCAACGTCACTATATTAGTTTTAATTTTTACATTTTAATAGAATAATTAAGAAATTTTTAGGTTATAATTATGAATTTACTTTTCTTTATTTTTAGGTTATAATTATGAATTTACTTTTCTTTCTTTCTACTAATATTCTCTTTTTGGGTTTAGAGTATAACTCATAGTAAAGGAACACCTATAGAGCCAATCACAGATCCAGAGAGAATAATTCGCAAAAATTGTCGACAGCAACAACAATAGCAGCAGATGCAAGATCCACCAACACCTGTTGTAGGCAATGTACCACAAGATAATTCGTTGTTTAATGAGGCTAACAATTGAAAAGATCCACTACTACCACCATAACTACCTACAAACTTAAACATTGCACGTAATGAGGAGACTTTGAGAGATTATGCGTTACCAAATCTGGATATGGTTCAAAAGAGCATGATAAGGCCAGCTATCATGGCCAACAATTTTGAGATTAAGCCAACTATAATCTAGATGATCCAGAACAATTTACAGTTTTGTGGGACAATGACAAAGGATTTGAGTCAGCATTTAAAATGGTTCCTCCAGATTTGTGATCCTTCAAATACAATGGGGTCATTAATGGTGTTATTCGTCTTAGGTTATTCTCATTTTCATCAATTGATATCGTTTTTTATTGACTAGATTTGCAGGCACCAGGATCGATCATGACATGAGACGAATTCGCAGGAAAAATCCTACAAAAGTTCTTCCCCATCAAAAAAATGGTCCAACTAATAAGGGAAATTTCGATGTTCAAACAGTTAGAAGGAGAAAGCCTTCACGAAGTATGAGAGCGTTTCAAGATGTTGATTCAGAAGTACCCACATCACAGATTACCTGAGTGGTTATGATTGCAAACTTTTTACAATGGGTTGGATATGCATTCGAGACCTAGATTAGATGGAGTAGCAGGAGGAGCCTTGATGAATAGAACATACGAAGATGTGTACGAGCTAATAGAAAGTATAGCAATGAATTTCTGCCAGTGGCCAACTGAATGTCATACATGATACATATGGCGAAAGACCATCTATGGTGAAGGCTATCCAGGAAGATGATTGATACTAGCAATTACTCGACAGAATCAACCGAATAGAGGCTGAAAAGGGTGTACCAAATATCTATGGAGGAGATAAACCACTCTTCCATTATATTAATAATCCTACCAATGATGTAAACTATATCGGAAATAGGGGTGAAAATTCCTATTTAAATACATATAATCCTAGATGGAGAGATCACCCGAACCTGAAATGGGAAGGAAACCAATAAGAGGGTAATAGTTCTAACCAAAATAAAAACACTACCAACCCAAATGACCATACTATATGTGGTCAATGCCTAAATAGAATCGAAGGGAAGATGCAGTCAATGATAATAGATGTAAAGCAAGTGCAATCTGAGTGCACCAACTCAACGAAAACATTGACTAAACTTGAAAATCAAATGATCCAATTGATGAGCATGATGGGGGATATAAAAAGGCAAATTGGAAAAGGTATTCCTAATAATACTGAAAATAATCCTCATAGAGAAGGGAAGAAGCACATGAAAGCAATAGCACTCCGATCAGGTAAAATATTGAATAGCCTAGAAAACCCAACTCAGGAGGCAAATATGGAGAATACTGGCAATCTTAAGAGAGACCCCTAGAAGCTGACAACGAACCAAAACCAGAGGAAGTAGTGGCGTCAGTAATTAAGCCAGAGGTGGAAACAACCAAAGATTCTGCCGTTGCAAAAATACCATTCCCTTCAAGACTAGAGGAAAAGCAAAAGCGAGATGAAAACGAGTTTGTAAGTTTTCTGAACTTTGTTCAAAACTTTAAACGTTAACTTGCCCTAGATCAAATTAATTGAGAAAGTTCCTAAGTACGCCAAGTTTTTAAAGGAAATTATGCCTAGGCGTAGGAAAATTAATGTAGGTGAACAAGTTAGTATAAGCACTTCTTGTAGTGATATTATCTCGAGAAAGGTTACCCAAAAATTGAAAAACCTGAGAAGTTTTACTATTTCCATAGAGATAGGGAGCACTTATTTTAATAGAGATCTATATGACTTAGGAGCTAGTATTAATTTAATGCCTCTATCTATTTTTGAAAAACTCGGGTTAGTGGACCTAAAAAATACCCAAATAACACTACAGTTGGTCAACAAATCCTCAGCATATCCGAAAAAAGTACTAGAAGATGTGTTAGTCAAAGTGCGTAGCTTTCTCATCTCGACAAACTTTGTGGTTCTAGATTTTGAAGAAGATCGAGAAATACCCATCTTGCTATGTAGACCCTTCTTAGCTACTTTTAGGTCCAATATTGATTTAGAGAAAATGAATTAACCATGAAAATCAATGGTAAGATTGAAACTTTTAAGTATGGTCACCAATTAAAAAAGGAAAGTAAAAAAAGTCAGGAGTACATTGTGATAAATTATCTATTTCTGATAATCCCGAGTTAAGGGATGTATTTTCTTTACTGTGTGCAGTTCAAAAAAATAAGTGTAAGGAAAGGAACAAACGAGCAAAGGTAGAGTGGCACAACAAATGATGGACTAATACTAATAGAACTAAAAAATTGTCCATTTGTGAATTAATAATATTGTCGGATGAATTCAATAACAAAACTTAAATTATTTGAATGGATTTTCAAATTTTTTGTAAATTATTGTATAATTAATTAACTATTTAGTTTAGGTTTTAAGTTTTATTAATTTTATGTTTTATAAAAAATTGTAACACTTTAGAAATTGGAATTTTGGGTGAAAATAGAACCAGTGTCACAACATGGTAGCCCCATGTTGCAACACTAAAGGAAAATTTGACAGAATGAAGGAAATCACTTTGATGTCATGAAACAGACTTTGTGCCCCGCGACACCAAAGCCAGTATACCCAAGAATCTAAAAATCTAGAGTGTGTCGTGATATTAAACTCCGATATGGCAACAACGGTAAACTGCCAGGGATGTCATGACACGGAACTCCTATGTCGTAGCAACACTTCAAATTTCTGTAGGATTAACCCGACCCATTCATGCAATCTGGCAGCTTAAACCTCTCTTTACCTGATTTTTAACCCCCAAAACACCTATTTTATAACCTAAATACATATTATCCCCTTATTTAAACATCTCTTAACTCCTTTAATATTTCAAAACCTCTTAAATCCCTTAAACCCCAAAACTCTAATTTCTTTTTTTTTTCTACTAGATTTGTTTAGGAAATTTCTTCTTTCAATCTTACTCGGTGTAAGAAAAGAACGGGAACATCTTTAGGAATAAACGAATAACCAAACGAGACGTGGAATTTAACAATTCATATGAGGTTAAGAGTTCCTAACTCAATTTTTAATATTCCATTGAACTTATTTTCTTGATATTTCATTAGTTAGCGAGATTAAACATCATGCCTCCTAGAAAGGTCCGGAGAACTAATAAACCAGAATCATCAATAGTTTTAAACCCCTCTAGTTTTTTAAACTCAAATGTTAGAAAATACTTTGCTTATTTCAAGGAAAAACCTTTATCTAAGAGAGGGTATTTGATTTGTCAATGATTCTTTGTAAGGAAATATGGTCTTTGGTTAGATATCATAGGTGGGAACATTTTTGGATGATCCCAAAAGACATTGTCGTGGTCCATGTTGTTTAAGAATTTTATGCGTTTTTATAGGACAATGAGTTTAGAAAAGCTAAAGACCATATGTGGGAAATAGCACCTGTGTGAAGGAAAAAAGTGCGAGTAACCCCTCAAATTATTTGTAACTTTTATAATGCACCAAACTATGAAATAAATTTTATTAATGAAACTAATTTAGAGTACTTTCGAGACTTAGATATGAATAACATTATAAACTTTTTGATTGAAGGAAGGGGTGAATGAAAATATTGCCTAGGTACCAATATCTCAACCTCTTTTTATCAAGTTATAATGTTTCTTAAAGCTAAAATGTGGATTCAATTTTTATGCACACGAGTTGTTGTTGCTTTAAATGTGTCCAATATCAATACTTTTCGAGCGGTTTTTCTTTATGCTATTTTGTAGAAAAAAAACAAATATGCATCGGGAAATGGATTTACCAAAATATGAAGATATGTGTCAGTGGCCAAAAAGTGGGAGTTTTTTTTTCCAATATTTAGTGACAAAATTATGCCAAAAAGCAAGTGTTCCAATGGCATCCATAAAACAATCAATGAAGTCATCTTGAAGCATCATCAGTGACACTTTGTTTACACAATACGTTGAACTTCGGGCAAATCAGATAAAAGAGTGGAACAAATGCCAACAAGAGGCAACAACAAATTCAAGTGCGTCTCAAAAGAAAGCAAAGTCAACCGCTCAACAATAAGTTGGATAGGGCAGTCATCCAAAATTAGATTGGATGATACATTGGATGCAGGAGTCGGGCCCAATTTTTTAAGTTTGCACGACAGAACAATATTAGGGTACCTAATTATACGCCAAACATGTTTGGGCCGACACAACCAAAACAGAAGGAACAGGCACATGAAAGTGAAGAGGAAGGAGATGATGAAATAGATTTTGAGGAGGAGGATGATTAAACCTTGTTTAAGTTTGTTTTTAAAGATTGTATTAATTTTTCAATGATTTTAATTTAATTTTGTAGGAGTAGGATTAATAGTAGATTAATAGTTGTTTTGTATTTTGTTTTAATTTTCTATGTAGGAACCCAGCATGAAAGAGGCACAACAATTAGAGCTTTAAAAGACCAAAGGAGGAAGCATCCACCAATAACTTATAGAACTATCACGATCAATCAGGTAACTTCTTTCCTTATCTTATTAGGGGCTACACATTGAGGAGAATGTGTTATCTAAAGTGTGGGGGTAGCATAAAAATTTTTTGTTTTAAATTTTTATGCTTTTGTTTTATTTTTCTTGTCATTTGTGTACTTGAACTTGTAGAAATACAAGTGATTGGTTAGGAGCATGTTCATAGCTTGCATGTTTTTACAAATAAATTTGACATGAAAATAGGTGATTTTAAATTTTTTATTATTAGACTACTAAGTTTTATACATTACACTGTAAATAGGCATTAAAGCAATTAAATATACCAAATGGTATAGAACATACTAGGAAACGAGCATGTTAGTATGAATGACAAATTGTGAATTTGTGGTTGTTTAGTTTATTAGAGTTGTGAATATTGGGATACCTAGGGATGACCTAAAGCATTATTTGGATTACACCCAGAGCCAAAAAGCGAACCCTGTTATTTATACTTAGTACCTATTTTGAGTCAGAAAACACTTCTTAATGAACCTTAATACAAAACTCGAGCCAAAATATAAATTTATACTTATCCTTTTTTCCAATGGTCCTGAACTGCATGACTATAGATGTTTGGCCATACGTATTGAGGGTTAAGTAGATACATTATGGCAGATTTTGTAAAAATAGAATGAAATAGGAGGCATCAATATGATATAGTGATTATAGGTTAGCTCAAATGTGCAACAAAAGAAAAAAATTCAAAAAGAAAATCTAAACGATTGGAAAAAGTACTTGAAAAGAAAAAGCATTTGTGAGTGAGATGTGTTAGAAAAAGAAAATGTGACAAAGTCACAAAAGTAGAAAAACTCGTTCATTAGTGCACAAAAACTTGTGAGCTAACCATGATTTTTATATTATGTTGTGGCTTCCTGTGTGGAGAAATAAGGAAGATGAGAGAAGAAAACATAAGGCGGTGAATGGGAAAGGGTTACCAAGGGGGAGAATAGGGGGCAATATGATATGCCAAACTATTTTTGTGCTTGAAGCTATTTGATGCTTACTATTCTTAAAATCCATACATGTCCTAAGCCTCAGAACGTTACAAACCAAAAAGTCCTATGTGATCTAGGAAGATTTAATCACAATTCGAAATCATACTGAATAATTGCTTCTATAACTATTTGAATTATGCTAAGATAATCAAGTTATTTGTATAATTTATTGATGGATTCCTACATTTGAGACCCTTAATGCTTGTATGCTTTATAACATACTAAACTTAGGTGTTTGATACCAAAAGTGGTAAATTAGTTATATCTCATGCCAAGATTATATACGAATATGAAATACCTATTCATGTGCTCCAAAGCTAACACTTATATCATACTTGCCCAAGGGTCGTCTTTTCATTTTATTATTTTTGCTTGTGTTTCTTAAGGATAAGTAATGACTTAAATGTGGGGGAGTTTGATCTGCCGTAGTTCGGTGTAGCAAATTAAACTAGTTTCCACACTTTAGGAGCTTGAACATAAGCATTTTAGTTATGTTTTAATCACTTTTTAGTAAAATTTAGTTAAGTGTAACAAAATGTGTTATTCGAATATTTTATTGACCTTAGGGGTCGAAAGAGGCCTAAAGGTGAGCTAATACACTTTATGAGTGTGCAAGAGACCATTAGAAGCATAATAACTCAATATTGGTCGCTAGGTTGCAACACGAAGCATTAAATGTTGCAACATAGGGAGTAGAACTAAAGAAGTCCAAGATTGCCTTTGATGTCGCAACATACCCCTCAAGCTACCATGAAAATGAACATATTGCCCTCGATGTCTGACACAGGACCTGGTTTGTTGCGACATCGCGTTTGCAAGGGAAATTAATACGAGCTAGGGGCGTTTTGGTCTGCACAATCGAACTTTAAGCTAGGGAACGTCAGCTGACCTAGGGTTAAGGACGACGACCATCCTAAGTCTATAAATAGGCTCAACTAGCACATGTTAAAAACACCTTTTTCCTTTGTATAATTTTCTTTTTAGTTTTTCTTTTCTTTTAGGGGTTAGATTTTATTTCCATTCTTGTTAATTGTTTTCGAGAAGAAATCATATTGAAACTATTCTTAAACTCTGTGAGGATTCTGTACTTTAATTCAATATAGTCAGGCTTCTTCTAAACTCTATACTTAAAATCGTTCTTTATGTTCATTCTTTTATTCAAGTTCATATTGTTTATTAGATCCATGAGGAACTAATCCTCTTATGGGGGATTAGTGAGTGGAGTTATGAATAATTAATTGTTTTGTGGAGATTTCTTAATAGATTAGCTATTCAGGACAAGAAGAACCTAAACCCTAGGCCTAACAACCCTAGGAAGTCATCAAGGTGGGGAATTAACCCAAAATTGGTATGACCTATCCGTGAACACCTTAAGCCTAAATCTGTATAGACTGTGAGGTCAGAAGATAAGTAGTCCTTATCGACTCAGTATTTCAGTGGACGTATTGGAAGATCCTGCTGGGGTATTGACTAGTTGATTGAATAAAAAAACCCGAGACGAAAATTAATTAATATTACCTAAGCAAGCTAATCACCCATGCCCAGATTTGATATATATATAATTCTTTAATTGATTTCTTGCTTTTCATTCATTTAATTTTCCCTTATTTCTTTTATTATTATTATAAACAAAAAAAAAAACTCTTCTCTTAATTCTTCATATTATAATCTGGTTAAAGTATTAATTAGATCTATTTAGGTTAAAGTTAGAATTAATTTAATGCTCGCCTCCCATGGGTACGATCCTCACAACTTGACCTGTATACTTGTAGATATCATTTTCCACATCTTTTGTGCAGGATTTCTACTCTGAATAATGTTGGTACATCCGGAGGCGGTTAGTAGTCAAACCCTTTAATTGTAGTGTTTGGTGAATGAAGGTTTGTAAGAGCTTGTTGAGCTAAAACCTCCAAAATAAAGAACGCATGGATGGATAACTTTTTTTACAGCTAATTGAGAATGAGATATGTGAAATGACATATCTGACTATACTTGCTCAAAAATTACTCCATTTGCAACGTGTATCTATTTCTTGAATATTTATGTACTATTAATTTATTTTTAATCTACTCGTGTAAAATGATTTCTTATATAACTTTATATTAATTGAAATATGCTACTTGACAAATTTATTTAAAGTGGGATGTAATTATCACTAATTTACATACTAAGAACATGACATAATTATCACTATGAATATAGTTTACAATTATATTGATGCACTATTAATATTTATCAATTTCTACAAAATTAATATTTGCAAATAAAGAACTTAAGAAATTTGTTTATTTAAATTTTCAAAAATTTTCACTAATTAATTTTCATAATGAATGTTTTAATTCATTGGTAATAATGTTTTATTTCAATAATTTTACTAAATAAATACTTAATAATAAAATGTGTCATGTCATTATTTGTAGTTTTACACATATTAACTTTGAGCTATCCGCTAAGTTTTACCAAATACTTTTAAATAAATAGTTAGTAAAATTAATTAATCAAACCAGTCACCACAATCAACTACTAACTATCAACCAATTACCAAATAAAACTTACCTTCTACAAATCCTCCACCTAAACATTATTTAACTAAAATCTATAAAAATTCAAAAAGTCGAAGCCCAACTTAAAGCCACTTAGAATTTTAAGATATGAAATATTGACTCAGCAGATCTAATCTTAAAGTACTTATAATTTATGTTATTTATTAATAAACGAATAAAGTAATCTTGGTGGGTTGCTTGATTCTTGAATTGAGATAAGAGTAGCCAGAGTCCAACTCCTCTGATTGACTACGTTAAGTTTAGCCCGAACACAACGGGTCAAGAGTCTACATTTTATTTATTTCGTTAGGTTTTGCTCAATAAATTAAAAGATTAAATATTTAAAAATCAAATCTTAAAAAAATATTTAATTATTGAATTTCAATTATAAGTTTATTTAGTATATTGTTTAAAATTGAATATTAAATATTAAATAAATTATTTGATAAAGAATAATATAATCTTCAAAAATTAAAATAAAATAAACAATAATGAAATGTATTCTCTATTACTTACCTTTGTCACACTTTTTTTTAGGAAACATTCTATTTATTAATTTTCATAATGGATTATTAAATGTGCTTAAAAAGATAGATTAATAAAAATATTAATTTTCTTCCTTAAAAAAATGAAAATATTAATTTTCAGTTTGTTTATCAAAGTTACAAAGGGAATTGTTTTTTTAATTTCCCCGTTTATTTTTGTTTAGACTAACAAGATAATAAAAGTGCTGGAGAGCATCTTCTTATAAAATGCATAAATTACATGTAATTTTAATCCCCCAAAAATCAGATGTTGGTAATGTAATATATGCCTCTGTAGTTTTTCTTCTTAAGAAAAAATTTGGCAATGAAATTTGGAGCAGCCAGAAATTTTATTTTTAGTACTAATTAACCACAATATCATCTTGCAAGTAGTTTTCATGTCACCGGTGGACTAACATGGATCTTACAATTAAGCTAGAAAACTATAAAAGCTAGTGAGGAATTTAAAAAGCTAGCAGCGACGCTGGGATTGTTATGTAGTGTCCATGGCCGCATGCAATTGGAAGCTAACAAATTTATTGTTTGGTACAATCTGTGGGAGCAAAGGAGACAGTTCTCTTCTGAAGATCATACTCCACCTGGAAATTCATTTGTGCATAGTTTCCAAATATAGATAAGGAGTCACTTGGGACTATCAGCATACAAAGCAAGCCGTCATTGATCCGAAACGTGTTTTCAGGTTGCAAGCGAAGGTCAGCACCACTGAAATGGAACACCATTTCCGGGACGTTGATATTAGTCTTTGCCCCATAACACAAGCTAAATGTTCCTGAAGGATCTTTCACTGGATCTACTCCAATGGCGTCTTTCACTATAGTCTCTAAGCTGCTATAAAAACTCGATTCTAGGTATGTGAGTGTTGTTCCAGAATCGATTATGATATTCCCTTGGCTCGAACCTGCCTGTGCGGTCTTCTCTCCAATGCTAACACCTTCAAGACTAAGGTAGTAGAAGGTTTGAGGGGTTTTGGCTACCAATGGAGTGGAAACAGCCCCAGGACGAGAAATTATTGCTTCTTGGCCGAACAGCAGTTTACTACTGGAACTCGCAGAGCGAGGAACCAAGCAGTAGGAAAATCTGTTATCAATTTGAGTGCTTATTTGAGAAACAAGTGACAATGGCCCTCCTCCCAGGCCAACAAGACCAGCACTTGGGCTTCTGAATTTACCTTGATTGTTGTGCCCACAACCGAAAATGGATGTTGGGAAAGCTGTTTTTTGACCATTGGAGTCGTCAAAAGTCAAGGTATCGGTGCTGAGGATTCCTTTCGTAAATGACTTGTCTCCATAGCTATACGAGTATTGACAGTCATTAACGTCGTTGGAGCACTGATACCGGGGAAGAGCTTGGCAACTATCGGAATCGCAAGGAATCTTTTTGTAGGTGGAAGATGCTTGAGGATCGAAAGGAGGAGAACCTTGTGGATAACATTGAGATTGAAGACATGGAACACATTGTATCCATATAAGGTCGCTTCCAGTGTCTGCAACGGCCATGTAGTCAACTGGCGGGGTTCCAAAGGAGAGTTTCATCAGATAAATACCTCCATTTGGAGTCACTGCAGATTGGATGGCGCTTTGATCAATCAAGGATTGGAAGTGTTTGAGACGGTCCATGGAATGGAGGGCATTTTTTCTTAGGATCTGTGATGAGGTGAGAGAAGCATTATAGAAAGGAGATATTGGCGAATCACGATGAATAAGCTCCACACTGAAACCCTTTGCTCCCATGACTGGCTGAACCACCAGGCTGGAGAATATTACAGTAAGCAGAAGAAAAAGTGGATTATGCATGTTTCACAATTTTTGTTTTTAAAGACGAGTATTTAAAAAGAAGGATTATAAGATATTGTAGATGAGGTGATGAATAATTGGTATTGAGGAGGATGTACTTATAGGCAATAGCACTATGGATGTGCTTGTATTTATAGATTGGAAATCGTTTAGCGTAGCGAAGAAGTTAAGGTAGATTATATATGTGAAAGTGTGTTAATCATTGCAGCAATTTCCATTTGCTATCCAAGAAGGAGAATTAGAAATTAGTGATTTTCAATCTATCTACATAAAAGTTGCGGTGTTTGGGCTCACTACTCATTACTTCGTCTCAGTGACTCAGTGTTTTGTTTAATTGAGGAGGATTTATTAAGGATGATTGCATAGTAATCTTAATTAACTGAGTTAAGTCTCAGTGTTTAACCCCAACCTTCTTTTGCGCCAGGCCCCCCTCCTGACAAAACTTTTTGTGGGAAGGTCTTAATCAATCCGGAAAAAAAAGGGTGTATGTTCTCATTGTTATGATGTTTTCTGTTTTGTAATACGCGTTTCTACTTTCAAAATCACTTGTTGTCTTCATCCAATAGGTTTCTTTCCATAGCCTTTTTTCTGCTATTCTTTTCTCACTTCAATCATAGAAAATAAAGACAGATAAAAGAGAAGAAAAGGGGAGTCTTAATCAATGTAAAAAGAAAGGGTGTCTGTTTTCATTGTTTCCATGCTTTTGTTCCCACTGAAAATTATGGACCATAGTGGGTGTGAATGCCGCATTCCATTCACCAAATTACAAAATATATGTTTTTCGTAAAAAAAATTATTATTTTTAATTTTGATCCTTAATTTTTTAAGATTTAAATTTTTTTTTTTTTTGGGACGAGAAAGCTAAATGAACTGTTAAAATTTTAGCGCTATCCCGTGGAGCTTATAAACATGGTCAAGATAGGCTTGGGCTATTGTAACAACTGTAAAGGGATGAGAGAGTCCTACAAAATGGGCATATTTAACGAGTCTATCCACTATTATGAGAATGGAATTCTTTCCCTTAGAAGGGGGTAATCCCTCGATGAAATCCATACTAACTTCGGACCAAGTATGAGTAGGAATTGGGAGTGGTTGAAGTAACCCAGGATGAGCAGAGGTATCATACTTGTTTCATTGGCAAACAAGGCATTCTCTACCCATTGTTTAATAACCGTATGCATCCCTTTCCAATAAACCATACTTGCAAGTCGTTGTCTCGTAGAATGGATGCCCGAATGCCCCTTGTGGAACTCTCGTGAAAATAAGAAAATAGGGCTTTTTGAAGCTCTTGCTCCTTGCCGATCACAAGTTTCCCATTTCTTCTTAAAAAACGACCATCCCAACTGTACTTTGGATGGGATGAGGGTTGGGCTTGTAGCTCCAAACAAATTTTGTTAATATGAGGGTCATGTATCTAAGCTTCTTGCACCCGAGCTAATAATCTAGATATTATCGAGCTACCTTTCAATTGTAAACACTATCCTTCAGCCCTCATACGCTGTCTCGAACGAGCATCGGCTACTATGTTGTTGCTACCCTTCCTGTATAACATATGAAAGTCATAACCAAGCATTTTGGAGATCCATATCTTTTGAAAATGAGTAACAACCTGCTGGTTAGTGAAATGATGAAAATGTGCAAGTGTACACAATCACAACAAGTAATAAAGTGACAAGTAAATGTCGAGTTATCGTACCCATAAGGACTGTGAAAAGAATTATTTATGAATGCAATTTTAAAAACACTTTTATGAAGAAAAATATTTTGATTTGAGGAGGTTACTAAAAACTAGGGTTTTAACTAAGTAAAATACATAAAAATAAAATAAAAGTTCCAATTCACGATTTCAAAAGATGATTTTAATCAAGATGACATAATTGTGTTAGATTAATTGCATTTCTTAACTTAGAATTATTAAACTCATGTTCATGTTTTTACGAATAAATTCACGGCAACTCGGTAATTTGCAAACTTATGAACATACTTACCTACCAGAATCCATTTATCTCTTGACTATATCTCTATGTCAATTCAATCGATTAAACAAATTCTAATAAGCAAATGTGTTAATGTACATACATACTTATGAAATTAAAATAATCTCTTGTACATATCTCTATGCCAATTCAAACAATTAATTCAATCTCAAAAGCACATAAAAGATTATGTGAGGTAACAATGTATTTATACCTTGAAACAGTTTAATCACAATAATCTTGCAAGTTATGCAATACTAATGTATCGCTAGATACCGTTGCTAATGTAACCCTCAGCTACCTTAGATGATTAAACATGCACTAATTAAGTATCGTGTCAATTAATTACAATTTCAATCCGTTTAAATAATTAATTCATTAGTTACCTTACAATTGTAATGCAAGAATAACTTAGTCATGATTTTACTTAATCAAACATCTTATCGAGGCCTATAACAACACAAAAACAATTTTAATAAATTAAATAGACGAAATACAATCAACCTAACACGAATTAAATTTAAGCCATATTAATTAAATTAAAGATATCAACATCACAAATATTCATAGACATGTTCATTATAAGAACAACAAAATTAAAAAAGATAGGGAACAAGAATCAAATTTGGTGTTTTCTCCGTGGCTTGACTAGTTTGCTCCACTCTTCCTTCTCCGCTTGTTCTTGTCAAACCAAAACTTCTACGAACACTTGAATGCTACTCCAAATGGTGGTTAATTGACTCTTTTTCAAGAGGTGAAATTGGCAAGGGAATAGGGGATGGAAATGAAGAAAACTGGAAGGGAATGAAGAGAGAAAAATGAGAGAAAAGTGAAGAGATGAGAAGGGTTGAGATGTGTTTGAAGTGAGCAGCAAAGGGGGGTTTTTATAGGTTGAGATGACTACTAAAATTAGCAAAATTCAACAGCCATAGAGTCCTCCCATGGCCAGCCACACATGTAGAAATGCACAAATAGTGGAGGTCTTTGAATGCAATTTGAAGGAGTCTTCAAAGACTATTTTGCAAGTTAAATAATCAGCCAAGTAAGTTGATTGGGTCAGCATGTGGGACATTTTTAGGCTGCCCAGTATTCGGTTGAATCGATTTTCTCAATTCAACTCAACTGGGCCACTTTCATAATTAATTAATAGTAATTTATTTAACCCAAATTAAATTGGATTAAAATTAAAATTAATTATATTATGAATTAATACACATAATTTGGACCACCTTAGGCTGAAAAATTAATTTGCCTTGATGTTTCAAAATTGCTTCTCGGTTTAGTGCTTCTAGCAGTGTCTACCGAGCCGATTTTCGTCCTTTATGCGAATTTGTCGAAAATGATCAAAATTATTCAAAATTTATTATAAAATTAAGTAAAATTAAACATGTTAATCACTTAAGTACAATTTAATTATTTTATAATAATTAAATATTTTTCGACAATAATTTTACCGAAACTGCATGGATTTGAGTTAAAAAGGGCATGAAAAAGTTTGTATATTTTTGTGTTTCCACACCCCCAAACTTAATTCATTACTCGTCTCGAGTAATGCACAAATTTGGAAAGAATTTCTTTAAAACACCTTTGAAAACTTCCTTCAGAACAACATTCTTCCCAAAAATCATTATTTAAGTATACTTATGCTCAAAAACAAGAAATTTGATACTTATGCTACTTATGTATACATATCATTCAAATTAATCTCAATTGTTATTATGGTAGCAAAATTAGACTAAGTGCTTTCTCAATAAAGACATGCTAAATTCCTACCAATTTGATTTTATTCCCTTATTTAAGAAAGTTGCAATTATTAAGTTTAACTTATGCCTTCATATGTTGAACATAGCAATTTCTCTCCACAAATGTAGGTAGCATAGAAACATAAATCAATAGGTCTTTAAAAAGGTTGTAACGTGGCTAGGCTAGGGGTGGGTAAAAGATAGGTAAATTTAGGCTGAAAACCCTAGACTCAGGTTCAATCGAACCTTCGGAATAATTATCTTCAATGCACCAACTTACTTTGCTTTCACATGCTCTTTTGTATATCTATTTTCTTTTAAGTACATATGCACTTTTTTTACACGAGTATTTTACTGTATATACTACAATTTTTTTGAGCATTTGATACTTCTTTTCAACTCCCCGAAACTTATTTTCAAGGAACATTCTGAATAGTACTGAATCTAGTTTTTGGGACAATTTAAAGATAATTACAAGAAAAGTGATGGCTAAATATTGCAAGGGTTCAAATGAAATTAGGCCATATAGTCTCAAAGTTGGGTTTCAAGGGATAAAAATTCATCATGGTTGGCTTGAAAGGCTCAAACGATCCAAACAAAAGTTGCTTAAATCATTTTTAACTTCCTATGCTTCCTAGGATTTCATCTCAAGAAACTACTAAGCTAATTCTAGAGACTTAAACTTTCATGCATGCCTAACTTTCCTAAGGAACTAAAAAATTTTATGGTACAATTTGCATGCTTTATTAAAAATACATTTATGTCATATTTCAGTTAACATAACAATTATTGAAATTATAGAACTTTATTCATACTGAAGTTTAGCATACTTAACAAAATTTCAAATTTTTGAACAAAATATAACCTAATCATAACTGAAAGAAAATTTTATTCTGAGTGGAAATAATTTCAATTTTTCTGTCCCCTTTACTTAGGATGAGCAATGTCCTCATTGTTTAAAAGTGAATAAATACTATACACCAGGTAGGATTCTAGAAAAGAGGAGGTGAGTCAATTTGACTGCTTAAGTACCAAGCTCTCTCTATATCCAATCCTAGACATGTATATATCTATTGTCACACTTTGCACTTTGCGACTTGTTCATTTTTTTTATTTATGAATTCCACCTCTTGCTTTATTATGCGAAAATAAAAATTCCTAGTAAAACCTAATCCTAAAATATCAAATAACCTAATAACAGAAATAAAATAAAGTCAAGATCCCTCTTTTTTATTTATTTTTAGATCCCTCCAAATTTGACTCATTCTTTGCTCCATTGTCTTTGTTTTTGCATGAATCACTTTGCTCCCTTTTCGATGGTGGACTCCATGGTTCAAATATGAAATTTGGAAACTCAGGCACAAAAATAAACGGGTTATTGTATATTTTCATAAGAACACTTTTCATTGAGTCATCTCGTATTTTTGAATATCTCCAGTAAGCTTGTTGCTGCCACTGCTTATGTTGCATTATGTCCATCAACTTTGATAGCTCATCTCGAAGATCTGGGCGATGCGATTGAGTTTTAAACATTGAAGTTGCAACGTCAAGTTCGGTTACTGGTTCCATTGGTTCTACCTTATCAGGAATTTCAGCTGATTGCATCGATTCGATCTCTGTGGGATTTTCTTCTTCTTCTTTGGGATCCTTACTTTCTTCAAATCTTTGCTATAGAACAGAGTCTCCAGCTATTCAGTAAAGGTTCCAATTTGTAATTGTACCTTGGCTATACCCTGTCTTCTTTACGTTTGCAAGAATTTTAGCTTTCAAGCACAAAATGGTTATTGTAAAGGAAAAGTAAGCTGGGCCAGAATGTCTAGCAGCACAATTCCACATTTCTCTCAGGATGATTTTTCCCACATCAATGGTCTTTCCAGTTAAAATCAAGTATAATAAGACCATTTGCTCTAATGAAATTGTAGTCCCATGTGAAATAGGCATAAGGCTAAATCGAATGAAATAGAACCATACATTCGCTACTGGTGTCAAATATTCTCTGTGACAAGTGTGAATTTCTTGTTTTGACACAGTCCACTTAGAACTTGGAACTGTAAGTTCCTCGAGAATTTCTTGTAGATTTTTAGACTCAATATTGCTCATCAATGAAGAATATTTGTCATTTTTGAAATCAGGTAATTCAAAGAATTCATTAATAGAGTTTGAGGTTATTGGTACCTTGATTCCGCGAACAGAAACTTCCGTCAATTCGCTTGAGATCAAATTCGCATAATATTCATGAACTAACTCCTCATCTACACTAGGTCTTTTCTCACAAAACAACTCCCAATTGAGAGCTTCAACAACTTGTCGAATGAGCGCCATGAAATCAATATAGTTGTTTTCTTTCAGTGTAAAGCCCTTCTCTAGATGTATCTGTTGATTCTTGAAAATACTTTTGTATCTCGCTTTGGCTTCCTCATAGTGGAATTTATTTTATGATTCGTCAATTTGAGCAAAAGCACGAGTTCTCTTGTGAGGCATGATTAACCTGAACATAAGATGAAAACAAATATTTTCTCAAAAATTTAATTAGTATAAAATATTAATAATTCAATAAATTGAAAAATTAATTAAATAAAAAAATTAAAATTTTGGAGAAAAATTTGTCTTACCACCTTTTTATAAAATTTAAGAACTCAAAGAAAATAAATCTAAAGCAAAAGAGGTCGGTTTAGGGATGTTGGTAGGGTCTCTTGAGGGTGTGGTGTGAGTAGCAAGGCGGCAGCGACATGCTAGGGAGTAGCAGGATATGCGTGTGTCACGTGGATGGGTAGCAAGCAAGTAGCAGTCGACACTATCGGGCGAACAGTAGGGCTAGTGCATTGGCTCGAGCGAGCAGGTGCGTGAGAGTCAGTCTGGCACGAGCAGGAGTAATAGCGTGAGCTGCTAGTGAGCACGTGAGCTGTTGGCCGAATGGGGCTGACGGGCGGTGTTGTGGCTAGGGAGTTAGGAGTTGTGGCACTAGGTGATTTGATGGGTTTTGGATGCTAGGTTTGATTAAGGGATGAGTGAAAAAATAGAAAAGGTGGGTAAAATTTGTAGTGAGAGGAGTAGGAGTTTAATTAGAATTCTTAAAACAATTTAATATTTTAAATATTCTAAGTTCTAATTCTACATAAAGTTAACAACAATTAATAATTAATATAATGCATATTAAATTATTATTTGCTACTAATTTATTAAAGATAAATACTTATTAAATAAAATATGATCAAATTTAAACTAATTCTAATTTTATGCAAAGTTGATAATAATTAATATATATTATAATGGATATAATTATATATTAATGATTATCATCTTATTTATTAAATTAAAAGCATTTATTCTAGATGCCTTTTAAAAATATTTACAAAAAAAGACATCTAATTTTTAATATTTACAAAAAGAGCAACCAAATTTTGAAAACAATTAAATTAAGTACCTATACTTAAAGAAAATTTGAAATTGTGTTGCAATTTAAAACTTGGATCAAAATTGACCCTTTTATTTGAAAAATTAAAAATTTATTTTTCCATTTAGGGAATAATTCCTCTGAAAATTATGTTAAAATCAATTCCCAGGAAATATTGGAGGGGTCACAAGCGGTCCCACTTAAGTTCTAATCTCCTAGATAGAATTTATTTAAACATACTAATTCTGAAAATATACCCTAAATCATTTATTTAAAAAGAAAAACAATAAAAATTAACCATCTGATAAAATGAACGAGATTTGATCTCGTTCAATTTTATCTCCCCAGTAATGTTTTAAGCACTAAGCATTAACTCGAAAATTACCTCCCTTACTTTGAAGTTCGACAACTCTGTATGGAAAAACTCGGTGAATCGTAAATGGACCGGTCCAATGTGATTTTAACTTACCCGGAAAGAACCTTAATCTGGAATTGAATAACAAGACTTGCTGACCAGCTTCAAATTCTCGAACTCTAATGTGCTTGTCATGTCATTTCTTAAGTATTTCCTTGAGTAATTTAGCATTTTCGTATGAGACCATTTGGAATTCTTCTAACTCGTTGAGTTGGAGCATCCGTTTCTTTTTAGCAAGCTTAAAATCCAAGTTAAGTTGTTGAAGAGCCTAGTAAGCTTTGTGCTCTAACTTCAAGGGCAGATGACAGGCTTTCCCAAAAACTAACCTATAGGGTGACATCCCTAAAGGTGTCTTGTATGCTGTCCTATAGGCCCATAAAGCATCATCCAGTCTTTTGGACCAATCTCGTTGGTTCGGGTAAACTACCTTCTCGAGTATGCCTTTGATATCTTTGTTTGCCAGTTCAGCTTGCCCATCTGTATGCGGGTGGTAAACTGTGGCAACCTTGTGCTTCACTCCATGTTTGTCGAGTAACCATTTCAACTACTTGTTCACAAAATGGGACCCTTCATCACTGATGATGGCTCTTGGGGTTCCAAACCTTATGAACACATACTTTTGCAAAAACTTCATCACAACCTTAGCGTCGTTTGTCAGATATGCGTTAGCCTCAGCCCATTTAGACACGTAGTCTACTGCTACCAATATGTACTTGTGACCAAAAGACAGAGGAAAAGGACCGAGAAAGTCAATACCCCAAACATTGAATAATTCTACCTCAATGACGTTTGTTCGAGGCATCTCATTTCTGTTGGTGACGTTTCCAACCCTTTGGCATCTATCACAACTCCTTACGTAAGCAAACGCGTTTTTAAATAGTGTTGGCTAAAAGAATCTGGCTTGCAATACTTTGGCCGCAGTACGTGTACCTCCGAAGTGTTCCCCACTCGGAGCTAAGTGGCAATGATATAGAATATTATGTACTTCATCTTCTGCCACACATCTCTTAATCATTTGATCTACAGACTTTTTAAACAAGTATGACTCTTCCCAGAAATAGTACTTCACATCGTGAATGAACTTTTTCTTTTGATGATACATCTTATCAATTGACATCAAACCACAAGCTAAATAGTTAGAAATATCAGCAAACCAAGGGGTATTATGGACATGATTTACCTTCAGTATATATTCATCTGGAAATGTCTCATGGATAGGTATAAGTAGAGAATTCCATTCTTGCGGCTCTAATCCGGACAAGTGGTCTACTACTTGGTTTTCTACTCCCTTTCGATCTTGGATTTCTAGATTAAACTCTTGAAGTAAAAGTACCCATTGGATCAGTCTCGTCTTAGCGTCTTTCTTGGCAAATAAGTACTTAATTGTCGAGTGATCCGTATAGACAGTCACCTTGGTACCTACAAGATAAGATTGAAACTTGTCAAAAGCAAACACAATAGCAAATATCTCTTTCTTTGTTACCGTATAATTCAATTGAGCTACTGTCAGAGTTTGACTTGCGTAGTAGATAGGATAAAAAACTTTGTTCCTTCGCTGGCCCATGACAGCTCCTATAGTGATGTCACTTGCGTCACGCATCAATTCAAATGGAAAATCCCAGTCTGGTGTGACGATTATGGGTGTCGAAACTAACCGACTCTTCAAAATTTTGAAAGCTCTCAAGCAGTCCTCATCAAATTTGAACGTCGTGTCCTTCTCCAATAATTTGTATAAAAGTTTAACAATTTTAGAGAAGTGATTGATAAATCTTCGATAGAAACTGACGTGGCCCAAAAAGCTCCTAACACCCTTTATAGATGTTGGAGGTGGGAGTTTCTCAATAATGTCTACTTTTGGTTTATCTACCACGATTCCATGTCTCGTTATCAGATGCCCTAGAACAATACCTTCTCATACCATGAAATGGAACTTTTTCTAGTTGAGTACGAGGTTTGTTTCTTCGCATCACCTTAGTATCTTGGCTAGATTGGCTAGACAATCATCATATGTATCTCCGAATACTGAAAAATAATCCATAAAAACTTCCAAGTATTTCTCAACCATATCAGTAAAAATAGACATCATACATCTATGAAATGTAGCAGGTGCATTACATAAACCAAATAGCATGTGTCTAAATGCAAATGTACCGTACGAGTATGTGAATGTTGTCTTATGTTGATCTTCTGGTGCTACTGTAATCTAATTATACCCCAAGTATCCATTGAGAAAATAGTAATAGTCTCGCCCCATAAGTCTATCCAGTATCTGGTCCAAAAACGACAAAGAAAAGTGATCTTTCCTAGTCACGTTGTTCATCTTCCGGTAATCGATGCAAATTCTCCATCCCATAACCGTTCTAGTCGGTATCAACTAGTTATTCTCGTTCTCAACAACCGTAATACCTCCTTTCTTTGGTACGCACTGGACCGGACTTACCCATGAATTGTCTGAGATGAGGTAAATTATACATGCATCTAACCACTTGATGATTTCCTTTTTTACCACGTCCTTCATGATGGGTTCAGTCTTCATTGTCCATCAATCATCCCCTTTTTCGCCATCTTCCAAGATGATCTTGTACATGCATACAGACGGACTAATACCGCAAATATCGACTATGGTCCATCCGATAGCCTTCTTAAATTGTTTCAATATTATGATGAGTTTCTCTTATTGCTCAATGGTTAATTCCGCTGAAACAACCACAAACAAAATAGAATTGTTACCTAAATAAACATATTTTAAATGTGAAGGAAGTACCTTGAGTTCTTATTTAGGTGGCTCCTCGATTGACGCTTTTAATTAGGCATAATCCTTATTCTCTAACTCCAAAGATTCAAAGTGAGATAGCGGATTAAATTCCCTTTGATTAACTTCTAGCAAAGCTAAGTATTCATCATTCTCTTCATCATTTGGAGGGTCTGATGTCAAAATTTATTCCAATGAATCCTCAACATAGTTGAGTTCCTTTTCCACGATTAAGTCCTCTAAATAGAAAACTGTAGAACAATCATCAACTGTGTCAGGATATCGCATAGACTTAAAAGCATTAAATGTTACCTGATTGTCTTGAACACACATAGTAAGCTCGCCCTTCTGCACATCAATAAGGGTCCTTCCGATTGCTAGGAAAGGCCTTCCTAAGATGATTGACACTTCTTTGTCTACTTCAAAGTCTAGAACCACAAAGTCAGCAGGAAAAATAAATTTGTCTACACGTACCAATATGTCCTTGATTTTTTCCTCCTGGATGTGCTAAGGATTGATTTGCTAATTCAAGTTAACCGTAGTAGGCCTAACTTCACCTATCCCTAATTTCCTGAATATTGACATGGGCATTAAGTTGATACTTGCACCCAAGTCACATAGTGCCTTACCACAATATATTGCTCCAATGTTGCAAGGTATGGTAAAACATCCAGGATCCTTCAACTTTGGGGGTAGTTTGTCTTGAAGATATGCACTGCATTCCTTCATCAGGGTTACCATCTCAAATTCTTTAAGTTTTCATTTTTTTTAGACAGGATATCCTTCATGAATTTAACATAGTTCGGCATTTGTTCAAGTGCTTCAACCAACAGGATGTTGATATGAAGTTGCTAGTACGTCTAGGAACTTCTTGAATTGAATTTCCTACTTCTGCTTCTGAAGTCTTTGAGGGTAGGGTGGTAGACTGGAACTGGTTGATTTATCTTCTATGGCAATTTTGCATCTAACGAAGTTGTCAGTTTATCAAAATTAGCTGGTTCAGAAGTTACCTTATTGGATTTTTAAGATTTAGGTTCTGGTAAAATTGGAATTTCAACACTTGGTTGAACTTCCTCTGAGCCTTGAGCATCAGCTGGCTCATTTTCAACTTCGACAGTGTTGGGCTCTAATGTCTTTTCGCTCCTTAATGTCAATGCTTTACAATGCTCCTTCCCTGGATTTCTCAGATTCTCCGTATCACTAGGTAAAACACCTTATGGTCAGTTTCTGAGTTCAGTTACAAGTTGGCCCATTTGATTCTCCAAATTTCTTAGAGTGGCATCATTTTTTTCCATGTATGCCTTCAATAGGTTGTCTAAGCTATTGAACGGTTCAGCTTGGGTTGGTTTTTGTACTTGTTAGGGAAAACCAGGTGGCTGGGTCGGTCTAGGTTGAGTGTAAGTGTTATTGGTTCTAGCCCCTTTGTTACTTTAGGAGAAATTCGGGTGGTTTTGCCACGACGGGTTATAGAAATTGAATCGCAATCCTTACCTTTCTCGATTTTGGTTCTGGTTACCCATGTAATACATGGATTTTGGGTTCGATGGACATTCTTCAAACAAATGTCCTTCCCAATAATAGACACAGACTACATTTTCAAATTGATTCAGTGGCTGGGCTGTAAAGTAAGAGTGTCTACTTCATGTATTCCAGCGACTCGTCTTCCTAACACTGCTTGATTGGTTGGCCATTGATAATTGTTGCTGGAAATCATCTCAATGATTTCATAGGCCTTATTATAAGACCTACAAAGGAGAGCACCATTATCAGAAGTGTCCACTGCCATCATCGTGTGGGCATTGAGACCATTAAAAAACGTCTCAAGTTGGATGGAATATGGGATTCTATGATGAGGGCACTTTTGTAATAATTCTTTGTACCTTTCCCATGCTTCATACAAGGACTCATCATCCATTTGTTGGAAAGAAATGATCTCGTTCCTCAACATAGCATTCTTGCTAGGTGGGAAATACTTCATGAGGAATCTTTCCGCTAACTCTTGCCATGTGGAAATTGAATTTGGTGGCAATGAGTTTAACTAGGCTTGAGCTCTGTCCCTTAGCGAATATGGGAATAACTTTAATCATAATGCATCTTCGGGTACTCTGGCTAACTTGAAAGAATCGCTCACCTCCATAAACATTCTTAAGTGAATATGAGGATCTTCAGTCAGCATTCTACTGAATTGACCCACTGTCTGAAGCATTTGGAACATGATTGGCTTTAGATCGAATTGTTGTGCCTTGATTTTAGGTCTCCTAATACCCGGATTAAGATCATGAAACACTGGCACGGCATACTATCTTAGAGCTATATCCCTATCATTAGCAATAAGGATAGGATTTTGAGCAGGGTTTGCACTGTTTCCTTGATTCAAAATTTCAAGGTCTATCTCTTCGGTCCTTCTCTGACTTTCTTGTCTTCTTCATTGTTGAAAAGTTCGTTCAATTTCAGGGTCTATAGGGAGTAAATCGATAATTCGATTAATACTCATAAACACCTGAAATAATCACAGAAAAATTAATAAAGTTAAATTTGAGCAGAAAAATAAACTAAAATGCAAAACTAACAAATTCACAAATAATGACTTTTTAAAACAGTCCCCGGCAACGGCGCCAAAAACTTGGAATGGCGGAAATGTGCAAGTGTACACAATCACAAGAAGTAATAAAGTGACAAGTAAATGTCGAGTTATCATACCCACAGGGACTGTGAAAAGAATTATTTATGAATGCAATTTTAAAAACACTTTTGTGAAGAAAAATTATTTTGATTTGAGGAGGTTATTAAAATCTAAGATTCTAACTAAGTAAAATAAATAAAAATGAAATAAAAGTTCCAATGCACGATTTCAAAAGATGATTTTAATTAAGATGACATAACTGTGTTAGATTAATTGCATTTCTTAACTTAAAATTATTAAACTCATGTCCATGTTGTTACGAATAAATTCACGGCAACTCGGTAATTTGCTAACTTATGAACATACTTACCTACCAAAATCTATTTATCTCTTGACTATATCTCTATGTCAATTCCACCGACTAAACAAATTCTAATAAGCAAATGTGTTAATGCACATACATACTTATGAAATTAAAATAATCTCTTGTACATAACTCTATGCCAGTTCAAACAATTCAATCTCATAAGCACATAAAAGATTATGTCAGGTAGCAATCTATTTCTACCTTGAAATAGTTTAATCACAATAATCTTGCAAGTTATGCAAGGCTAATGTATCGCTAGATACCGTTTCTAATTTAACCCTCAGCTACCTTAGATGATTAAACATGCACTGATTAAGTGTCGTGTCAATTAATTACAATTTCAATTTGTTTAAATAATTAATTCATTAGTTACCTTACAATTGTAATGCAAGAATACCTTAGTCATGGTTTTACTAAATCAAACATCTTACCGAGGCATATAATAACACAGACACAATTTTAATAAATTAAGTAGACGAAATGCAATCAACCTAACACGAATTAAAGTTAAGTCATATTAATTAAATTAAACATATCAACATCACAAATATTCATAGGCATGTTCATCATAAAAACAACAAAATTAAAAGGATAGGGAACAAGAATGAAATCCGATGTTTTCTCCGTGGCTTGACTAATTTGCTCCACTCTTCCTTCTCCGCTTAATCTTGTCAAACCAAAGCTTCTACAAACACTTGAATGCTGCTCCAAATGGTGGTTGATTGATTCTTTTTCAAGAGGTGAAATCGGCAAGGGAATGTGGGAAGGAAATGAAGAAAAATGGAAGGGAATGAATAGAGAAAAATGTGAGAGAAGTGAAGAGATGAGAAGGGTTGAGATGTGTTTGAAGTGAGCAGAAAATGAGGGTATTTATAGGTTGAGATGGCTGCTAAAATTAGCAAAAATCAGCAGCCATACAGTCCCCCTTTTGCCAGCCACACATGTGGCAAGTTTGAAGAATTCAAACTTGTTATTTTAAGGTAGAGGCAAATCTAGAGATGCACAAATAGTGGAGGGGGTATTAATGCAATTTGAAGGAGTCTTCAAGGAGCATTTTGCAAGTTAAATAATCAGCCAAGTAAGCCGATTGGGTCAGCATGTGGGACGGTTTTGGGCTGCCCAGTGCTCAGTTGGATCGGTTTTCTTGGTTCAGCTCAACTGGGCCACTTTTCATAATTAATTAATAATAATTTATTTAACCCAAATTAAATTAGATTAAAATTAAAATTAATTATATTATGAATTAATACACATAATTTGGACCGTCTTAGGCCAAAAAATTAATTTGCCTTGGTGCTTCAAAATTGCTTCTCGGTTTTGTGCTTCTAGTAGTGTCTGCTAAGCTGTTTTTTGCGCTTTGTGTAAATCTGTCGAAAATGATCAAAATTAATTATAAAATTAAGTAAAATTCAAAATTTTAATAATTTAGGTATAATTTAATTATTTTATAATAATTAAATATTTTTCGATAAGAATTTTACCGAAACTGCATGAATTTGAGTTAAAATAAGTATAAAAAAGTGTGTATATTTTCGTGTTTCCAGTCAGCTAAGAATTGCAAGCTTTGGTGGTTAGTTCAGATGCAAAAATGATGACCAACCAGGTAGTGATGCCATTTTTTGACTGCCAAAAGAACCACTAGCATTTCCTTTTCATAAATCGACAACTATTGGTGCTTGGTTCCGAGGGCCTTGCTAAATAAAGCTATAAGGTGTCCTTGTTGTTGTAAAACTGCTCCTACTCTAGAGTTATTGGCATCAATGTCTAAATAAAAACAAGCTGGAAATTTGGTAGGTGAAGGACGGGAGTAGAACTAAGGGTTGTTTTTAAGGTGGTGAAGGCATTGCCAACTTGTGGAATCCAATTCCATTCCCCTTTCTCCAGCAAGTCAGTGAGTGGTCTTGCCATCGTGCCATAGTCTTTAAGGAATATTTAGTAATACCCTGAGCGTAACACCGCTTACTCGTTCTCGATGCTAGAATAGGGCTTGAGGCATTACCAGACTTATATCACATTCATCCATACAAACCGGGTCGTAAATTTGCTTCCAAATTAAAACTTTTTAACATTCAATCATGTCGTCCCTAATAGGGGCCTACGAAGCCCAGAGCATGCTCTAGAGGCAGTTCGGGACTAAACCAAGAACTTTAGAAATTTTTACAAAACTTAGAAAATTTTCCACTAAACAGGGATCACACGCCCCTATGGCTTGGGACACGCCCGTGTGGGCAGGCCGTGTGGTCACACATGCCTTCGTCCCAACCCCATGTAACTCTCTGTTTGTCACCCAAGAACAAATTGAAGACACATGTCCAAGTCACACGCCCTTGTGCTAGGCCGTGTGGTCGATTTAAAAATTATGATTTTTTATAAAATAAGTGCAGACTTCACACGCTCAGGGCACACGCCCGTGCCTGAGGCCGTGTCATCCACACGGTTGAGATCATTCTGAGTATTCTGTACTGCAAAAATTAGGGTGCAGGGGACACACGGCCAACACACATGCCCATGGGACAGACCGTGTGTCACACACGGCCTAGACCCACACCCATGTGTCTACCTGTTTGGACAAAACAAGGCTATTTACCAAGCCATTTTTCCACCCTCACTTGTACACATCTACACCACATTACATGGCACAAGTTCTAGCATGTACATGCAACCAAGCAACCACAACCAAGACAAGAACATGTCATTCTTATACCATCATTTATCATGCTTAAAACATCACACTTAGCCCATTAAAAACATGCTAATTTCATATTCACAAGAGGGCATTAACATATGAATAAACTTATAATCAACATAAGCCGTCATTCATGGCTATATAAAAGATGAAGCATTAACAAGTACAAGCCAACACATATGGCCAAGTCAATAATGACAGATATAACAAATTGACCTAGTCGTTATACATGCCATAAACTCAAAATGCTTGAATTTATTTATACCCAAAATGATAGCTTGATAGTGTGATAGTATCTCCGATGATCTCCAACCCGAGTTAGCTTAATAACCCTATAAGATAAGGGAAAATAAGGGAGGTAAGCTATATAGCTTAGTAAGTCCGTACGAAAATAATAAGCAACTTTTACCAGTATTTTATTAAGCCCAACAATTTAAACACGAGATAATACAAATTACTATAAATCTCACAGTTATAATTTTATTCAGTCACAATGTTTACTCTATCAAGTTATAAACATAATTTAACATATCTTGGCATTAGCCTAACAACCGTAATCTCTCCTTTGTAACGTATTACATCAATTAACAAATCATTTCAAATCTCATAGTAAACATGCACATTAATTATGAGTATTCACATTTCAAGCATATATTTTAACATTTTTCAATTATTTAAAGCTCATATCTTCCCATACATCCATAGTCATTTTAATAGGCAATTATGCCAATCTTTCCTTTTCTCATATCCGATAAATCACAATTTAAGTGAATAAAACATGCTATATCATAAATCAATTTGACCTGAAAGCCAATCACATGATCTTCAACTGAATTTACCATGAATTTCATACATCACAAGTATAGACCAATAATCACAAGGGTTTCACAAAATCATTCTCGTGGAAATCATGAACTCACAATTTCATGAAGTCAATGCATATAAACTTTACGTACATACCTGTACCAATTCATAATACTTACATACTCTTTCTCTTCCTTGACATACCCGTTGAACACTTGGAATACTAATCGGATACATAGAAAATCTTGCACATAAGTGCCACATATGTAACCAATGCTACCTCATATCTTATAATACATATAGGCTCATTTTCGAACTATTCATGGGCCTACTCACACAAGCTGTCAGTTAAGATGTAGCTACTCGGTGCTGTTCACACAAGCTGTCAGGTATCCGCAACATATGCCGGAGTACCCAGCCACTGGTAGGACGTACGAGACCAGCACCCGGATCAAATAATCACATAACACAATGTAACCCTAGTGACATGTCACTTGTATTCTAACCTATTCCTAAGGTTCAAACGAGATTTCTTGCTTATCGAATTGTTGTCGGGCTCATTCATAAAATTAAACTCATTCACATCATTAAACATATAATTCATGAAATATTAAAGCATTCAAATACAATTATTTTAAAGCTTACTTTTAACATACAAACTTACCTTGGCATAAAAATGGCGAAAATGGCCTAACCTTCAAATACTTGTTTTTCCCCCTGTTCCAATTTCGAACCTCGTTTTTTCTTGATCTATAATATCACATTTAAATTATTTAATCTTTATACTATTCAAATCAGCCCAAAATCACATTATGGCAAAAATTATATTTTTGTCCTTAAAGTTTGACATTTTTACATTTTAGTCCTTAGGCTCGTAAAATGAAATGTACTCAATTTCTTCAATACCCATGCCTAACCGCACCTTATACATGCCTATAGCAGCCCATATTTTTCTTTTATTCGCATTTTAACACCCTTTTACAACTTTTTACAAATAGGTCCTGTTTGACATTTTTACCGAAAATCACTTAGCAAAAGTTGTTTTTCTAACATCAAGCATGCTATTTCTACCATTAGCCATCAAAATTCACACATGTCTAACATGGTTTAAATGCTATACCTTAATCATTCTTCAAATTAGTGCTAAAAATAGGTAGACTTCAAAAGTTTAAAGAGCATTAAAAACGGGACAAGAACAGACTTACAATTGAGCTTGGAAGTGGCCAAACCTTAGCTATGGCTTCCCCTTTTAAATTTCGGCTATGGGAGGAAGAATATGGACAAATTTTGGCTTTATTTTGGCTTTTTATTCATTTAATTACAAAATAACCAAAATGCCCTTTTTCTTAAAACACTAAAATTTCTCTTACTCCATGTCCATTTTTGTTCACCAACTTAAGTAATGGTCTAATTATCATCTAAGGACCTCTAATTTAAAATTTCATAGCAATTAAACTCCTCTAGCTTATAGAACTCAAGTTTTGCACTTTTTACAATTTAGTTCTTTTGACCAAATTGAGTGCCCAAATGTCAAAATTTTTGAACGAATTTTTCAAGAAATCATTCCATGAAACTATAGATCATAAAAATATAATAAAAATAAGTTTTTCTACGTTAGATTTATGGTCCCGAAATGACTGTTTTGACTAGACCCAAAATCGAGCTGTTACAACTCTCCCCCTTTAGAAATTTTTGTCCCTAAAAATCTTACCAGAAAAGAGATTAGGGTAACGTGCTCGTAGTTTCCTCTACCTCATCGAGGAGTCCTCTTCGAGAGCAATACTTCCAGAAACATTCTGTCATCGATCTAGAATCCAATATCTTAAATTTTCGAATCTGTATACTACTTATGTTAGTCTGAAGTTGCTTTCAACTTTCATGAATCATTTTACTCTTTTTC
Source organism: Gossypium longicalyx (assembly GCA_025698465.1). NCBI lineage: Eukaryota > Viridiplantae > Streptophyta > Magnoliopsida > Malvales > Malvaceae > Gossypium > Gossypium longicalyx. Next base: position 22,204,803 of record CM047007.1, read on the forward strand.
CTCAGAATCACAAATCAATTCCACCTCTTATATCTCTTTCCAATTATCTTTGAACTTTGAAACACAGTGTCGAAGCATATCATCAAAGATCTGAATTACTCTCTGAATGAACAAACGAGCTACTACTGAGTCTTGTACAACATTTTTCTGCATAAGCTTTGGATAATTCATTGCACAAACTCTATCTCGGAGTAATAATAATAGAAATCAGAATCAAAAGTCGTCTCACGCTGTACTCATTTAGTTTACCACTTACTATCACATTCTCGAGGTTCTCAATCTTGCAGAGAAAACATCGCTTTAGCTTTTTAATTTAGCTAGATTCAGACTTCCATCAAATAAGATTAATCATGTAACTAACACTCACAAAATGAACAAAGGCTTTCCATTCAAGCATCTGTAACTATACTTGCTTTCACAAAAGTTAATCGATAACTACTCAAAATCTGTCAATAGCTCAAACCATCAATGTTGTCTTAACTTCAGACTTTTTTGAGACATTAGATACTTTATACTCTTGTAATTAAGAAGCATATGACGTTTTTCGTTGAACAAACGATGTCATAAATTCTAAACACAGACATAATTGTGGCCGACTCTAAACCACTCATCGGACAATTCTTTTATTGCGACTTTAGCCATCTGAAAGCATAAACTGTCACTTTACATTATTGTATCAAAACACATTCCAATCCGTTCGATAGTGCATCACTGAAAAATCGTGAATTCTTTACTCAATTCAAACAGAATTCAAAACCAGTGCTTCGGTTAATAACACTTTCGACTGTTTTCAACTTTGCTAACATGTATCAGACCATTCAAACTTTCACAAATGTGATAACTTTATCAATTAGAACAACATTTAACTCATAACGACATCATTCGATTAGGATAAATCTAATAAATATATCTCTATATCATACTTTCTAGAATACGAATTCTTCCTTCAAACTGTCCGTCTATTCACCCAGGAATGTACAAGACTTTATTTTCTTACCTGAGGACAAGCTTAAATGCATATAACTCAAGTTACCTTTCAACTGACCAGCTTGCTCAAATAAAAACAACTGAGTCGATCTCAACTATCAAATAATAGCATATCAACATACTCCGTTCTCCATGCTGTTAAACAACTCAAACATACAACTCAAACATGCTAATCAAAGATCTTTACAACTACATTAGCATCAAGGAAACAAAATATCCTGATTGAACTCATTGACCTTAACCAAACTTACCTGAGAAAAGAAAACCATCTTACAATTCGAGTTGAGCTTCCACTATCTATAGCTTTGTCGATGTCAATTCCTTTCATGAAAATTAAATAATTCTTGATACTAGAATCACCACGTTCCTATGATCGAACCAGAAATACACCTATAATAGACATAGTTAACACAAGCCAAAGAACACACTTTAAACGTGAGCCATGATTGATAATTTATGAAGTAAGGATGATAAGAAGACTGAGGTAAAGAAATCTAAGATGCATTACCATACTGGAAGTCCGAGAACATAACTCATAAGAAAATAATAAAGATCTTAATGATTTCTCAAAGAAAACCAGAAGAAAAACAATGCTTACGCGCTCTGGAATCAATTGTAATAGAGATAATATATTTTCCAAGTATATATATATATACATATATAACAACATCCAGTAGAAACAGAAGAATAGCCTCACATAAATTTTCACCATCAATCTTTATTCCAAACATAATATAATAGAACCCCAAGGAGAGAGAGATAAGATATGCTGATCATCAACCAACCAGACCAACAGTGCTTTCATCTAACATTATAATCAGCTAGCATTCTCATACGATAAGAATTTTATCAGAAAACGAACAATCACATATATCTCTGAAGATAAATGAATATATAAAATACCCATGAGAGATCATCATAATCTATTCAATTACAACTGTTATTCTCAGACATCTTTATGATTCAAACATTATTTCTCTGACTAATTCTGTCATCACTAATCTCGTATTATTCTATTCACTAACGAAAATCAATCCAAAAGAAATTCTAGCAAATACATACTTTAGACATCATACCTGAATGAGTTGATTAACCGATATTAATTTTTTCTTTAACCGTGACATTGCGAAATCCGAATGATCTTTAGATTTACCTGACATCTTTTCCAAGACTATATTCACTTGCCAAACTATTCCCAACTCTGACCACATTATTAGTTATTTCGCTACTAAACTCTTTAGTTTCTCACTTGTGAGCTCCTTCAACATAAATCTCGTGAAATTTCGTTACAAAATACCACATTGGTAAGGGAATGAGGTTGTAAAGCCTCTAACTCGACTCTCATATATACACACATGTGACTTAACATTCATCATCATCATAATATCATCACAGTTATATAATTCACTTCAAGCAAATTAACACACATATTTATGCTACACGAACTTTTCGATTATCTTATTCAAACAAATGCACATATATATATACATTCCATAAATTTTGAGTAAGTTTACTTATCGCATTCACTTAATCAAACAATTTAGGCACATAACATCATATGAATGTCAAACAAACATGGATGAGTTTATCACAATATAGACTTTCATGTCGTTTCACTTTTCCATATTTCAAGAATAATTCCCATTGAACTATTGTAATTTTGATGGATATTCGGGTAGTATACTCGAGGTTTGCATGTCAACAATCTGTCAATTCATATTCAAAAGTGCCCCTTTTTGGTACATATTCATAGAGCACACTCTCGAGCCACATATCATTTAACAAGATTAGCAATCCAGGCTAAATCCTTTTTATAATGTATGCTCAAAAAATTTCGATTAGGATTACCTGTCCAGGCTAAAACCTAATCACAACGTGTGCTCAAGAGGTATTATATCAGAATTATCCGTCCAGGCTAAATCTTTTCTATAACAAGTCCAATGGGATTACTCGTCTGAGCTAAATCCCCTTTTTGTAACATGTGTTCCATAGAGCTTACTCTGGATTACCTGTCTGGGTTAAATCCATTTCATAACATTTATAACATTTTATCCATTTCATAAAATCACAATAATCCATCGAAATACAACGTTCAACCGGAACAATGACATTTTACCCGTATTTCTCAACTTATGGTTATTTCCTTTTATACATCATCACATACACATCATGAACTCTTATTCATACCTTTCCAAGTTTCGACTCATCAAAAACACATTTTCAAATATCTTAGTATCACTTTTAGCATTTTCAAAAATAGCTCGGTTGGGAAGCATCTCTGTCTCAACAAAACAATTTAATCAGAGTCGGGAGATATCACATTATCACAGATAGTAATATGGCATGTATAGCTAGACTCACATACGCTACGTTAGTCTGAGAATCAACTAAATTATAGCTCTAATACCACTAAATGTAACACCCTTTACCTGTTCTCGACGCCGGAATAGGGATCGAGGCATTACCAGACTTATATCATATTCATTTATACAAACTGGGCCGTAAATTTGCTTCAAAATTAAAACTTTTTAATGTTCAATCATGCCATCCCTAATATGGGCCTACAAAGCCCAGGACATGCTCTGGAGGCGATTCGGGACTAAACCGAAAACTTTAGAATTTTTTACAAAACTTAGAAAATTTTTCACTAATTAGGGGTCACTTGGGACACACCAGTGTGGGCAGGCCCTGTGGTCAATTTAAAATTTATGATTTTTTATAAAATAGGTGCAGACTTCACTCGCCCGTGCCTGAGGCTATGTCATCCAAACGGTTGAGACACACGTCCGTGTCTCTGCCCGTGTGCTCAATTCTACACATTTTGTTTTGCAAAAATTAGGGTGCAAGGGATACACGGCCAACACACAATCCCATGGGACAGACCGTATGTCACACACGGCCTAGACACACGCCCGTGTGTCTACCCGTCTGGACAAAAACAATGTTATTTTGCCACCCTCACTTGTACACGTCTACACCACATCACATTGCACAAGTTCTAGCATGTACATGCAACCAAACAACCACAACCAAGACAATAACATGTCATTCTTATACCATCATTTATCATGCTTAAAACATCATACTTAGCTCATTAAAAACATGCTAATTTCATATTCACAAGAGGGCATATAAACTTATAATCAACATAAACCATCATTCATGGCTATATATAAGATGAAACATTAACAATTACAAGCCAACACAGGTGGCCAAGTCAATAATGACACATATAACAAATTGACCTAATCCCTATACATGCCATAAACTCAAAATGCTTGAATTCATTTTTACCCAAAATGATAACTTGATAGTATGATAGTATCCCTGGCGATCTCTAACCCGAGCTAGCTTCATAACCCTATAAGATAAGGGAAAATAAGGGGGGTATGCTATATAGCTTAGTAAGTCCGTACGAAAATAATAAGCAACTCTTACCAATCTTTTATTAAGTCCAACAATTTAAACACAAGATAATACAAATTGCTATGAATCTCATAGTTATAATTTTATTTAGTCACAATATTTACTCAATCAACTTATAAACATAATTTAACATACCTTGGAATTAGCCTAACAATCGTAATCTCTCCTTTGTAACGTATTACATCAATTAACAAATCATTTCAAATCTCATAGTAAACATGCGCATTAACTATGAGTATTCACATTTCAAGCATATATTTTAACATCATTCAATTATTTAAAGCTCATATCTTCCCATACATCCATAGTCATTTTAATAGGCAATTATGCCAATCTTTCGTTTTCTCATATCCGATAAATCACAACTTGAGTGAATAAAACATGCTATATCATAATTCAATTTGACCCGAAAGCTAATTACATGATCTTCAACCAAATTTACCATGAATTTCATACATCACAAGTATAGACCAATAATCACAAGGGTTTCACAAAATCATTCTCGTGGAAATCATGAATTCACAATTTCATGAATTCAATGTATATAAACTTTACGTACATACATGTACCAATTCGTAATACTTACATACTCTTTCTCTTCCTTGACATACCCGCTGAACACTTGGAATACTAATCGGATACATGGAAAATCTTGCACATAAGTGCCACATATGTAGCCAATGCTACCTTATATCTCATAGTACATATAGGCTCATTTTCAAACTATTCACGGGCTTGCTCACACAAGCTGTTAGTCAAGACGTAGCTACTCGGTGCAGCTCACACAAGTTGTCAGGTATCTACAACATATGTCAGAGTACCCAGCCACCGGTAAGATGTACTAGACCAACACCCAGATCAAATAATCACATAACACAATGTAACCCTAGTGACATGTAACTTGTATCCTAACCTATTCATAAGGTTCAAATGAGATTTCTTGCTTGTCGAATCGTTGTCGGGCTCATTCATAGAATTAAACTCATTCACATCATTAAACATACAGTTCATGCAATATTAGAGCATTCAAATACAATTATTTTAAAGCTTATTTTTAACATACGAACTTACCTCGACATAAAAATGGCGAAAAGGGCCTAACCGTCAAATACTTATTTTTCCCCCGTTCCAATTCTGAACCTCATTTTTTCTTGATCTAAAATATCACATTTAACTTATTTAATCTTTATTCTATTCAAATCATCCCAAAATCATATAATTGCAAAATTTACATTTTTACCCCTAAAGTTTGACATTTTTACATTTTAGTCCCTAGGCTCGTAAAATGAAATGTACTCAATTTCTTTAATACCCATGCCTAGCTGCACCTTATACATGCCTATAGCAGCCCTAATTTTTCTTTTATTCACATTTTAACACTCATTTTAGAACTTTTTACAAATAGGTCTTTTTTAACATTTTTACCGAAAATCACTTAGTAAAAGTTATTTTTCTAACATCAAGCATGCAATTTCTACCATTAGCCTTCAAAATACACATATTTGTAACATGGTTCAAACCCTATACCTTAATCATTCTTCAAATTAGTTCTAGAAATAGGTAGATCGAGTTACAACGTCTTCAAAAATGTAAAGAGCATTAAAAACGGGACAAGAACGGACTTAAAATCGAGCTTGGAAGTGGCCAAACCCTAGCTATGGCTTCCCCTTCTAAATTTTAGCTATGGGAGGAAGAATATGGACAAAATTTGGCTTTTTATTCATTTAATTATCAAATGACCAAAATGCCTTTTTTTTTAAAACACTAAAATTGCTCTTACTCCATGTCCATTTTTGTCCACCAACTTAATTAATGGTCTAATTACCATCTAAGGGCCTATAATTTAAAATTTTATAGTAATTAGACACCTCTAGCTTAAAACTCAAGTTTTGCACTTTTTACAATTTAGTCCTTTTGACCAAATTGAGTGCCCAAACGTTAAAATTTTTGAACGAAATTATCACGAAAAAATTCCATAAAACTGTAAATCATAAAAATATAATAAAAATAATTTTTTTACGTCAGATTTGTGGTCTCAAAACCACTGTTTCGACTAGACCGAAAATCGGGCTGTTACACTGAAAGACTAAAGAACCCCTTTGAGTTCTTTAACACACTAAGGATTCAGCCAATTCATAATTCTAGTAACCTTGTTTTGTTCCATTGTCATCTTCCCTTAAGATATAACATGCCCCAAGTATTCAATTCGAGTGGCCGCAAAATGACATTTACTTTGTTTGGCATATAACTATTAGTTTCTCAAAACCTTGAAGACTGTCGTGAGATGCCTCAAATGATCCTGCCAAGAAGAGGAATAAACAATGATGTCATCAAAGAAAACAAGTACAAACTTCCTTAGCCAAGTTTTAAAAATTGAATTCATCAAATCATAGAACGTGGAGGGGGCATTTGTCAAGCTGAAAGGCATGACTAAAAATTCATTGTGTCCCTCGTGCAATTGAAAGGCCATTTTATGGATTTCAGGCTCCTAAATTCGAATTTGATGGTAACTGAAATGAAGATCTAGCTTGAAAAAAATTCTAGCCTACCTAAGTTCATCAAGAGCTCTTCTATTACAAGAATAGGAGATTTATCTTTAATTGTTAACTGGTTTAATTGTCAATAACCCACACACAGTTGCTGTCCTTCATATTTTTTTAACCATGACTATAGGGGATGTAAAGAAGTTGTTGGAGTCCCTAATGATCCATGCTTGAAGCATTTTATGGACCAACCTTTCCAATTCTATTTTCTGAATGGCAAGGTACCTATATAGTCTTATTTTAACCACAACTAATTCATCTTTCAAGGGTATTTTATGGTCTTGTAGCCGAGAAGATGGGAGACCTTTTGGTTCTTAAAAAACATCATCATAGGTTTGCAATATAGTCTAGAGCTTTTGGTTGAAACTAGTAATAGTTGCCATCAAACTAGCCTGTACCGTGTCTGTGATAACCATAGCAATAAGCCCTATCATTTCCCTAACATAGTTAAACATTTGGTAGATTGATTGTCTCCTAGTAATTGGATGTGACTTGGTTGTATACCTTCCAATAAACATTACTGACCATTGTAAATAAATTTCATTGTCAAGGAACTAAATTCCCAAGTGATGGGTCCCAAGGTCTAGAGCCATTGTACCCCTAAGACTAAATCACGACCCCCTAATGGTAGTACTAGGAAATCAGTCTGGAAGCTAGCAGTAAATGTAAACCATAATAATTCATTACAAACCTCATTGGTTGACAAGATAACCCCATCAGCAACAGTTACCTTCAATTATCCCTAGGACAAATTAGTAGAGCCAACTTACATACAAGTTTACCACTTATAAAATTATGGGCACTTCCTAAATCAAAAAAGAGAATAACCTTGGTGTTCCCAACATTGGTAGCCACCCTTATAGTGTGGACACCTCGCGAACCCTAAAGTGCATGGAAGGATAATACCAGCTCGGTGGGTACAATGTTATCAACTGGTGTTTCTTCAAACCTGATGACCTCTTCGTGGCTCAAGCTACACTCTTCCACTATTTCCTCTGTGCATGGATCCAACATTAACTAATAAAGCTAGGACTTAATGTACTTGTGTCCCACATTATACTTAGCACCACACCAAAAGCAAAGATAATTTTTTTTTCCTATCTTGGGTTTCAGCTGAAGAGGGAGATCTAGGAGGCTGTCTATGATGATTCCCTAATCCTCCAAAATTGTTATTCTAAGTTCCTGAACAAGCAATTACTGACTTGGCCCCTAACCCACCAAAACCACTATAATGAGTTCCTAAACTAACAATAGCAGGTCCCTTAGAGAAGTTGGATCCTGAAACTGGTAACAGGGCAGCTTTAGAAGATGTATTCCATCCAGACAATAATCTCTTCTTCGTGGGGCTGCTAAGAATATTCTTGACTTGCTTCGCAATAAAAAATCATTCCACTATACTTTTAGGTTTAAAAAGTTACAAGTATTAGCTGATTTCTGCCTTAAGGTTACTTATAAAAATGCTTAGTGCATACTGTTCGGGTAATTGAAGTTGATTTAAAAGGCTAATGAAAGCATCATGGTATTAATCTATAGTCTTTACTTGTCTTAAAGTTACCAAATCTATCATCGGGTTCTGATAAACACTAGATCCAAACATTTCCTTCAAGTTTTGTGCATAGGATTCCTAAGTAAGCATATAAAACCCACCTTGTCTTTGGCAAAAAAATGATGCCAGTCAAGAGCCTTACCTTCTAGGTGAAGCATCACTATTGTGACACAAATGTTCGGTGGAATCTCATCCGTCTCGAAATATTGCTCTAGTTTAGCCTACTATCCCCTGAAATATGTGGTGTCGAGCCATGGACACTCCAATTTGTAGTGCTAGCTACTGTCTCCATCACACTTATTCTCTAGCGTCCAATGAAGCACCCACATCCAGGAGAAGAGGTATGGTCATTGACTCCTTAGGAGGAAAATCCGGTGGAACTCCTCCCAAAACCCATTTCCCCTTATCTGCTAAAGAACTAGCTCCCAAAGAACTCATGAGTACACCTAAATACTATTCAAATAAGGATTGAACCTCTGACTTGAACTCTCACCACAACTCTTCTTTAAACTTTGTTAGTCGAATTTCCAAACGATTATCCCATTGAGAAACCTCTGTTTGCAGCTTGAGCATATCATGTTGAATACTACTAACATCCTTTTGCAAATGTGTGGTAATCCCATCCCTAGTCATGAGGTCGTCAAGCTCTGATACCTTGTTACGAGATAGAATCCTAGTTGTATCGAAGAAAGAGAGAATGAAACAGAGAATAGTTTAGAGAAGAGAAAATAGGGCAAAACTTCAGTCCAAAATCATATTATGCATGTCTTTCATTGCTCATTTTGAAAATATAATGACTCAAAGAGAGAGAGAGAGGAGCATGGTACAAAGCTTTCAATTTTAATTATGGACAGTTGTCCATCTACTCATTGTTTCATTAAAATGGTTACAACAGCCCTTATGACAAAACACGTCGTTTTTACTTCCTTCACCAAAACACCCCGTTTAACTAAAGAAAAATAAAACTCAACGTTTTAAATTAAAAGCGCAACAAAAAATACTAAAATTTAAAACAAAATTTTATCCCTTAACAGTCGGATGCCTATGTGCTAAAAGCCAATCTTCTTAAACTTAAGAAAGAGGATATTGAATATGAAAGGGAGCTTCAAATAAGCATCGAAAGGAATGTGGAGAAGGAAAAGAAGAACAAGATGTAGCATCGTGTGGAGGCGGAGTAGTGGCAAGTTCTCGGGATGATTCAAGTTGCCTAAGAATGCGAAAATGGATCAAGTTAAATCTTCCATGTAAAATGGGGCTACCATTGTTATTGTTCCTAAGGTGGAACTGAAGAAGCTTGACATCAAAACCATTCAAATTTTTGGTTAAGATTTTTGAGAAAAAAAATATCATTAGTTTAATGATATTTGAACAAAGTTTGTTACCATTACATAACAATGTTGGTCAAATGATGTAAAATTGTAATAAAAATTTTCCATTGTTTTTTCTTCTTTTTTAATTCTTTATTTGAGCATTCTTTCGTACCCCTCCAAACTATACTGCGGCAATGAAAATGGATACAAATAAATAACATGTTTATTTGATTTTTTTTTTTTTAGAATTACAATCAAATTGAGATTATTTGTAAATTTTGAGGGTTAATTTTTTTAAATTATGACTAAATTGATACAATATATAAAAGTTGATGGCTAAATTTTTTTATTATATCGATTTGTTTAATTGCCACCTAAACTTGTCATTTGTGATTTTAATGAGAAATATCAAAATGACCAAATTATGTAACATAAGTGCTTAAATTGCAAACCTTTTATTTTGGATGCCAAAAATGAAATTTTTTATAGTTGGGTGACTATTTTTGTAGTTTACCCTTTAAATTTTAATATGAATTCTTTTATATATCAAAATATTAAATATATATTTTAAAAAGCTATTTTAACCCATCACTTTTAACAATTTTAGAGTTTAGCCTTTTATATATATAATTATATCATCTTCATAAGTGGGAAATTTATGTTATTTATCAATAAACGAATAACTAATCTTGCTGGGTAGCTTGAATAGAAATTGATTAGCCAGGCCCAGCGCCAAGCTCCATTGAATTCACAAAGTTGGGCCCGAACGTGTCAAAGAAAGAGACGAGATTTTATTTGTTACAAAAGGAAATTTCCTTTTTATTTCTTTCATTTATTTTTGTTTAAAGACTTTAACAAGATTATAGAAGTGCTCAAAAGCATCTTATAAAATGCATAAATAACATGTAAGTTTAACCAGGAAAAGGTTAGTATTTGTTTCCAGGGCATCCCAAAAAATAAAAAGATAAGATGCTGGTAAAGTCTCATATATGCATGTAAACTGTTGTCTTTCATCTGAAGCAAAAATTCAGCAATTAAATTTTGCAGCAGCTAGGAACTTTTAGTTTCAGTACTAATTAGCCATAATATCATCTTGCAAGATGTTTTCATGTCACCGGTGGACTGACATGGATATTACAATTAAGCAAGAAAAGTATATAAGGTAGTGAGGAATTTAAAAAGCTAAGCGGCGTTTGCGTTTGTTATTTAGTGATATTTATTCGAGTCCGTGGCCGCCGCCATGCATGCAATTGGAAACTAACAAATTTATTGGTTGGTACAATCTGTGGGAACAAAGGACACAGTCCTCTTCTCAAGATCGTACTCCACCTGTAGATTGATTTGTGCAAAGTTCCAAATATAGATAAGGGAAGGTTACTTGGAGTTGGAGCTATCAGCATACAAACCAAGTTGTCATCGAAATTAGCAAACGTGTTGACAGGTTGCAAACGAAGGTCAGCACCACTAAAATGGAACACCATTTCCGGAACGTTGATGTTAGTCTCTGACCCGTAACACAAGCTAAATGATTCTGAAGGCGATTGCACTGGATCTGCTCCAATGGCGTCTTTCACTATAGTCTCTAAGCTGCTATAAAAGCTCGATTCTAGGTATGTGAGTGTTGTTCCAGAATCGATTATGATATTCCCTTGGCTCGAACCTGCCTGTGCGGTCTTCTCTCCAATGCTAACTCCTTCAAGACTAAGGTAGTAGTAGGTTTGAGGGGTTTTGGATACCAATGGAGTGGAAACAGCCCCAGGACGAGAAATTATTGCTTCTTGGCCGAACAGCAGTTTACTACTGGAACTCGCAGAGCGAGGAACCAAGCAGTAGGAAAATCTGTTATCAATTTGAGTGCTTATTTGAGAAACAAGTGACAATGGCCCTCCTCCCGGGCCAACAAGACCAGCACTTGGGCTTCTGAATTTACCTTGATTGTTGTGCCCACAACCGAAAATGGATGTTGGGAAAGCTGTTTTATGACCATTGGAGTCGTCAAAAGTCAAGGTATCGGTGCTGAGGATTCCTTTTGTAAATGACTTGTCTCCATAGCTATACGAGTATTGACAGTCATTAACGTCGTTAGAGCATTGATACCGGGGAAGAGCTTGGCAACTATCGGAATCGCAAGGAATCTTTTTGTAGGTGGAAGATGCTTGAGGATCGAAAGGAGGAGAACCTTTGGATAACATTGAGATTGAAGACATGGGACACATTGTATCCATATAAGGTCGCTTCCAGTGTCTGAAATGGCCATGTATTCAACTGGTGGGGTTCCAAAGGAGAGATTCATCAGATAAATACCTCCATTTGGAGTCACTGCAGATTGGATGGCGCTTTGATCAATCAAGGATTGGAAGTGTTTGAGACGGTCCATGGAATGGAGGGCATTTTTTCTTAGGATTTGTGATGAGGTGAGAGAAGGATTATAGAAAGGAGATATTGGCGAATCACGATGAATAAGCTCCACACTGAAACCCTTAGCTACAATTACTGGCTGAATCACCAGGCTGGAGAATATTGCAGTAAGCACAAGAAAAAGTGGATTATGCATCATTTCGCCAAAAAAAAAAAAAAAAAAAAAAAAAAAGAAAAAGGAAAATACAAATCAAAGGATTATAAATAGATGATTTGATGAATAAATTGGTTTGTTTGAGGATGTATTTATAGCATTTTGTATATGCTTGTATTGGTAGTCTGAAATCGTTGCAGCAATTTCCTATTACTTTCTAAGAGAAAAACAAATAATTATCATTTAAATGAAATATGATTATTAGGAAAAATATTTTACATATATTATATTAACAAAACACTTTTTTGAAAATGGAATGATGATTATTATTGTAAAAGATGAAATTCATTTATTTAATATTTCGTAATAACTTTATTATTAACTTAAATATAAAATAAATATTCATTTTGATTTTTAATTTTTTTTGACAATAAATTTATTTTACATGTAATACAACTATATATGCATATATAAAAGAGAGGAAACATATTAAAAACAATAATACCTCATTCTTTAATTATAAACAAATTACAACAAAACAATTAAAGCTTTGGATCAATATACTTAAAAGGGAAAGAGAGAAAATTTTAATAAATAAATAAATAAATATACTATGTACATATTGAAAATGAAATCAGAAAAGTAACTTATTTTTAAAAAGTAAATTGAAGTAAAAAAAAAAATGTTATACATAAGAGGAGGAAAGCAAGCAGCGGATTTTTTCTTTAAGTTTATTAGGCTTATAGTTTAAACCAAAATAAATTATTTTTATATTTTTAAAATTTATTTTTTATAATTTCGTCATGTTTATGAAAAAAAGTAGTTTTTAATATTAGATTCCAAAAAAAATTAAGTTAGTGACGTAAGAATAAATTTTCAATTAATTAAATTAGCTGAAAAATGATATTTTGAATCTAGCATTGTGATTTAATTTAAATCCCGTGGGCATGGAAATTTTACGGTGATTGCGAAAACTACTCTTCACTCGTCCTCATTGAAAAAGTGACACTGTATCGTACTGTTTAAATATAGATTAGGACATGTAATTATAAAAAATAAAAAAAAAACTTTAAAAGTTTTTTTACACATTATCTATATATTTAATAAAATAATTTAATGCACCATCAACGCATAAATCTCATGTATTATGGCGTATAAGTTTCATACATCATCAATAATTAATAACATAGCATCTTATTATTAAATTAAATAAAAAAATATGAAAGACTTATAAATAAATATTAATAATTTTATTTAAACATAATTAGACATCTATTATAACAAATATAAATAAATATTAATACTTCTCGAATTTAAGGGTACTATGTTTAAAGGTTTAGGGTATTGAGTTTGGACCTAGTATTTTGAGTTTAGAGTTTAGGATTGTAACATTCATTTATAATTAATTAATATTTAATTATATTTAAATAAATTTATTAGTATTTATTTATAATCTCACCTTTTGGTAAAATTATTAAAACAATCCCTATATTATATCTTATATTGCAGTTTAGTCTCTCTATTAAAGAAAAGAGCATACTACTCTTCAAATATCGGATAAAAGAGCAAAATAGCCTTTACGCTAAATTTATGTCCTTTAAGGCTTATTTTGTTGTTCTAAATAAAAAATAAATATAATAATAAATTTAATTTACAATCTTTACACATTTATTCAATTTGACTCGTACATTTTCTTTATTAATTTGGCTTTCAACTTTTCATTGCCTACATATTATTATGTCTTATATGTCATATTAACAAATGGTTTAAAAATTATAAAAAAAACTATAATTCTAAAAATTCTGAAAAAAATGTTTAAAAATAAAATATTTAAAAATAATATTTATTTTATGATTTTCATAATTAGCTTAATTACCTCTTTATTTTTTTTAGAGTGTTATTTTTGGGCTAAATTAGGGTTATATGCCAAAAATAAAAATATTTGGCCAAATAGACCATTTTTTTATATTTAAGTAAATAGGCTGCTTTTGGAGAAAAAGTGTGAAAGTGCGTCTAACTGAGTGCACTTTCTACACAGTTGGTTAGAAAACGCACCCAACTAGATGCATTTTCCTCTTAGTTGATAGAAAATCGTGTCCAGCTGCGTGCGCTTTCCTTCAATAGTAAATTCCCAACGGTCAAATTTCAAATTCAGCCAACGGTAAAATTATAAATGGCCCAATGGTAACTTTTTTTTCCTATATATACCCAGGCCATTTTCCACTTTTTTCACTCAAACCCAATTCTCTCCATTCTCTCTATTCTCTCAAGTTTATTTCCAAACTTTTTGATAAATTTGTATAAAATATTCTAGTTTTACTTTATTATTTCGTAAATTTATTCATTTTGATTAGTTTTTCATGAATAGAAAGTTCTTTTATTCGTTTCGACAACAAGCACATTTCCATCGCACAATCGATAATTGTAAAGAATTTTTTTTATTAATTCTAATTAAGTTAATTTTAAAATTTTAAAACTTTTTAAATTATTTTGTTGATATAAATAAGCAGATGATCGAGTTTTGGAGGGGTTCATACACAATTTATCAAAGAGCGCACCAAATGCAATTCGTTGTCATTTGCAAGATGCAGGATTCATACATGCGTCTCATATGCTCGAGGGTTGTAAATAGGATCCCACACTTATCAGCGTGTTGGTGGAAAAATGGAGACCCAAGACACACATTCATCTTCCACGTGGTGAGTGCACAATCACACTCGAGAACGTAGCTTTACAATTCAGTTTATAAATGGATGGCCAGTCATTACGAGGGCAGTTGTCAATCCCAATAAGGAAGACCTTTGTGAGGAATTTTTAAGACAGGTGCCACTCTGGACATAGAGATGAAATGGTTGAAAAATGCCTTGCGCCCCGAGAATCATGGATAGGTTTTCTACTAAATTGAAGTTATTATTCAATGAAAACACATATTAGAAGACGTGTTTTCAAGCACGCCTTATTTTTTTCTTTCAATCTCACCTCTCCCCCGTACCTATAAAAGGGGGGCTCTCCCCCTTACTCCATCATCTCTCCTGGCCACCATCCCTCCCCATTACAAAATTTCTCTCTCTCGGTTTTCCTCCCGCTTCAGTGTTTAAATTTTTCATTGAAAATGTTTATTTCTATTTAAGGTAGAGAGTGTGCTAGTTTTAAGGTATTTTTGAGTCGTTGGTGATACGATAGTGCTCTGAGACACACATTTCATATGTCGTGCCGGGATAAGACCATTACCTTAGAAACCCATCCTATGAAAGTAAAGTTCTACGGTGATAGTGTTTTATACGGTTACGGGTCGAAGTCTAAGCAGGGGTCCTGGTTAACGACCGTTATGTAGCCAGAAGTTAGAGTACAACTGGGAGGCTAGTTGACAGTCGTTATGCGGTCACAAGTTCAAGCTTTTTGGATACCCGAAGATGATGCCTTATAAATACCATACATAAGTTTGAGGGCATAATCATAGGGAAAAACTGAGGGATTTCCCGGTATAATCAGCTTATTCTTTTTCTCTATTTCTATCGCAACTAGCATCTTTAACCTTCCTTCTTATTCGACGCCCGGGACCGAGTTGGATGCAAGGGGAATCTCAGAGGCGGAGCAGCTGTGATGGTAGAGTAAAGGTGAAGGTCCTTTTGGGTCGATAACGGTTGTTGTTATTAAACAACTCATTAATAATTACAACTACTGCTGCGCTGACATGAGTTTTACCTCTACTCCGTCGAAAAATTCGCTCTCCACCTGAGAGTCCGCTTGCATCCACCTCGGTGTTGAGCTTCAGTTAAGAATGAATGTTAAAGATATTGCCTTCGGTTGAGGTGGAGAAAAAAATTATATTAATTACACCGAAAAGCCCCTTTGTTTTTTCTTATGATTATGACATCAATCTTATATATGGTGTTTATAAGCCATCACATCTGAGTATCCAAAAAGCTTGAACTTGTGACCGCATAATAACGGTCAATTGGCCCCCTAGTTATACTCCAACCTGTGACCGCATAACAGTCATTAATTGCGTAATTTACATACACTTCAACCCGTGACCATACAAAGCACCGTCACCCAAAAATTCGACTTCTATAGGATGAGCTTTTAAGGTAATGGTCTCATCTCGACACGACAAATGAAATGTGTGTCTCCGAGCATTATCGCATCCCCGACAACTCAAATCTACCTTTAGGTTTTTATAGTGTTTACCTCAACCCCAAAACAGTAAAAAACCTTAAACCTTAAACTAAATCTTAAAAACTTTAAACTCTAAAAACCCTAAGCTTAAAACAAATGGACCTAAAAACCTTAAAAAAAGATCGAGGAGAGAGAAAAAGAAAAGCGCGCCCAGTTGGATACACTTTCACATTCTCTCTCCAAATATTTTTTTCGGCCGTTATTTTTATTTCTCAAAATGAAAATCAAGTAAGCGGTTTTCATGAAAACTCTAAAATGCAGGTAAGAATAGAAGTTAGAAAGTAGATGCAGTTTCACAGTTTTTAATATAACATTCTAGACTCTAATGAGAAAAAGAAATTCAAACATCAAATAGATATATATCTTTGAACTTGTTGTGTTTTTAATTTTATGGAGCATAAAGTTTAGACTATTTGTAATATTTTTTTCTTCATTTAAATAAAGTTTTATATTTGATAAATTATTACTTACTAAGTTTATGAGGTTGCGAATTTATCTAAATAATAATTTAAAATAAATAGAGAGGTCAAGATTCATACGTACTTGCTTCCAATGGATAGACCCAGCATTAATAAATAAATAAATAAATAAATAAATATCTTGTACGATCCGAGATTAGAAAAATCTTAAAAAGAAAAACAAATTGACACTTGAGGCATTCAATTCTCCCATAAAAACTTTCAACAAAAAACCAAAACAAAACAATTTGGCAATCGAGGAGTTCCTTCAATGGTCCCATCTCGCCTTAAGACCTCATACCAGTCCAATTAAATAGGACGTTGATATTGTATTCATATATATATATATATATATATATATATTTTATATCATAAATATAGGTATAAAAAATCCTTCAAAAATAAAAAAATTAATTAACACCTTTGACTTAATTTGCATTCAATTAACCATTGCCATTAACCAAAAAAAATAAAATGGTCCTTTCATCAATGGTTTTTTTGTCTACGATGATTATTAAAATTAACCTATAAATTAATTAGATAACGACATATAAAATATTAACAAAATATTTAAATTTTATATAAACTTATAAAAATTTTAAAAAATATTTAAATTTTTTATACAAACTTATAAAAATTATAAAAACATCATAAAAACCTATAAATATTATAAAAATTTATAAAAATCTAATAAACTATAAATATGATAAATAATAAAAATTATAAAAAACCATTCATTGATTCATTATTTTGAGATTTAAACTCCTCAAATCATAATGAACATGTGGTATCAAACTAACGCTTGGATAATGAGAATAATCATCAGATGGTTGGGGTTATTTCATGTTGATCTAATGTTCTCAATCTTCCACAAATAAGACGACAATTGTGGAAACCTCTAATTTTTATTGATAATTTATTATTTATTATTTTTAAACTTTTTTATCTCTATTTTTTAATTACAATATAATAGTTTGGACTTTAAAAATGGAAAACTGTTTACTAAGTATTGTATGCTATAAAATATTTTTGGTATGATTAGATACTAGAAAATCAAAATTTCATTATCCAACAATTGTAAATATTAGTAGATGTTACCATGAAATATTCTGACGACTATTCTCATTATCCAACGGTTGGTTTGATGCCTTCATTATGAGTTTAAGGGTTTAATTTAAAAAATGATGAACCAATAAATAAATTTTTAATAATAAATTTTAACATTATATAAGTTTTTTATAAGTTTTTATAATATTCATTAGTTTTTAGGATATTTAATATATTTTTATAAACTTTTAATATCTTTTATAAATTTGTAATATTTTTATGATTTATTTATTAATCGAAAAATGAAAGATTAAATTAGAGGTTGTTATGTGTCTTTATCTCATTAGTCCATTAGTTGATTTTAACTATTAATGGGATTAAAGACAGAAATTATTTACGAAGGAACTTAATTGATTTTTTGGATTAACGATAGTAACTCAATTATGTATGAATTAAGTCGAGGAACTTAATTAATTTTTGAATTTTTTTAAAGGCTTTTTATGCCTATAAACGTAAATATTTTAAAAGTAAAATATATAATATAGATTTAAATGATCTATAATTGGAAGTTATTTAAATTTTAAAGCATTAATGTATTGGTATTATTTTATTTTGTAATATATTGCATATTTTATATTTTAATTAATTTTAATTGTCTTGTATTCCTATTTTGCAAGGGTAAACTACACTTAAGGTCATTAATAGTAATATTATGTTTTGATCATTTAACTTTAAAAGTTACAAAATAGATACTGAATAATTTTAAAGTTTCCATTTAAGTTACTAGGTTATTAAAATCATTTTTGCATAGCTTTCTCTGCTCGCACCATCTGCACCAATCAAAAGCTTGTATTCCCTTTTTTTCAGTAGATCAAATTTTTTTCATAAAACAATTTTGAATATCACGAATTTGTGAACCCAAATTTAAACAACTTTCTTATTCAATCTCCGACATTGACTGTCGGATTGACTTGGATCTAAAGCATGTTTTTCTACTTGTCGATGAGTACTAATCCACTATACTGATTGTTAAATCGTCGCTTCGTGCTTACTAGTAAGATTTATTTTTCTAAAAAAAACTTAACAACATAGTGATTTAAATAAAAACTTTCAAATAAAAGTAAAATGAATTATTAAAATTAAAATTAAAATATTTATAATTTAAAAAATTCAGAATATTTAAATCTATGAGAAATCATCTGACTCAATCTAAGTCTAAATGTAAAAAAATTCGAATTAAAAAGGGGCGGAGCCCAAAAAAAAAAACCTAAACTCAAAAAAAATTGAAAAAAAAAAAATCGATTCGAACCTGTGCGTTTGCGACCTAGATGTGTAAGTAGGTTTTTAGAAAAAGAATACATGTGTTAGCGAACCTATTGGATAGACGGAGGAAAGGGAGGTCCCCTTCTTGATTGGGACGTAAAACCAATTGAGGAATGTTATTGACCACAGGACATACACGGCTAAGCTTCAGATCTTCGGCTTTTTAAATCCAAATTGGAGACCATAGACATTATCGACCATATAGATATAGGCTATTCGATAATCCAAGCCTATATATTTATTATTTGTTACCATATATAGGCGAAATTCTCCAATGTGAACAAGGCATACTTTCTGGGTTGCAAATTCTTGTACAGAACTTCAAAATCCCTTTTAATTAATTATGTCCTGGAGGAAAATTGACTCGTAAACCAATTTGGTCCATGCTCTCTTAGTCACTATGATTTTGAGTTTTGGGTTTTGTATTAATTAGCTCCCACAAATAAACATGGTTGAAGGGGATGGGCAAGGACCAAGTTTAGATTAGTCTAAATATTCTTTTTAAAATGGAAAAGCTTCATTTAAGACTTTTAAAAACCTCTTTTTGATATAACATTTAAAAAAAAAAAGAAAAAAAAGCCTTAATATGTAACTTACTGATCATGGGCGTTCACTCTATAATTTAGGTCTTAACTCTAAATCGTGACGTATGTGAGTTTTATCAAGAAAAACTTCAAAAAGAGCTTTTTTAAATGGACTAGAACACAACCTAAGCCCACGCTCATCACAAGGACTGAAGTTGACGCAATCAGTATGAGATTCTACCTAATAAGCCGAGTGACTATTTTGGACTAATAATAAGCCACTTGTTTACCTTTCTTTGGTAATATTTGAACCAATTGAATAATAATAAGTTTCTTTCGTTTTGCAAAATTAGTAGTTTTATTTTCCAGCCAATTTGTGGTCTTTTCCATTCAAGATGAATAATATTTAGTATTTAGAGGACTTTCTAAACATTTTCAAGTAAATCAATAAGCTTCTTTTCAGCCAATCAGGGAACAATACATGGTCGAGTAGTTGGAAAAGAGAAGGAATTAAAGTTGGTAGTCTCAATTTCAAGAGATTGATGGCTTCATTCTACATTGGGTGTTTATTTAAAGCGGAGGTCACAAAATTTATGGAGTTTTGGAGTAAAATTTGTTTTAGTAAATGCATGTTGGAAAAATTGCTTTTATAGGAACTTTGAGGCATATTCTTAATAGGTAAAGGTGGAGAGTTGAATCATAAAATTATGGTTTCATATTCTACTTCATGAGACCCTTACAACGGTATATCATATGCTCAAAATGTTTGAGTGATGAATGAGAAAATGATGCTCAAAGTAAACTATTTGGAAATATTGTTGAGGAAAAGAAAAGGCTTAGATACCACATTGGTTAAATACCAAGTGTGAGATGTGTTTATATATGTGAACTCTCTTATAAAATAATTGAATAATTAAGTTTGTAATCCTACCTTATGTGCAAGGAGGGAGGAGTTTCCAAGTCCAAACTCGACGGGATTTGGGGCACACCTGTACGTTGTGGGCAACTCGAAATGTTTGGACTAATTAGGCCCAAATAGGCTTGTAGATATTTATGGACAGTAAATTTGTTGGCTCCGTAATGGTAGATTTTATGGTTATTTCCAAAATTTCCACTATCTTAAATGCCTATAAAAGGCTGTTTATTCTATAGGATTAAAACACACATTCTAATAATTTCTTATACCGAGATTCTGTTCATTTCAAAACTCTTTTGCCTCTTCATATTTTTTACAATATTTCGGTGATAGAAAAATGCAAAGTTCGTTCGTTGATTGTTGTAGAGGTGATACTATTTTGATAACTGTTGTTGTTGTATCTTGTGAGACATTCGACCAACGTTTCTCCAAGTACCAAAGGAGCGGTCGAATCTGTCTTAAGGAAACTATATTTCACAAGCCTCAACATTTCGTAAAATCTCTATTCTTCCTTCTTTATTTCAACTTTTATTATGGTTTTATTTGATTTTCGTATTTGATAACTTAATTATAAATCATTCTATTTATATTTAATTTCATATGTGTTTATTTATCATTAATTATATGTTCGCTAACGGGGAGTTTTGTCCAACAATCTTAAGACAGATCCGATTATTTTTGCAATTTTTAATCTGAGACAAACAAGTCACCAAGGCGAAAAAAATAAATATTTTTCGAAAATCAATTTTCTTTTAAAAATTAAATAAACCTGTTTCGGGATTTTTCCCACCGTTCAACATATTTCTTTTTCCTTTATTTTTGTTTTATTTTCAAATGAATATTAAAACTAATAAAATCTGTTTCGGGATTTTTCCCGCCGTTTAACAAATTTTATTCGATTTTGTTTCCAAAATTAAAAGTAAATAAAATCCGTTTCGAAATTTATTCCCACCGTTCAACAGATTTTATTCCATTATTTTGATTTTATTTCCAAACGAGAAATTAAAGGTAAATAAAATCTGTTTCGGGATTGATTCCCGTCATTTAATAAGTTTTATTTGATTTGATTTGATTTTGTTACCAAAAACGAGAAATTAAATTAAATAAAATCTGACTCGGGATTTATTCCCGCCATTTAACAAGATTTTATTTTATTTTATTTTGTTTTCAAATTTGAATTGAATTAAATAAAATATGTTTCGAGATTTATTTCCACTATTTAACAAGATTTATTTGATATTGTTTTGTTTCCAAACAAAGACGTAATCAAATAATTCTATTTCGGGATTTATTCCCGCTGTTTAACAGATTTTATTTTGATTTAATGATATAATTTTGTTTTGGGATTTAATCCTGCCGTTTAACAAAATTTTTCTTTTTAATTTCGTTTCAGAATTTTTATTCTTCTGTTTAACAAATCAAAGAGAAATTTTTCTGTTTACGATGGCCTTAATTGTTGCTTTAAATTGAATTAAAAGAAATTTATCAACGGTGAATTAAAAAGACAATATGAGAATGCATGTCTAGGATTGGTTCTTTAAAAGACTTGGTATTTAAGCGTGCCGAGTGCACCACCTCTCTTTTAGGGTTACCTACCTGGTGCATTATTTTATTGTATTTTTATTAGACTGTATAAACTTTTGTTTGGGGTTTTATTAGATTTTTGTCGTCTAACAAAAGTTGATAAGTTTTCTAATTCTAGTTTTGTTTCTTAACAGAAAAATGGAGACTCCCAGCAATTCAAGCAATTCGCAATCTGAAGCTTTGGTTCAAGCGTAATCTTCAATCCAAAACTTAGTATTACCAGTGGCGGCTGCTGTAAGCTACAACGAGAAACCTGAAAAATTCGCAGGACAAAATTTCAAGACTTGGCAACAGAAAATGCTATTTTATTTGACCATGTTGAACTTGGAAAATTTTTTTAAAGATGACTTTCTACTGTTAAAGAGGGCGAGGTAGATAAAGTTACCACTTTCACTGCTGTTGAAGCTTGGAAACATTCAGATTTCCTATGTCGAAACTACATCATGAATGGATTGTTGAATGCACTGTACGAAGTGTATAGTGTTAATAAAACAACTAAGGAATTATGGACATCGTTGGACCATAAATATAAAGTCGAAGATGCTGGAACTAAAAAGTTCTTAGTTGCTAAATTCTTGAATTTTGTAATGGTTGATTCTAAATTAGTTATGAATCAAGTGCAGGAACTTTAACTGATCATTCACTGAATTCTTGCTGAAGGGATGATAATAAGTGAATCCTTCCAAGTGGCAACCATTATTGAGAAGTTGCCTCCTACTTGGAATGACTTCAAGAATTACCTAAAGCACAAAAGAAATGAAATGTTAGTGGAAGACCTAATTGTCAGACTTCAGATTTAAGAAGACAATAGAGGTACGAAAAAGAGGCTCAACAAAGTAGCAAATGACAATATTGCTAGGGAAAACATTGTAGAAGTCAAGAAAGACTTCAAGAAGAGAAAACAATCATAGAATGAGTCTAAACTGGGACCAATAGGTGGTGTTTCCAAGAAGTAAAAATTTCAAGGAAAATACTTCAATTGCAACAAGATGGGGCAGAAGTCATCCGACTATAGGATCCCAAAGAAAGTTAGAGCTAACGAGGCTAATGCTGTAGAAGAAATTTTCAAGAAAGTGTCCGATATGAAATTATGCGCCTAACATACACAAGAACTATGAATAAGAATGTTCTTTAAAAAGGGAGAATGTTTGTGGGAAGGGGATATGTATTAAACTAAATCATATCTCTGTAAAAGCAAAAATATGAATAAAAATGTTGTTCTTTTTTTATTTATATGCTTAAGTCATTTAATTTATGGCATAGTAGGCTCAGACATGTTAATTATGATACTTTACGTACATAAATTAACTTAGAGCATATTCCTTTGTTTCATAATAATTATAATTATAAATGTGAAACATGTGTTGAGGCAAAATTAACAAAGGTCAAAAACTGCTTGATCTAATACATAGCAATGCTCGTAAAGCTTGTTTAAATGAGAGGAAGGAATAAAAATGTTTATTGCCTTCATTGCTACAAACTAATTCGAAGAGAATTTATTCTCTATAAGCAAGAAGTTGAAAACCAACTTAACAAAAAAAATTAAGTGATCGTGGTAGTGGATATGTTGAATCATTTCAATATTGTACACAACTTCATAACACCACCATACTTTCCTTAAATAGAGTAGCCGAGTAGAAAATTAGACTCTAAAGGAAAAGATGGACACACTGCTAAAAAGCTCTGGGTTATCACAAGAAATGTAAGGGAAGCACTTCTATGAGTTAATTACCTTTCATATAAGGTACCCCACAAGAAAAAAAGGACAAGACACCATATGAGTTATGGAAAGGTAGAAAACCATCCTACAACCACTTGATAGTGTGGGGGTGTCTTGCTAGCGTAATGTATAATGGTAAGTCGAGACATATGCATCGTCGACACAATAAAGTTAAACAAATGATCTCAAACTGAGTAATCTATATTGATTTTGAAAAATAAAAAAATAAGAGGATACGCTAACTAAAGACTTAAAACGAGATCATGTTGATAAAGCATAGAAATGAATGTGACTAAATCCCATGAAAATAAAAGGCTCTATGTGAAGAGACTTAGTTGACTAGAGATCCCAAGATCTAGGTTCATTGGAACAACCTAATTGCATAGACCTTGTGAGGTCACTATGGGGGTACTTATCCCAAGTTCGTTCCTATGATGTAAACAATGACTAAAAATGGGATAGGTTAAGTAATGCTTTTAATGACCATTGTGTGTTTTAGATAGTCAAACAACACAAGTCACCTATGTGAGAGTGAAGTGGGGCCGCTTCAAGGATACTATTAGGGCATAGTTCTCTCAAACTCTTGTAAAACCAAGAGATGTTCACAGCTATATAAACATACCCATGAGAACTAAAACATTGTCAGGGAGGTAGTTGTGTGAGGTATATCATTGTTTACACAAAAGGCAGAACATTTCAAATACATCACGTCTAATAGTCAGCTAGTAAAGTAACTATACTTTCGCAAGGGAAGGTTCAAGGGTGGATTACCTATCTATCCTATGCAACTATTGATTGTAGATTCTATCACCACAACAAGTCAATGTTTTTTTTAATAAAACTATCAATTTTCATTCATGTGGAGGATTGTTGGAAAAAATATTTTTATAGGAACTTTGAGGCATATTCTCAATAGGTAAAGGTGGTGAGTTGAATCATAAAATTATGGTTTCATATTCTACTCCATGAAACCTTTACAATGGTATATCATATGCTCAAAATGGTTGAGTGATGAGTAAGAAATTGATGCTCAAATTAAGCTACTTGGAAATATTGTTGAGGAAAAGAAGAGACTTGGATCTTACATTGGTTAAATACCAAGTGTGAGATGTGTTTATATATGTGAATCCTCTTGAAGGTTAATTGAATGATTAGGCTTGTAACCTTGCCTCGCGCGCAGGGGGGTATAGGTCCAAACCTGATAGGGTTGGGGTACACCCGCACGTCGTGGGTAATGCGAAATATCCGGACCGGTCGTGCCCAAATGAGCTTGCGGATATTTTAAGCCCAACACGAATTTATTTTTCCTTAGCAGACATAATCTACTTATTTATAGGTAGTATCTGATTTGATTTAATTTTTAAACCAAATTGATTTTTTGGCTTCTTAATGCCAGATTTTATGATTATTTCTAAATTTTCCACTATCCTAAATGCCTATAAAAGGCTGTGTATTATGTAGGATTAAAACACACATTCTAATAATTTCTTATAACAAAATTCTGTTCATTCCAAAACTCTTTGCCCTCTCTATATTTTTTACAATATTCTGGTGATAGAAAAAGGTAAAGTTCATTCATTGCTCGTTGTAGAGGTGTTACTACTTTGATCACTATTATTGTTGTATCCTGGAAGACATTTGACCAATGTTTCTCTAAGTACTATAGGAGCAGCCGAATCTATCTTAAGGAAACTGTGTTTCACAAGCCTCAACGTTTCATAAAATCCCTATTCTTCCTTCTTTATTTCAAATTTTCATTATGGTTTTATTTGATTTTCGTATTTAATAAATTAATTATAAATCATTCTATTTATATTTTATTTCATATGTATTTATTTATAATTAATTATATGTTCACTAACGGGGTGTTTTGTCTAATAATACATTAACGCTTGGGTTTTCACCTTGATTCATAGATGTTCTAGTCCTGACTGTGCTAATGAGTATATGCTAACAAGTCTTGTTAGGAGTATCTATAAAATCTTGGAAAAATATTACTTGTGGGCGAAGCTACAGGTAATAATCAATTTGCTTTCATTATAGGCCAACAAATATTGAATTTTCATTTTGATGGAATAGGAGGCTAATGTTTGAAGTTAGTTTTAGAAAAGCTTACCGCATGCTTTTCTAAGCCACAAAAGATTTATTAAAAATAAAAGGTAATATAAACAAAACCTTCAATAGCAACAAGCATAACAACATGGTACACCAAAACCACATAAAACCAAC
Source organism: Gossypium longicalyx (assembly GCA_025698465.1). Taxonomy (NCBI): domain Eukaryota; kingdom Viridiplantae; phylum Streptophyta; class Magnoliopsida; order Malvales; family Malvaceae; genus Gossypium; species Gossypium longicalyx. Next base: position 22,231,107 of record CM047007.1, read on the forward strand.
CTACACTAAGGAAAACATAAACAACAGATAAAATATGCATAACACAAACTAGACTCACCCCTATGCCATGAACATATCATTATAGTCAATACCAATTTCAATAATAGTATCATCCAAGCTATTAGCTTCACAAAAAACATTAGAAAATGAAACCACCCAACTTAGGATTGTTAGCATTTTTAACGTGTATAAGTAGTACCTATGTAACAGCTCGTTTCTCAATGTTTCGGGGCCACAAATCCTACGAATGAGTTTGTAAATATTATTATTTAATATTTATGAGTCAAATATTGTACTATATTTGATTTTGATGTTGTAAATTATGTTATTTGAATGAATAACTAAGTTTAAATGGTGTGTCCCTAATGTCAAGTGGGTTTAAAAAATGAGGTATCGAGATCTTGTTTCTATAAACTGAGTTCGTAAATATATTATTAAATATTTATGGAGTGTTATTAAGGTCAAATTAAAGTTTAGTTTAGAAATTTTAATGTTTAGATTGTTAATTAATTAAAATGGACTAAATTGCAAAAGATATAAAAGTTGAATTCTATATGTTAAAGGGGTCAAATGACTATGGAATCTTAAATTAAATGACTTATAGGGTGATTATACCACATACATTAGTAGTGGACAATTATGGGCATGTTTTTGTCATTTTATAAGTTAATAACATAAAGGCAAAATGGTAATTAAGTGATAAATTATGTTAAACAAAAGATGAGATAGTGTCATCTTCTTCAATTTATAGTTTTTACCAAATGAATGTATTTGGGAGAGAACTTGAAGCTTCGGTTTGAATTCCTCCTTGCATATGAGTGATTTTAGTTTTCGTTTTTAGTAATTTTTATGTTTTTGAGCTCGTATAAACTTAATTTAGCTAATCCGGGGGTTAAACTGTAAGATTGTTAAATGTTATAAACTATGTCATGGGTGAATTTGATATGTTTTTGAAGTTTTTGGTAGATTGTTAAGCTTAGTTGTTAAATAGACATATTCTGTTAAGTAATTTTGATGATTTTAAGGTTTAGGGACTTATTTATGAAAATGGTAAAATTTAAGGAAAATATTATAAATTGATGATAAATGTGGGCTCTTGTATGATTAGATAAAAAATTGCTAGCATGATTTATGGTTAAAAATGGTGAAATTGCAAGTTCCGAGTTTAGGGACTAAATTGCATAAAAGGTAAATTTTGAAGGCAATTTTGTAAATTTTCATTGTTAAGGATTATAAGTTAAATTGATTATTTTAAATGCTGGAATGGGGTTAATTGAATAAAAATATTTATCTAGACCAAGAAATAACTCGAACAGACACAAATCATGGAAAAGTCAAAGTAGCGGAATAATGATCTGATTGTGTTAGAAGTTGTTATGAGTTCAGGTAAGTTCGTATAGAGATTAAATTTGTCATTTGATGTTTTGGATGAGTTACTATGTATAATTATATGAATTATAATCTTGATTTGATAATTGATATTATGGATATTGTTGGAAGGTTTGTTGACTTAAAGTTGTAATTTATAAATGTGAAATTCATGATAGTAGACAGAAATGTTATAATGCGATTGAAATAAACGATTTGAGATGTAAAAGTCCCATTTGAATCTTGTGAATACCTAGGATATGAATAACATGTCATTAGGATTATATAGTGTAACACCCCAAACCCGGCCTGGATGTTATGGCCGAATCTGGTGATGTCACAAGAAATGAGTTTTGGAAACAATGTTGTTTCGATAAATCAACCTAGTTTTATAATTATCGCTAATAACATAATTTAATAATTCATTTACCAAAACAATATTTGCAGCGGAGCTTTTAAAATTGTTATATTTTGAAAAATTCAGATCGTACTTTTAGAAAAACCTTTGATCTCGTAAAACAGTAATTTTAGTCAAACGTTGCTGTAAAAGTAAAAGCATAACAAATCAAATAAAAACTTAAACAGTTCAGAGAGTCCAAATAATACAAACTCCTGAAATTAACCTTTAAAGAAAATAAATTGAAACATTTAATTAGCTCAGTTCGTGGACTAGTGGTCACCGCAAGGCTCCGCCGCATCGATCCGCCTAAGTCTGTGGATTACCTAAATAGAGACAGACAAACAAATGTGAGTTTATGTAAACTCAGTGTGTGACCCAACAGAAATAGACATGTAATACAAACAGAATCATATGCATAGTCAGATACAGATATAGATTTGGGCTCAGACCCATTTTAGATACCGAAAAATAGAATCAGATAACTAGAATCCTACTCTCATCTTCTACACCTCATCTCCGACCATCCTAACACACCACGTGGGGTTAAAAAAACCCACCCATCCCTGCACACCATATTGTACCGTTACAATATGTATCAGATATAGTGCAGCTAAGCTGCCAGATAATAGGCAATGATCACCGTACAAAACACTTCCTCCGTAGATAAATCCCACCCCAAATTAGGTGCAAATAACATATACAGAATTACAGAATAAACATGCTTAACACACTTATGTACAGATAGTAGACATGTTTACATAGTACAGTCAAACATACATTTAGTATCCTACTCAGATCAATCTATCAAAATTCCATCGCGTATAGAATAGGGTTTATTTAGCCTTTACCGACCCTACAGTAGGCCCACAGTCAATTGAAGCGACTCATGCGACCCTAGGAAAAACTATAGAAATATAGGCCTACATGCCTGTGTAGCTTGACCGTGTGGGCCACACGCCCAGATTGGCCTTACCCATGTAACCCACATGGCCTGGCCCAAGAATCTACATGCCCGTGTAGCTGGCCCGTGTGTCAAGCCCGTGTGGGACTACAAGCCCAACTTGATCATGCCAGTGTGGTCCACACGGCCACACTCAAGCCACCACACAGCCGTGTGCTACACATGGTCATGTATTCAGCGACCACACGCCCGTGTGGCGTCGACAGTGCATTTTTTTGGCTTCTGCTGAAACTTCATTTTCTGCATTTCGGGTACACACCTGGCATCATTTTGATGCAAAAATACTCCCGAGCCTTCTAAATCCTAAAAGCAAAGTAGCCAACAGCCCAAATTCAGAACACATTTACGAAACTCAAAATTAAAAATATTCTATAGCGAAGTCTTACAACATTCACAAATGAACCTGAACATTTACCGTCAACAAATCAAAACCTCTAACGCTCAAATCTCTGCAGAAGCACTAACCGATTCTTGACCTGCGCCTAGTCCAAAAGAACCAAAAACAACCCCCTTTTAGAAAACTAACCACGAAACAAGAAGATAGAGGGAATACAATTACTTACTGAACGAGTGCAAACAACCGTTGAACAAAAATGTGACAATTTGGAAAATCGAAAAGGAGACGGAGAGGCAAGGAAAATTCAATAGAGGAGAGGGGAAAATAGAACGTCAAAAAGATGAAAGAATTTTGGGAAAATTGAAAATAGAAAAATAAAATAAAATAACAGTTATCCTCAAATCCCTCAAATTACTCCCCACTAACCCACTAACAACCAACCTCTTAGAATCCAACTCCACCAAACTTTAACAGGAAACTGAGCAAAAATTTATACCCGCGCTTGCGCAGGGATTCGAACACAGGACCTCCAACACACCAACACCCTTACCACTCGAATCAGCAGGCTCATTCTGATATGGATTTACAGAAAATTTAATAAAAGCCCACTGAACAAGGATAAGACTTAGATTAAAAAATAACCAAAATTGACAGAATTGGGCTTGAACCCAAGACCTCACACACACACACACTTAGAACACTTAAACACTGAAGTAGATACACACTTATGTCAGATTTTACAGAAGCAGAAATAAATTATTTGGGGTGTTACAGCTCTACCCCCTAAAAGAAATTTCAACTTCAAAATTTATCTGATCAGAATAAATGAGGATACTGCTGATGCATCGAGTCTTCAAGTTCCCACGTGGCGTCCCCAGTACCATGGTTCCACCATAGGACCTTCACTAAAGGAATGGACTTCCTCCTCAGAACCTTAACGTCTCGATCTAGAATCTGAACTGACTCCTCATCAAAGGTCAAGTCCGGCTTAACCTCGTTATCTTCAACAGAGACAACATGAGATGGATCCAACCAATACTGCCTCAACATCAAAACATGAAAGACATTGTGGAAATGGTCCAACTCTGGAGGTAGCTACAACTGATAAGTGACCGGTCCCACACGCTTCAGAATCTGATACGGCCCCATAAACCTAGAGTTTAACTTGCCCTTATGACTGAATTTTAGAACCTTCTTCCATGGTGAAACCTTAAGAAAAATAAAATCCCCTACAGAGTACTTAATGTCACGCCCTTTTAGATCAGCATAAGATTTCTGCCTATCAGAAGCTGCCTTCAGACGATCCCGAATTAGCCTAACCTTATCCTCAGGCTTAGAAACCACTCAGGACTCAAAACTCGACGTTCACCCAACTCAGTCCAACATAACGAAGTACGACACTTACGACCACACAATGCCTCGTATGGTGCTATCTGGATGCTAGACTGGAAACTGTTATTTTAGGTGAACTCAGCTAACGGCAGATAATCTTCCCAACTACCTTGGAAATCAATCACACAACTCTGAAGCATATCCTCTAGTATCTGGATCACCCTCTCAGATTGACTATTGGTCTGAGGATGAAATGCAGTACTGAAGTCCAATCTCGAACGTAGAGCCTCATGTAATTTCTTCTAAATCCGAGAAGTAAAGCGAGGATCTCTATCAGAAATAATCGACACAGGAACCCCATGCAGTCTTACAATCTTGAAAATGTAGAGCTTCACTAACTTCTACAGAGAATAGTCTGTCCGAACAGGAATAAAGTAAGAAGACTTGGTCAATCGATCCACGATGACCCAAACAAAATCTTTCTTAGCGGGTGTCAAGGGCAACCCACTAACGAAGTCCATCATCGCTCGTTCGCATTTCCATAAGGGAATCTTAATTGACTGCAACAAACCCTAAGGCAACTGGTGTTCAGCTTTAATCTGTTGGCACATCAGACATCGAGCCATAAAATTCGTAACCTCACGCTTCAAACCCAGCCACCAGTACAACTCACGGAGATCGCGGTACATCTTATTACCGCCTGGATGCATAGCATAAGGGCTACTATACGCCTCCTTAAGAATAGACTGCCTCAAACCAGTATTATTCTGTACATAGATTCGTCCTCAAAAACATAGAACTCCATCATTATTCAGCCCAAAATCCAAAGTACTTCCACTCTCAACCTGACGAAACCGCAATCCTAGAGTCTCATCCTCCAACTACTTATCTTGAACTTGCTCAAGCCAAGTCGGCTTAACTTAAAACTCTGCTAATAGACCCCCATCATCAAACAGACTGGGTTGAGTGAGCATTGCCTTCAAATCAGAAATCGCCCTACGAATTAGAGCATCGACCACCACATTGGCCTTACCAGGATGGTACTCTATCGTGCAGTCATAATCCTTAAGCAATTCAATTCATCGGTGCTGCCTAAGATTCAACTCCTTTTGAGTAAGGAGGTATTTGAGGCTCTTGTGATCGGTGTAGATGATACACCTCTCACAGTACAGATAGTGCCTCTAGATTTTTAGCGCAAAGACCACAACAGCCAACTCAAGGTCATGTGTCGGATAGTTCCCCCCATGTGTCTTAAGTTGATGGGATGCATAAGCCACAACCTTTCCATCTTGCATCAATACACATCCCAAACTGATGTGTGACGCATCACTGTATACCATAAACTCTTTACCAAATTTAGGCTGTATTAGAACAGGAGCCTGAGTCAGAACAGACTTGAGCTTTTCGAAGCTCGATTGGTGTATATCAGTCCAAACAAACAGAACATCCTTAAGTAGAAGCTTAGTCAAGGAAGCTACAATCAGATAAAACCCCTCTACAAACCGCCGATAATATCCCGCTAAACCCAGAAAGCTATGGATCTCAGATACATTATTAGGCTTTTTCCAATCCAGCACAACCTCTATCTTCCTTGAATCCACTTGAATCCCCTTAGCAGACACCACATGCCCCAAGAAAGTTACCTTTCGTAACCAGAACTTGCACTTACTCAACTTAGCATAGAGTTGCTTTTCACGAAGAATCTAAAGCATTACTCTAAGATGCCTATCTTGCTCATCCTCAGTCTTAGAGAAAACAAGGATATCATCGATGAAGAGCACGATAAACTGATCCAGATAAGGCTGAAACACTTGGTTTATCAGATCTATGAATACGGCCAGAGCATTCATCAAACCAAAAGGCATAACTAAGAACTCGTAATGTTCATAACGAGTCCTAAATGTAGTCTTACGAATATCAGCTTCCATAACCCTCAACTGATGATACTCTGATCGAAGAACAATATTAGAAAACACTGACGCCTCTCGAAACTGATCAAATAGGTCGTTGATCCTCGAAAGTGGATACTTATTCTTCACGGTCAACTTATTCAGCTGCCGATAATCGATGCTGTAGTAGCCCAGTTTAGACCTTAGTCGAAATAGTGGTTTTGGGACCACAAATTTGAAGTTAAAAAATTATTTTAATATTATTTTTAGTGCTTATAATATGTGAATTGATATGTGTGAAAGTTTCGTGTGGAAATTTTATCGTTTGTGTGCTTAATTTGATAAAAAGATTAAATCGCGTAAAATGCAAAAGTTACATTCTATTTGTTTAAGTGCTTAATTGCCATGAATTATTAATTATAAAGTCCTTATGATGTTATAAAACCATTTAAAAAATGGATGGACCATTATGCCTATAGTTAGTGGAATTTTAATGTTAATTCATTAATGCTAAAATGGTAATTATATTATTAAGCCATTTATAATAAAACATAGTGAAAATAATGGCCATTTTATCATATTTTATGACCGAATGAAGTAATGGAAAAATCTTAAAATAGGGTTTAGATATTCGGTTCTTGTGTGGCCAAATTGAGGTATGTATTTTGCTCGATTTTTGATAATTTCTACGTTTTTGTGATCGTTGTTATGTGTTCTAGCAAGCCCATCCCTAAATTCATGAAATTTTTGATAATTTGTTGAGATGCCATTGATGAATTCATGAATTTTGTGATGTTAAATGGTGAATTATTAAAGCTTAGTGCTTGATAAACATGTTTTATAAAGTGATTTTGAGTAAAAATGCATATTAGGGATTAAATTGAGAAAAGTATATATTGAGGGACTAAAATGTGAAATAAATGAAATGTGGGGGCTTATATGAACACCATGTATATTTGGCTAGGCATGTGTGCAAAGAAATTTTTGTGTATTTGGTGTTTTGTGTAATAAGGACTAAAATGTCAAAATATGTAATTTTAGGGGCTAAAGTGCAAAAATTCCCAAAGATGTGTTTGTGTATTAAATTGAATGTGTTGGTGATTAAATGAGTTAATTTTGAATACATATAGATCGAGAAAAATCAAATATTATCGAGTAAACGATCCGAATTGTCAATTTTGAGTACGAGGTAAGTTCGTACGTGATGAATGATTTTATAGTTATGTTTTAATGCTTTGATAATACATAAATTGTATAGATATTTGATTATGGTTTGAGTATGATGATAATTGACTATGTTCGGCAGTAAGTGTACGGTTTGAAATAGCTTCGGCTACAAATGGCACTAAGTGTGCGAGTTAGAATAGCTTCAGCTAAATGAGGCACTAAGAGTACGATACCGAGATAGTTTCAGTTTATTGAAATGGCATTAAGTGTGCGAGATTGTTACGGCTTCGACAAATCATTGATGCACTAAGTGTGTGAATTCTTAAAGCATGAAAATACTTCTTAATGAATTAATGAATTTGAACGAGAGGTGAGAATGAAATGAATAAATACGGGAAAGTTCATGTATGTTCGATACCTATGTGGTAGATGATACTATTTGTATGAAGCTTGAGGAATTCGTATGAACATATTAAATGAGATAGAATAGAATTGATGGATGAATTGTGAATTACTAAGTGTTTATTAGTTGATGTTTCGTATATTATAAACTGTTTATTATTTATGGTACGAACTTACTAAGCTTTAAAGCTTATTGTGTGAAATGTTCTCTATTTTACAGTGTTATAAAGCTAGCTCGGATCCAGGGATCGTCAGCGACTCATTCACACTATCGAACATCTATTTTGGTACCATTTTGAGAGAGTTGTATATATGGTATATGGCATGTATAAGCTAGTGTCATTTTGGTATGTTTTGTGTTGTGCTTAGCCATGAGACTTGGCTTGTAAATATTGGTATGTATGGTCTCTTAAGTTGGTCTAATTGGTATGTTGATAAGTAAGAAATGTGATGTTTATAATGTTCATGTGATAGTTTGAATATGGAATGTTGAAGTATGTACCAAAGTGATGAGTTTATACACTTTGAATTTATGTAAGTTAAAATGATTTTGGTATACTTTAGTTGTGAAATTGAGTAGTGAAATGGATGATATTTGAATGGCATGAAATATGTACAAATTGGTTGATTTGGTTGCCTATGAATGTATGCAAATAATGTTATAATGTTGAGGTTTTGGAGTGCTTGAGATACGTGAGAAATATGGCTTAAACCAAGCCTAATTTCACCCCACACGGTTGAGCACACGGGCGTGTGTCTCGACCTTGTGTCTACTATAATTTATTTATTCAAGTCAGTCTAGAGTACGACCTAGACACAAGGGCATATCTGGAGGCTGTGTGAGGCACACAACCTTAGTACATGGGCGTGTGTGGTGATTTCGAAGGGTACACGGGCTAGACACACGGGCGTGTGGTTGGCCGTGTGACCCAAGCCAGTTTCGACCACGGCCAAGGCACACGGGCGTGTCTTGTGACTGTATGGATAAGTCAGTATGTATGCCCTATTTTGCCATGGTTTAGACACATGAGTGTGTCTAAAGCTGTGTGAGGCACACGGCCTGTTCACACGGGCGTGTGACCTGTGAAACTTTGAAAATTTTGTTAAGTTTCTAAGAAAAATTGTTTGTACTCGGTTTAGTCCCGACCCCTTTTTAAAGCATGTTTAAGGTCTCGTTGACCTAATATAAGGGACTTGATATTGATGTATGATCTATGGTGTTATGATGATTGTGTAATGAATGCTAGATGTTTAGATATGTTCGGTAATACTCCTTTACCCTAGTCCAACGACAGATACGGGTTAGGGGTGTTACATATGCAAATCCTCATGGCCCCATCCTTCTTCTTAACAAATAGAACTAGTGTTCCCTATGGAGACACACTAGGACAGATGAACCCACAATCCAAAAGCTCTTGCAGTTGAGCCTTAAACTTCGTAAGCTCTTTCGCTGCCATACGATATAGAGCGATAGACACCGGAGCTATACTCGAAAGAAGCTCAACCCCAAACTCAACCTCTTGATTCGAAAGTAAACCTGAGAACTCCTCAAGAAAGACATTTGGAAAGTCCCTCACTATTCTGATATCTCTAACAGAAGAACCTCCAAAATAGGAAACACTGATGTAAGCCAAGTACGCCTTACACCCTTTCCGAACCAGTTTTGTAACACCCCTAACCCGTTTCATTAACAGACAATTCTTGTAGACTTTGTCAACCAAAACACATTTGCCTAAGGGGTTCGATACTCTAATCACAAATTTATTAGACTCTACAAGCAAAGTCTTACTAGATACTAAATTCATACATATATAAGAATGAGTTTATCCTGGACCTATCAATGCAATCACATTAGTATCATAGAGAGTGAAAGTACCGGTGATAACATCTGGAGATGACACTTCTTCGTGAGCGCAAATAGCGTAGGCTCTAGTAGGTGCTCTGGCCTCGGATCTCATAGCTAAATCCTTTGTCGCTCCTCTACTACCACTTACATTTTCAGCAGTTCTAGGTGGTCTACCTCTATTCGACGTGTTACTTGGTCCCACATTCTGAACTTTATCTTTCTCATCCAGCTTAGGGCAAATCTCGGATGAAGTGATCTAGCAAATCACATTTGTAACAAGCTTTATTACTTTTATTCCAACATTCTCCAAAATGTCGTCTCCTGCACTGTTGACATTTGGGTTTGTTGTCTCTTACACTACCAACACTCGATACTGATGTAACTTGAGCATTAAAACCTGAGTGTTGTTTTCTAAGATCTCTATTCGAATATTCGTTTGAAGCATTTGGGCGAGCGTACAAATCTCTAGATTTCTTTGATAAAGATTGATACAACTTACTCATCGATCTTTTTTCAAGTCTCTAGCTTCTGAATCTACTTTTCTCTTTTCTTTGCTAAAATCCTCGGTTTTACAAGCCCTTTCAACCAAAACAAAAAATTCCTTCAACTCTAGAATTCTGACTAATAGTTTTATATCTTCGTTCAACCCGTCGATGAACCGCTTACACATAATCTCTTTGGTAGAAACATATTCCCTGGCCTACTTACTCAACCGTACAAATTCTCTTTCATATTTGTCACGATCATTCGACCTTGTTTTAATTCTAGAAGCTCTTTGTGTTTTTGATCGAGAAATCTTTGACAGATGTATTTCTTTCAGAATTCAGATTGAAAGAACTCCCAAGTAACTCGTTCTTTCAGAACCATTGATATCAACATGTTCTACCATTGGTACGCAATGTCTCTAAGCAACGATACATCACATTTAATACATTCATCAGGAGTACAAGACAATTCATCGAATACTCAAATCGTATTTTCAAGCCAGAACTCAGCTCTCTCAACATCATCATCAATAGTAGCACAAAACTCTTCAACCCCATGTTTACGAATCTTATCTACTGAAGGCTTGTTCAATCGTATCGGGTCTATAACTTGAGGAACAACAGGGATTTGTTGAGGAATAGGTGGGGGTGGAGGTTGTTGAGCAGTCGAATTCGTTTGAACAAACTCTGTGAACCACTCGTTAATCATTTGGAAAAAGGCTTCTTTAGCTTCTCCTCCCTGACTACCCATATAGGGTCTAAAACCAGATGGCACTATCCCTTACGTGGGAGCAGGTGTATTACTCTTAACCTCATTGCCTATAGCTTGATTATGATCCATTACTATATGAAAACACAATTTAAAACATCATGAGTCATCACACAATCTCATTTTATATATATGGCATGTATAACTAGACTCACACACACGCTACGTTAGTCTTAGAATCGACTAAACCATAGCTCTAATACTAATAAAATTAACACCCATAACCTGTATTTGTCGCTGGAGTAGGTTTACGAGGTATTACCGATCAATTCATAACATATAGCATACATTTACCAAACATAAAGCATTCATTCTCATAAATCATTCAACACAATCATATTTTCCCTTATAAGGGCCTACGAGGCCTTAAACATGCTTTAGAAGTGATTTGGGACTAAACCAATAACCTATGAAAATTTTTGGAAACTTAGAAAAATTTCAATCATATAGGGGTCACATGCCCGTGTGAACAGGCAGTGTGCCTCACATAGCTCCAGACACGCCCGTGTCTCAGGCCGTGTGGAAACAGGGCATACATACTGACTTAGGTCACACGATCAACCACAAGCCTGTGTGCAGAGGCTATGTAACTCACTGACTTGATTTTAAAGAGAGCTTCAGGGGCTACACGGCCGTGTACCATGACCGTGTGTCACACATGGCTGAGACACACGCCCGTGTCTTTACCCATGTGGACAAAAATAGGCTATTTGTCAAGCCATTTTGCCACCCAACCAAGTATACCTATAAAAGAGAAAATGGTACCATTTCATCATACAATACGGCAGCCAAAATCATCAACCAAATACACAATTCATACCATTGAAATTTCATCTATTCCAAATCTCAAATCACTGCCATTTACTTAGCCAAATACATGCCAAAACAATATAAAAAAATATGGCTTATTTACCATAATTTACACATACATAACTTACCCTATAATAACCAACACAACATCTAAAATCATATCTCATCAAGGCATTTCTCAAGCATTTATACTCCACAAATGAATCAACCATTTGAGCAACTATAAAACCATCACCACATTCATACCAAAACATACCAAAATAAGCCATCACTCATGGCTATATATACAAACCAAAACATATACATTTACAAGCCATTTTAAATGGCTAACTTTATAAGCTTTACATATACCATAATGATCAAAGTCCCTATACATGCCATATACTCAAAACTTAACTCAAAATTACCAACTTAGATGTTTGATAGTGCAATGATGTTCCCGACGACTCTCGGATCCGAGCTAGCCTTGATTCACTATAAAACATAGAAAAACAACACGAAGTAAGCTTCACAGCTTAGTAAGCTTGAAGGTGAATAACTTGATTCATCGAATCAATGCAAATCAACCAATGACACATGAAAAAACTATATACACATTAACTACAAACCTTTCTCATGTCTCAAAACATGATCAAATACCATCTCATCAAACTTTCACTATTTAATACTCGAATATGTTCTGTACATACCTGTATCGCCTCGTACTAACTTCTTCCTCAACCATATCATTCGTTTACCTGTTGAACCATTCAAAATAGAAATTGGATACTCAGGAGTCTCGTACGATAAGTACATATACCATGGCCCCTAGCCAAATCAAGGTAACTTATCCGAAAAACTATTATCATGACCCAAAGCAAAATCATTCGATATGCATGGCTTGAAGCCAAATCGGTAAAATATGCACCCGAAGTGCTAATATCATGGCCTGAAGCCAACTCAACATATCACTTACTAACATGTCAATAGTATCCAAAACTATTCTTACGGTTCAACCAAGCTTTCACACTTTTCGTTTCTATTATCGAATGCATTCGTAGAGTCATTTTCATAATTCACACATTATCCATAATCTTGTTTTAACAATTTATTCAATATTAAAGCATTTTAACATACATTTATAATGTAATCACCACATACGAACTTACCTCGTATTCAAAATTGATGGATCGGGTCGACTACTTGATAACCTTGTTTTTCCCCTGATCTAAATCCAAATTCTTTCTTTCTTGATCTGTATGAATTTAAAATTAACTTATTTAATCAACCATTCATTCAATTTAGTCCAAAACATACATTTAGGCCTATTTGCACATTAGCCTCTAATGTTTCACACTTTTAACAATTTAATCCTTATTTCACAAAACACAAAAATTCACATAATTTCAATAAACCCAAGCTTGGTTGAATTATATATAGATTCCTAGCAACCGGAAACTTTCATTTATTTCACATTTCAACCACACAATTTGCATATTTCACAATTTAATCCATATTATGCATTTTCATAAAAAATGACTTTATAAAACATGAAAATATATCATCAAGCTTTCATATTTCAACATTAAACATTAAAGAACACGTAGATTCAACAATGGAAACTCTCAAAATCTTTAACAATTTTGAAATCTAAGGTACGGGCTAGCTAGAATACGAAGTAACAATCTCAAAAATGTAAAAATCATCAAAAATTGAGCTCAAAACACTTACCGATTAACCTTGCAAGTGCCGAACCCTAAAGCTCAATCAAATGCTTTCTTCCTCATCAGTATTTGGCCAAAAGAGAGAAAGATGGATAAAAATTCATTTTGTTTTTATTTATTATATGTTAATTATGCTAATTACCAATATGGCCTTAATGAAATATCATTAATATCATCCATTTAATGTCCAAAATTGGACGGTCTAATATCATCATAAGGACTTCTAAGTTAATAAAACATAGCAATTAAACGCCTTTAACAAGTAGAATGCAACTTTTGCATTTCACGCGATTTAGTGCTTTTTATCAAATTAACCAACTAATCGATAAAATTAGCTCACAAAATTTTCACACATATCACATAACATGCTATAAATACCGAAAATAATATTAAAATAATTTTTTGACATCGAATTTGTGGTTCCGAAACCACTGTTCTGATTTAGCTAAAATCGATCTGTTACAAGTTTCTTAGCCAGAAGAGTAGAGATCACCACTTAGTCGATTCTCAGAACGACCCTCTTAGTCGTGCAGTCCAAACTAACTCGGTGTTTAACCAGCCAATCCATGCTCAGAATTAAGTCGAACTCCCCAAAGGAAAGCTCCATCAGATTTACCAGAAAAATAGTCCCTTGCACCTCTAACAGAACATCCCTATAGAGTTTACTAACCTGAACAGACTACCCCAATTGACTCAATACAGTAACCTCACTAGATGTGCTCTCTATAGAAACCCTCAAGTTTTCAGATATAGTGCTAGCTATATAGGAATGTGTGGAACCTATGTCTATCAGATCAGTGTAAGGTACATCAAAATTTAAGAACGTACTAGTGATAACGTCTAGAGCATCTCTGTCCTTTTGGCGTCGAGTAGCATAAACAAGTGCAGCCTGCCTCACCTCTGCTTGACCAACACCTCTACCCGATGCTCTCTGCCCACGACCCATAACCTTACCATATCTAGTCTGTCCACGACCCTTAGGTGGCTACTGAACTACTTTCTGAGGCTTTCCGGAACCCGGTGCCGAAGCTTGCATCTAATCAGCCCTCTATGGACGCTCCCTAATATGGTGCTCTAGAGACCTGCACCTCAGACAAGCCCCTATCCTTTCCTAACACTCGCCCAGATAGCACCTACCACAATCATTGCACGGCTGTAACCCTATAGGAGCAACAAGGGTCCCTACTTTAATTGGCCCATCAGGTCTGGCCTTTTTCTTAAGCCTCTGAACAGAATTAGAGAGCTTCGAATCCCTCTTATTCTTTCCTCTCTCACAGTCCCTATTTTGGCGCTCCACGTGCTTAACATCCTCGGTGATCTTCTCCTTCTCAATCAGAACCACGAACTCTCGCTCCCTATGTGAAGTAATCAGTACCCTTTGATTATCCCTTAACCTGTCCCCAAACTGGAGACACCTCTCATACTCAGTCGCCACCATGCCTTGAGCGTAGCGGCTCAGCCTCATACTCGGCCACAGATCTATCGCATTGCGTGAGATTCATGAACTCACGCCTACGAGCATCCACATAACTAGATCCCATATACTTGCTCTGGAAGGTCATCTTAAAGAAATCCCAACTCAGACAATCTGGCTAGGTACCTTCATTAACTGGCAACCACCACTAATAAGCCTCATCATGAAGCAAGGAGACTGCACCTTTCAGTTTCTGCTTAGGAGTGCAATCTAGATCATCCATGATCCTCTCTGTGGCCTCCAACCAATATTCGACCATATTAGGGGCGACTCTAGTGACAGCTCTAAACAACTCAGCACCATTAGACTAGAGTCGTTCAGTTACTGACCCTTGACCTCTAGCTCCAGAATGGAGTCCAGTGACCCTCTCCAAGATCCTCAGCATAGCTTCAGATAGTGCGTCGTCCCCAGCCGAGCGATTCTGAGACCCAATCTCAGTAACAGGCGATACTAGAGTCTCATTCGTATCCAAGTTTGGCATACTAGCTAGATAGGAAGACTCAGCTCGAACCCCCTACGGCTTTTGCCATGGCCATGTGTACCACGTCTGTGTGTCCCATGAGTGCTCATAGTGTAATTCAAATTTTATTTACATTGCAAAGTTTTGTATCAGTTTCAGTTATTTACTAACAGATATTTTTTGTATAAATTATCAGAAGTTCAGTTTTGTCTCCAAAAGTTTCAGTCTCGAACTGTTCAGTTCAATTTCAGAGAGTACTAACTACAGTATTTTCAGAGTTTTCTATCAAAATTTTAGAGATACTTACAGGATCAGTGCTGGAGACTTGGTATACCACACACTTCCCAATTTATCAAAAATATTTTTAAACAACTATTTTTTAAAACACAATTTTAGAACCCAAAATTTAAAGCCAAGTTTTATAACTTGGCTCTGATACCATTAAATGTAACACCCCAAACCCGACCTAGACGTTATTGCCAAATCTGGTGATGTCGCAAGGAATGAGTTTTGAAAACAGTGTTATTTCGATAAATCAACCCAGTTTTATAATTATCGCTGATAACATTATTTAATAATTCATTTACCAAAATAATATTTGCAGCAGAGCTTTTAAAATCGATATATTTAAAAAAATCCAGATCGTACTTTTAGAATTGATCTCATAAAATCGTAATTTTAGTCAAACGTCGCTGTAAAAGTAAAAGCATAACAAATCAAATAAAAACTTAAATAGTCCAGAGAGTCTAAATAATACAAACTCCCAAAATTAACCTTTAAAGAAAATAAATCGAAACCCTTAATTAGCTCAGTTCATGGACTAGTGGTCACCGTAAGGCTCTGCCGCACCAATCCGTCTAGGTCTGTGGATTACCTGAACAGAGACAGAAAAACAAATGTGAGTTTACGTAAAATCATTGTGCGACCTAACAGAAATAGACATGCAATACAAACAAAATCATATGCACAGTCAGATATAGATACAAATTTGGGCTCAAGCCCATTTCAGATATCGAAAAACAAAATCAGATAATCAAAATCCTACCCCATCCTCTACACACCATCTCCGACCATCCAAACACACCATGTAGGGTTAAAAAAAACCCACCCATCCGTACACACTATATTATGCCGTTACGACAAATATCAGATATAGTGCAGCCAAGTTGCTAGATAATAGGCAATGATTGCCGTACAGAACACTTCCTCCGCAGATAAATCCCACCCCAAAACAGATACAGAATTAAAATTAAACATACTTAACACACTTATGTACAAATAATAGACATGTTTACACAGTACAATCAGACATACATTTAGTATCATACTCAGATCAGTCTATCAGAATTCCATCACATACAAAATAGGGTTTACTTAGCCCTTACCGACCCTACAAAAGGCCCACAGTCGATTGAAGTGACTGGTGCAGATAACAGATACAGAATTACATATTAAACATACTTAACACACTTATGTACAGATAGTAGACATGTTTACACAGTACAATCAGACATACATTTAGTATCCTACTTAGATCAGTCTATCAGAATTCCATCGCATACAAAATAGGGTTTACTTAGCCCTTACCGACCATACAAAAAGCCCACAGTCGGTTGAAGTGACCGGTGTGACCTTAGGAAAAACTACATAAATATGGGCCCACACGCTCGTATGGCCCACACGCCCAGATTAGCCTTGCCTATGTGGCCCACACAGCTTAGCCCAAGAATCCACACGCAAGTGTGTCATGCCAGTGCAGGCCCACATGCCCTTGTGGCTTACCCGTGTGTCATGTTCGTGTGGGCCCATACGGACAAACTCGAGCCACCACACGATTGTGTGCTGCGAACGGTTATACCTTCATCAACCACACGGTCGTGTCTCACACACGGCCTTCGACACGGGCGACCAGACGCCCGTGTGGCGTCGATATTACAGTTTTTTAGCTTTTGTTGAAACCTCGTTTTCTGTGTTTTGGGTACACACCTAGTATCATTTTGATGCAAAACCACTCCTGAGCCTTTCAAATCCTAAAAACAAAGTAATTAACAGTCCAAATTCAAAACACATTTACGAAACTCAAAACTAAAAATATTCCACAGCGAAGTCTTACAACATTCACAAATAAACCCGAACACTTACCTCTAACGAACCAAAACCCCTAACGCTCAAATATCTACAGAAGCACTAATCGATTCTTGACATTCGCCTAATCCAAAAAAACCAAAAACAACCCCCTTTTAGAAAACTAACCACGAAACAAGAAGATAGAAGGAATACAGTTACTTACTAAACGAGCGCAAACAACCGTTGAACAAAAATGAGACAATTTGGAAAACTGAAAAGGAGAGGAAGAAGCAAGGAAAATTCAGTAGAGGAGAGGGGAAAACAAAATGTCAAAAAGATGAAAGAATTTTGGGGCAATTGAAAAAAAAACAAAAATTATCCCCAAATCCCTCAAATTACTCCCCACTAACCCACTAACAACCAACCTTTCAAAATCCAACTCCACCAATACTCTAATAGGAAACCAAGCAAAAATTTATACCCATGCTCGTACAAGGATTCGAACACAGGACCTCCTACACACCAATACCCTTACCACTCGAACCAGCAGGCTCATTCTGATATGGATTTACAGAAAATTTAATAAAAGTCCACTGAACAAGGATAAGGCTTAGATTAAAAAATAACCAAAATTGGCAAAATTGGGGCTTGAACCCAAAGACCTCACACACACACCCAAAACACTTAACCACTGAAGCAGATACACACTTATGTCAGATTTTACAGAAGCATAAATAAATTATTTAGGGCGTTACATACGGTTCCAGTGCTGGTTTGAATGTCTTACCAATAGTTGAGGTCCTACATTTGTTGCGGATACTCCATAACTCATGTGAGCAACATTGTGTAGCTAACATTTTGATCCATAACTCATGTGAGCAAACCCATTTCACAGCTCGTGTGAGCACTAATAGAAAAGAAATGTTATGGTTACATGAAAAGGCACACTATGTGTGAGCATTCCCAAGTATCCAATGTTATTCTATACGGTTTAATGGGTAAGTAAAGGATAATGGAAAAGCATGTATAAAAACTTAATGTTACTAATGTTCATATGAAATGGAAAGATGGATATGCATATATGAAATGAAAATGATGAGAGTGTATCATGTGATGGATGAAATATGCATGGAATTTATTTCTTAATATATGATATGTTCCATAGATGTTATGTTTACTTATCATCTACTAACTATGTATATTCAAATAAGAAGAATGTGTATTAGATATATATATATGTAATGGATGATATAGAAAGCCTAAATGCTTATTATGTATATGTCATGATTTACTTGGAACTTACATATAATGTTATACTTACTAACCTTATGAGGTGGTGTGTATAGGAAAGGAAGTTTGACATATGACATGATGAAATTAGGTTTGGTTGTTTAATTTAAAATGTTCGGTAAGTTTAAGTTTCCTATATACGAGCTTACTAAGCACTAATTACTTATATAACTATTTTCTTTATTTTGTAGATCATCAGAAGGCTCAATCGGTTGGAATCTTCATCAGAGCACAATCACACTATCCATTGACTATTTTCAAAGCTTTTAGATAAGTTAGGCTAATAGTTATAAATGTCATGTATAGGGTTGTATGTTAGTTTGTTATGTTTCGAGCATATGCCTAACATACTTGCGTATATATATGTGTTTTGGAATAAGTTGGTATATGCTTGTGTTAATAGGTGAGTTTGGTCTCTTATGTGTGTATCTTATGAAAGAATGTGATTAAGTGGTACAATTTAATAATGAAGTAACTGATTGGTGAGTGTGTGATGTGTATTTGGCATGTATAATGTTTGAATGCATATGCTAGTTTACTACTTGGTAAGTTGAGATATTTTGGTTGATGCCACACTTGTGTATACATTTATTTTAGCCTTGTAAAATGCTTAAGTTAATATGTGTATTTGTTCATTTGAAGGTCAAGTAAATAGATGACATATTTATAGCATTAAATCATGTCAATTGTGTATTTGTATGGTATATGTTCAAAGTATGAAAATGGCTTGAAATGTGTAGAATCAATGTTTACATTGTGGTGCCTTTGAATGGCATATTAGTTAGAATAATTAGGATGATTGAATGACATGTTTTGTAGATGTTTAAGGTGTTATTTTATTTTCAGGTTCAAGTTTCACACTGCATGTGATACGACCATGTGACCCAAGTCAGTGAGTTACACGGTTTGACATACAGGCTGAGGCACGACTGTGTCTCATAGTTTGAATCTTCACACGACCGTGTGACCCATGTTTTCTAATTTTTTATATTTTTTTCAAAAATTTTTGATTTGTTTTGAATTAGTCCCTGATTATTCCCAAACTATTTTAGTGTCTCTTAGGCTCGATTTAAGGCTGTAAAAGTATTTTTCTATAAATAAATTATGTTATTAAATGTTAATATATAATTGTATGTTAATTTCTATTTTGATGATAAATGTTCTAATTTGTACAGTAATGATCCATAACCTTTATCCGGCGATGGAGACGGGTTACGGGTGTTACAACCTAGCTGATTGGCCAACAATAGTTAAAGTTGGTAAACACACTCAACAGTTCTTGGCAATCGAGATTATTCTTTTGTATTCAGTTGTATAGTTGTTACAAAAGAGTTACTTTGTTACCAAATGTTAGTAGCGGTTATTGACCTGTATTCTCAGTTTGTTTACATTGAGATAACTCATATATTGCAACAGTGATCAAATAATGAAATTCTCATATTTTATCTTCTTCTCTCTTTCGTCTTCTTGATTTTTTTCTCTATTTTCTTGACTTACTCATATTTTATCATGGTATCAGAGTTGCTTCTACATAGTTAGAAGTGTTGAATCTAATTAAAGACACAAAGCGTCTCTACTTGACTGTTAAATCAAGAAAGGAAGAGCACATAAGAAAATTTCGCTGAGAGATTTTATCAAACAGGTAATGGGTAAACACAATATATGAGGAGAGCTGACTTGTTTTATTAACTTAGATTAATGAAATATATATAGTAGAATTACAACAAAATATCCCACAAAACTAGCAGTAATCTCAACCATGGGATCCAAATCTCCTATAAATACTAACACATTCCAACAAACAAAGATGACTTCTTCAATTAATGAAAAACATAAGACTAAATGAGAAAGTCATGTGACTGACTAAATTTCTGTAGTAATTTTAACAAGAAGATCTTAAATTGTTGATAAACTTGCCTATATGAAGCTTAACCATGGCATTGGATTAAGAATCAGAACACTCAATAACAACAACACAATATGTAATTGCTTCTAAGGTTAGTCGGATGTTTACGAATAAAAAGGTAAATGTAAAGTTGGATAATAGCAATTTTCTACGTTGGAAGTGATAGTATGGAGTCATGAATTAAAAAATATTTCAAAATTATCATTGGAAGTTCCTCCTCGATTTGTTTTTTACATTTATGGAAATAAAGTAGAATATGAAGCTTATGTGAAGGAAAATCATGCTTTAGCATCTTGGCTTCTCTCTACAGGTAGTTCATATC
This sequence comes from Gossypium longicalyx, assembly GCA_025698465.1. NCBI lineage: Eukaryota > Viridiplantae > Streptophyta > Magnoliopsida > Malvales > Malvaceae > Gossypium > Gossypium longicalyx. The sequence continues at coordinate 22,252,095 of CM047007.1, forward strand.
TACTGTCTTCTCTTATTGGGCCTGGAACTTCAGTATCTATTTGGAATATATTGCTTATAATATTTTTGACTTATTCCACAACAAAAGTGATGCAGGTTCATTATAAGGTGAGAGACATGAAGAAAGATGCCTTGAATATGTGCAAGTATATTACTCAAATAAAAGAAGTGTATGATATTTTAGTAGCATGTAGGCATCCAGTCTTAAATATTGAACATATTGCAATGATTTTAAATGGATTGCCTCGAGAATTTTGATCTTTTTTTATGGTTGTCATAACTACTAGCAAGGAACCCTACACACTAGATGACGTAATTATGATGCTTATGGATGTTAAGGCATGTCAAAGGGATCTTCTAAGGTTACTTGTTGGTGGAAACATCATACAACATAAAAATACTAGATCACATGAACCCCACACCCGAGCTAGATGGTGGATCCAAATATAGGACGCCATATTCATTATCAAAGCAACTCAAATCCAAATATAGGACGCCATATTCATTATCAAAGCAACTCAAATGACATTCATTCATTATATCGAAGCTAACTACCGAGCGTGGCGTAAATGAAAAATATTATGTTGTGTAATTGAAATGCACATACACGATGCCAAAGGAGCCCACATGTAATAACCCAATGTCATATGAGGTCAAACATAGAGTCAAGATATGAATCTTAGGTTAAATTGTCAAAATCGACGGGTTGTGTCTTAAGACAATAAAACCATGCCACAAGACATGCCTTCCTTGTTTTAAACTTTTTTGCTTTAAAGTTCAATCTATAGAGACATGGGGTTCATTTCTCGAAACTTGACCTTTAAGTCTCGAGACTTGATATAGAGTCTCCAAGTCCTCAGCTTTGGTATTTGTGGTCTTGAGACAAAAGCCTCTATTCTCGAGACTCCAAATTAAATTTAGGTTCGAAGTTGATTGTCTCGAGCCATAACTCAAGGCTTGGCACTGATACAAGATCTCTTCAATAACTTTTTAATAAGCTTAAAAATTTTAGTTAAAAGCTGAATTTACCTCTTGAATTATCTACAATCCAAAAGAAAAATAATTGTAGCTTCAATCCAAGAATCTTTTGCTGATGGAAAACTAACCAAGATGAACCGAGTAAAAAATGCCAACAAACTTACTGATGTCCACAAAACCAACTAAAAATTTGACTAAGACAAGTGCACCTGTCAATTAATAGTATAGCTATGGTGAGCAAAGATATCATTTTCATGAAGGCTAAATGTACTAGTAATTATTGTTTTCTATTATTTAACCGAATAATTTAAGTGATTGATTATAACTAAAATTAACTAAGTTAATTAACTATGAACACAACAAAGAACAAATTAAGAAAATAATCAAATAATAACCAAGAAGCGAAACAATACCCAAGAAATAATTCACCTAGACTTCATCTATCACTATCAATCTAAATTAAGAAATTTCTTCACTTAGTATTTTGATCTGTAGAAATCCCTAAATTATTGTAATATATCTCTTTAAGAATAAAAACAACTGACTCTAGGTTGATTAATTGGAATATTTTTCTAAATAAAACCCCTATTAGCGTATTAACTTAATCTATGGATTCCCCTATTAGATTTGACTCTAATCCAGTAGATTTATGTCGTCCTATTTCTAGGATTGCATGCAACTCCACTCAATTGTGCTAGATATACTCTTAAATAGGGTCTATTCCTCCTCTGATTTAAGCACATCAAACATGGATCAATAGTCTAGAAATATTAAATAAAGTATTAAGCACACATAATTAAGAACAAGATCCAATTCTTTAGTGCGTAAAATAAAAACCAAATGACAGAATTCATTATAGGCTTCATCTCTCTAGGTATTTAGAAAATTATTTCATGCTAGCAAATAAAAACATCCAAAATACAGTATAATCACAAGAAAAAAAAGAAACTCATAATAATTTCCAAAGAAATCAAAAGGGAATATTCAATCTTGATGGAAATTTGCTTCAGAATTGACTTCAATGGTGATTTTTGAGTTGTTTTCTTGAATATTCTATAACGGCCCCCTCCTATATTCTTATTTTATAATGTATAGGTTTTAGAATGCTAAAAAAAACCCTAAAAATAGTGTTTTTCTACTGTTTGGAGTACAATTCGTTAAATCAATATAGCTTACCACATGGCCGTGTAGTAGCCCGTGTGGCTCACACGCCCTTGTGTTCAAGACGTGTGGAATGGTCAAGCCCATGTGGCTCCTATAACTCACTCTGTTTTTTTTTTTTTAATTTTCACTCATTTTTTGCTCATTTTGCTCCAAAATGCTATCCTAAGTATAAAAACATGAATTTATAAGATTATGAGCATAAAATTCACAATTAACATCGAATAATCATCCAATAACGCATTAAGAATGGGATTAAAACATGTTACTTTTAGCACTTATCACTTCACTTTAATTGTCCCAACATGATGTCTGGAGTGTTTTCCTAACTTGTTGTCCCAATTGTTGTTCAAACAAGGAATAAAAACAAGTTGTCCCAAGTACTGTCCAAAGAGATGTTCGAATAGAGAGTGTAACATGAATGTATTAGATAGTTAAAGTCTCAACAAGCTTCAACTCTTCAAAATCTTTGTAACACCTCATACCTGATCCAATCACTAGGCTCGAGTTATGAGATTCTACCAACAAACCATAATAAACTTGTCCAATTGAACCATCAACTATACATAATGATACAAACTTTAACCCTTAAGAATGAAAGTAAAACTATATCGAGCTTTAAACTACTATAAGATTTGATTCGAGTTCGAATAAATGAACTAAATTGTAAAAACTTTAAAACTTTGGACCAATATCGATACCAAGTAAATAAGTATCGATATTTTGTAACAAGTATCAATATGAAAATATTTATTGATACCATTTTGCCATTCTGCCGAATCAAGGTATCGATATTATTTCCAGAGTATCGATATAAATTAGAAAAATATTGATACTAAGTAAAATTATCGATACTAAATTTGAATTCTTTCAATTTTGAAACTATTCATATGGTTTGGTATCGATACTTTAGTCCACTTTATTGATACATTCACCAAAATGGTCAAAAAAATCGAGTTGAAAAGATCACTTCATACCAATCTCAAAACTTCATACCAATCTCAAAACGTAGCTTACGGAAGCATATAGATAGACGTGTAACATATATAAACATAATAAATCCAACCTAAATGTCTAACCAATATGCCCTCATTGGCACCACAATTCAAGCATAACCATTAACCATCTAAACTAAAACATAACTAACTTTTCAAACTTGTTTATACATTAACTAAACCACAAACATCAAATGCCAAAATTCATCCATTCATACCAAGTTTCCAAATGCCAACATAATCCAACCAAAGTTTGATAAGTACCAAACAAAATGTCCATTTTAACAACAATTATCTAATATAGCCATCAAATGATATGCTACCAGTTCAAGTCACTAGAGCATCATATACATATTTACATTTTAAATAGCACAAATCATCACCAAAATACCTATTAACAAAAACAAACCAAAAGCCTATTTACATGTCACTTATAACCGGACTAAAATAAACAAATAGCTACCAAAAGAGCTATTAGATAGTGTTTTCTCCAACAATGCTCCAATCGACACAAAGAGTCTGACAATCTACAAAAAAGAAAATCAAATAGAGTAAGCTTACGTAAAGCTTAGTAAGTTTGTAAAACAAAACATTACATACCTGTCAATTTAAGTTTACAACTTATACATAACATAGAAATTACATTCTTTTGTTTTGTTCCATAATTTCTACCATGTCAAATGGTTAGGTCTAGATAAATTAAATCATCAAAACATAACATGCCAAGATTTATATACCAAGCCATCCTAAATATAACATAATTCATCATGTCATCTTATTTCATTTCCATTTCAATAATTAACTATTTTGCCTGAAGAACTATAGTAAATTGACTTCAAATACGTAGGAGGGTACTGCTCACACAAACTGACAAACAGAACATTAACTGTAACACCCTAAACCTGACCTAGATGTTATGGCCGTATCTGGCAATGTCACACGATAGTGTTTTTGAAACCTTGTTGTTATGATGAAAACATTCCATGTTATTATCTTTAGTAAACCTTTGTTAGAACTTAGGAAGTCTTCTTTATTCATTTAAAACATTTGTTTTAAAACATCCCTCGATGCGGAAGCTTTAATAAAACAGTCTAAGTGATCATGTGTTTAGAAAATAATTTAACTTTTTGAAAATTGAATTTCCTACGACCAGCAAGTATAAATCCATAAAGTAAAATAAATAAATAAAAACCCAAATTTAAAACCAAAGTCCCAGAAGGTCCTTAAATTACAACCCAAATAATCAATAATAATCAAATTATAAATCGTAAATTGAAAACCATGAAGTCCAAAAATTACTGTGGTCACCGCTGAGTCCTGCGTCTCACCGATCCGTCTAAGTTTGGAGATTACCTGTGCACATTAAACAAAAAGGGTGAGTTTACGTAAACTCAGTGTGTAATCCCGCAAAAACAAACAAACAATCAGTATTCACAGTGCACAGTTGAACAGTCTTGGGCCTAAGCCCTTTTCAGTATCAGTGATAGTTTGGGCCTTAGTCCATCTCAGTACAGTGTCAAAAATACAGTAGGGCCTTAACCGATCATAGTATCAGTAGCAGTAACAATTATGCAGTAGCAAAATCCTACCCAACCAACTTCTACATACCATCTTCGTCCAACCCTACACTCCATGTGGGGATATAATCAACCCACCCATCCCTATACTCCAATTAGTACCGAATGCGACACAAAACAGTAGTTTGCAGCTGAGCTACCAGTAAATTAGGCTTAAAGCCTTTCAGTACACTTCCTCCAAATAACAACCCCCAACGCAATACAATGCAATGCAACATAATGGATGATACTATTATGCAAATTTCAGTACATATATTCAGTTCAGATATTAACATGCTCAGTACAGATATCATTCAGTCAATTTTACACATTTAGGGGTCTAAGTAGCGCTTACTGACCTTACAGTAGGTTCACAGTCGACTTGGACGACCTGTGCAACCTTAGAAACATTATGGTAAAAATGGGCTCATACGAACACTGATCTGCCCGAGTGGGCCACACTAGTGCCTTGGCCGTGTGATCCATTTTTAATGTAACCCATGCTAACTAAATATTCATATATGTTTTCACTATTTACTTATATGTTCATTTAAAGCTGTCTACTTGAGTCATTGTCACTAAATTATTTATATCTTGAGCTACAGAATTCAAAATTAAGATTCACTTGATTTTTTGAAACTAGGCTCAAATATCTTTCTACCATAAAATTTTTAGAATTTATAGTTTATCAAAAAAGTATAGTAAAATCTTCAAATTTATCCCTATTCTACTGTTTGACTTCATCAACCTTTCCTTACTGAAAAATATTTATCTCTTAGTACGGAATTTGGATGATGTTTCTGTTTGTTTCTTTTAAAAATAGACTCATTAAAGATTTAAACATATAAATTTAAGCCCCTAATTAGTTTTTTACAATTTTTGATGATTTTCCAAAGTCAGAATAGGGGAACCCAAAATCATTCTGACCTTGTCTTAAAAAAATTATTATATCTCATAATTTATAATTCCATTGCTTATATTTTTTCTTCCATAAAAAACTAGACTCAATAAAATTTAATTTAATATTTTATTCAACCTCTAACTCAATTTACACTATTTTTGATGATTTTTTGAATTTAGACTACTGCTGTTGTCCGAAACTATTTTAGTGCAAAATGTTGATTTCCAAGTTTATAACACCCTTATTTCCTTTCTCTACAATTTTTTTCGCATCATTTTCTCTTATTTCCAAGTTTATAACACCCTTATTTCCTTTCTCTTATTTCTCGACAGCAAGCAATTCCGACTTTTCGTCGAATCTCGATTTTCGCATTTCAAGTACACACCTAGTATCGTTTCTGATGCATAAGCACTCCTAAGCCTCCAGAACCTTAAAATCGACCAACATATCTCCAGATTAATCACTTCATTGGTTTTTAATCAACCAATTTCAAAAGGAACTCAACTAAAAACCTAACAAAACCATTACCTCGCTTGAGTAACCACGACTTCGCACAATCACAACGTCGATTCAAAACCACCAGCCCCTTCATTAACTCCTAAACACCAAAAAGGAATCCCCCTTTTAGAGATTAACCAAGAACGATTAACAATAGATAAAACTGTTACTTACCGAACATGCGCAACCAACGATGAACAATCGAATCAATTGGAAAAAAAAGAAAGAAACAGAAGGGAAAAAAATAATGGAAATTTCGGCAGTAACTAAAGGAAAGAATCGGCAGAGGAGAGAAAAAAAAAGAAAAAGAAAACGTCAGAAAAAGTTTGGGGAATTGGAGAGAAAATCAAAACTCTATTTTTTTTTTTGGCAACAAAAAGATAATCAGATTATTTTTTGATATCCTCTCCCCAATTATCTCCTAAAATCACACCCTATTAACCCACTAAAACACAACTATTCAAAATTTTGCCCCAACACAACTCTTAGCCGAAATTGGAGAAAAAAATACTATCTCCACGCCATCATAGAGAATTGAACACAGGACCTCCAACACTCCACTTAACCACCAGACCAGTAGGCTCATTCTGATATAAATTTACCAACAATTAAACTTAAGCTATTTGCACAAGGTTAAGGCTTTATTTATAAAAATACCAAAATTTACCCAAGTAATGCGTGAACTTGGGACCTTTCACACACACCTAGAATACTTAACCACTGAAGCAGATACACACTTGTGTGTCACACATACACGAAATCAAAAATTAAAATTTTGGGGCGTTACATTAACCAATACACGATACTGCTCACACAAGTTTTAGAGAATCCGCAACACATGTAGGATCCCAAGCCATCAGTATGGTATCCACCATCGATACATAGTACCTGGAATTGTAAATAACGACACAGAGCACCTGGAATTGAAACATCGGTACATAGTACCTAAAATTGTAATCACCGATATACCTAGTGTCTAGAATGCCCTAATGACATGTCATTTGTATCATAGTTATTCACTAATCTCACATGTGCCTTATTTTGTATTCCATAACCTTTACTGTAACATCCTCAAAACCCCCTTGGTCGTAAATAATATAAGATAAAATCTTAGTGAAATAAGGTATAAGATCAAAGAAATGGAAGTTACAATATATCAAAAGAGAGTTAAATCAAGAAGCATGACATGATGTATTAAAGAAGATACTAAATTGTAAATATGCAAAAATTCTATGGCACAAGTATAAATGTAATATCCCTAAAATTGATATATAATAAAAGTAGTAATAAATTGAATAATGTATAATTGATTTTTCGGTAAATGAGAAAATGATATAAAGATGATAAAAGAGAATATTAAGGAGTATTAAAATAACAATAATTAAGAAGTAGGTTTTAGTATATTGATTTAAAGTAAGGGCTAAATCGTAAATATGTGAAAAGTTTTAGGCTCAAGTGTAAATATTCAAAATTTAGGGGATTGAAGTGTAAAAATGAGAAAATTGAAGGACCAAAAGTGAAAATAACCCAATTTACTAAGACATGAAATTGGCATGCAATGACCAAATCGAATAGGTAAAGAATTAAGAAGGACTAAATCATAATTTTACCAAATTAAGTGATGATTCAAGGATGAAATTTTGAAAGATCATAAAGGGCAAAATGGTCAATTAGCAAGAGGGAGAATTCTAGAATGTAATGATGATGTTGATGATATTTTGGTGATGTTTTTAATTAATTAATTAGTGAAATATTATTTTATTAATATTTTACTTAGATATTTATTATTTTATTTAGAAAATGGTAGTATAAAAAGAAAGGAAAGATGAAAGAAATTTATCATCCTTCCAACATGAATGAAAGGGTGATAAAGGAAGTTTTCTTTTCTTTACAATTTAGTCCTTTGCCATGAAAACCTACCTTTTTACCCAAATTTTTTGAAATTTTCCTTAGGTATTAATGAGAGAAGATGAAGTAGAGATTCTAGCAAATATGTTTATCAATTTAGAAGCAAGAAAATAGTAGATGAAAGTGGAGAAAATGAGAAGAAAAAGGAAGGAAAGTGGTGAAAATGAGAAATGCATGGAAATAAAGAAGAAATGAAGAAATTCTTGACAAAGGAGGTAAGTTTAATACTAAACCCCCTTATATTTCAATAGTTTTTTAGTGAGATGTATGAAACATGTATTTAATCTAAATACTAGAAATAGAAAGTATTTAACAAAGAATAGAGACTTAAAACACTAAATTGGTAAGAGAGAATGTGATTTGTATGGTGAAAAGTACTAAGATTAAGAAATGAATATGTAATATACACATAAACATAAGTGAATAAATTGTATAGTAATCAAAAGCATGACAATTATGTGAGATTGAATGAAAGATAATGCAAAGAACCATGAGAAAAAAAATATTTTCATTCAAACAGGTTGGATAGCAACAATGACTTAAATTTGAAAATTCACCAAAAATTATAGAAATTTATTTAGAGATTTAATTAAATATTGAATTAAATCTTATTGAGTCTAGTTTCATGTGGAAGAAACGGTGAAAGAAATGTAATTTTATATTTTGAGGTATAGTAATTTTGGTGAAACAAGGTCGGAGTGAATTCGGGTTCCCCTGTTTTTACGTTGGAAAATCATCAATAATTGTAAAAGAAAATGATTAGGGATTTAAATTCTTAATGAGTCTATTTTCAAGAGAAACAAACGGAAACATCATCCAAACCTCGTATTAAGAGATAATTAATTTTTAGTAAAAAAAAGGTCGGAGTTGTCAAGCAGAAGAACCTAGACAAATTTGAAGAATTTACTGTACTGATTGGCTAAATTATAAATTCTGAATTTTTTATGCTAAAAAAAATTGAGTCTAGTTTCAAAAACATCAAGCCGAACTTAACTTCGAATTCTGTAGCTCATGATATAAATAATTTAGTGACTATAACTCAAGTGAACAGCTTTGATATGAACACATAAGTAAATAGTTGAATTATATATAATGTTACATATAAGCATGTTATATACTAAAAACTAAAGATTCTAATATATATATATATATATATATATATATATATAAGAATGTGGAATGGAGAGAAGGAAGAGGAAAAACATATGAATATATGTATATATATATATAGTAGATGAATTTGAAATGTTTCGAAATTGTTGTAAGTGATGGAATGATTAATAAGTGTGAGTATGTTTAAGCGAATTGATAAAATAATAAGTGAATAATTGTTAGTTGAGGTGATATTGAATTCTTTGTTAAAATTTTATGAAGATTTAAATTGATTGGCACAATTTAGAAATAAATATGAAATACACATAAATTGGGTAAACTACTTTTGAAAGTGCAAGTTTTCTAACGGTCTTATTGTAAAACTTTAATATTTGTGTTAATTTTATAAACTTTGTTATCTTTGATTGAATATCATGTTTTTATGAGGACTTGAGATTAGAAATAGATGTACGTGGATAATATGTAAAATGAAGTGGCGGTTATGACATTTGAATATGGTTTAGGTAATGATATAAAAAAATAAATAAAAATAAAGCATGGAACTTATAAGAAAATGGAGACGTCGTCACGACGACAAGTTTGCCATGTTATGATGTGGAAACCCCAACATCGCGACGACAGTTCAAAATTTTTTATAAACTTTACAATTTGATCTTTGATCAATTGTGGATGTTTTAATGAGCTCTCTTAACTCATAATTAGTTATGTCGTAAATTCAATTATTACTAAAATGAGTTAATGATCTACATTAATTAAATAATATTATAAATTGATCTGAAATTTTCAGTAATTGCTTCGGCAATAAATGTGACATCCTGATGCCTTGACTCGGCGATCAGGTCAGATATGAGAGTATTACATTTACATTTTTATAATATTGTACTATATCCAACATGAACATTTATATTTCATATAATGTTACAACTCAATTCATACATACACGTTTGCCATATTTTACAAATCGTTTCTTTGTTTCAATTTTCACAACTTACCTCACTTAACCATATAAATCATATCTACATACATATATACATATATATACCTATTCACATAGTACAAATATAATTCAAAACATCAATAGACATAACAAAATCTAATATGAACATACCAAAACACAATAGCTACCAACACTTCAACGACAACTATTCAACAACTTTTCTTTTCTTGCGATTATCAATCGTCTGATTCGTTTCTTAATCTAAATATAGTAATTTAATTCAATAACCAATTCAGATACCTTAAAACACTTAAATTCACATATTTGATCATTTATCAACATTTTATACTTTTACCCTAAAATTTTACCTTTTATTTAATTTAGTCTCTAAACCCGAAACTTTCAAATCTATCACAATTTAACCCAATCAAGGCCAGCTGAATATTCTATAGTCCCTATAAAGCCCATATTCTTCATATTTTTACAAGAATTTCATTTAACTATTCTATTTTAACAATTTAATCCTTAAACTTTAAAATCAACCAAAACCACTTTATAAAATAGTCTTATTTAACTATCAAGCTTATAAATCTATCATCAAACTTCAAAAACATCAAAAATTCATCAATGACATAAGTCAAAACATTTAATATTTTTACGAATTAGTCCCTCGGTTACTAGGTTAAGCTACAACGATATCAAAAACATAAAAATCACTAAAAACATATTCAAAACACATATCTTGCAAGAGATTTAAACCTTGGTCGAATGCTTCCTTGCTCAACAATGGAGTTTCGGTCATGAGAGGTTGAAGAAAGTGGAAAATAAAATGATTATGCCTTTGCTTTATATTTTTAATTCATATATAAATTATTAATCAATATTTTATTAACAAAATTTTGCACTAATTAAGCATAGCAACCGGCCACTAAAATCCAACAAGGTTAATTTGCTTTATAAAACCCCTTCATTAAGATTTTATAACCATTATACACAAATAAACTAATAGCTATTAATTTTTGCAATTATTACGATTTAATCATTTTTCCTTAATTAATTATCTAAACGTTAACACTTCTGGACCAAATTTTAATGCACCTATATAATCACTCCACAAATATTTTTAAATATTTACGGTTTTGGTTTACAGAAATGAGGTCCCGATACCTCATTTTCCAAAATCACTTGACCTTAGGGATAAACCACATGTATTTAACTATTAATTCAGTTAGCAGAAATTATCATATCAAAATTCAATAAAATAGTATATTTGACTCATAAATATTAAATAATAATATTTACATAGTTACTCGTCGGATTTGTAATTTTAAACCACAGTTTCCGACACTACAAAAAAATAGGCTGTTACAATCTTCTCCTTAGAGAACTTATAAACTTCAAGATTTTTGAACCTGTAAATGTATTGGATGACTTGGAAGTGACTCTCTTTTATAGTATTAGCTCATCAAATAAAATTGAATTCTAGTAGAACATTATAATATATTCATATGAGTGATCCATAAAATTTAAAATTATTATTTATCTCATATTAATTTAATTTAGTTAAAGATAAAATAATAATTTATTATCATATGATTGATTTAATTTAACTAGTGATAATATGAATTTTTATTATTTAAATCAATTAAAAATACTAATGATATGGATATGGTCTCATCATTTTTGGCAGATGGCAACTCGTGCTTAATATATGACGCCATGTAATTGGCTAAATAATTTCTTCATATACCAGGTTAAATGAGGAGGGTAAGATCAGATTAATAATTTCTAGTGTTCATCTATGCCGGAGTACATGGAAGGAAAGGTGTAAGAGAAATTTTTCAATGGAAGAGATCACGACTTGAGGCATTGGTAAGAAGGATAATTAATCATGCATTGATTGAGAGTCTGAAACTGTCTTGGAGCAGTGAAAATTGGAAGTTAGCCAGTAGTAATGACATGGTAGGCTCCAATGCAAGATTGGGTGAAAGTAAATTGTGATGCTGCATTCAGTAAAAAAAATAGATGTTGGTATTGGTGTCAAGATTGATGGGGTGGGGAAAACATAGGCGGTTCAGAGGCAATTGTTGAGGTTGAAAGTGTTAACATTCTGAAAATGGATACTTTACCATGTTCCCCTGCCTAAGGATTAGGCTCTTGGGCTAGGAGATTCATCGAGTCATGATCTATGCATACAACCCAGTAGTATCCTTTATACAATGTTGGTTGAGATATGCTTCTTGTTGGATGTGTACTTGTTGATGTCTTGTGTAATGGAATGATAATGATTTCAAAATGAAATTTTAGGTTAAATTTTGCTATTAATCTTTATATTTTGTAAAAATTGTGGATTAGGGGCGTAGTTAAGGGCTAACAGGGGCTCCGGTCCCCTTTAAATGAAAAAATTTTCATTTAAGCCTCTTTAAAAATTTTAAAATATTATATTAGTAAAAATAAAACTGCATTTTGCCTCCCTACGAATGATGAACATTTGATTTACTCTTTTAAAAATTATAAAGATTAATTAAAATGGTGAGATTGCATTTTTACTATCATAAAAATTATAATTTAATTTCGGCTCCCTTTAAAAAATTTTCTGGCTTCACTCCTGTTGTGGACTCAATCTTTGTACTCTTATTTGATCAATTTTAGTTCTTATACTATTTGAATTGGTAAATTTTAGTCTCTGTACTTTTTTAAATTTTGAAATTTTAATCGTGGCTCAAATAGTAGGAATTAAATTTATTTAGTTAAATTCAATTATTAGGCTTGTACTATGCATACAATTATAGATTTAATCCACTTTCTCGAATTGGATCATTCTAAGTCCTAATATTTTTGAATTTTGAAATTTTAGTCTTAATGCAAATGACAATCAGTAATCCATTAATTGGATTTTTAGTGAGTAATATGTGAAAAAATAAGCTAAAATTACATTACACATATGATAATATGTTTAGCGAATCAGATTTTGGAAATAGCAAAACTTTACTTCATGAATTTAACAATTATTATTTAGTGAGAACAAAAATTTCAAAATTTGAAAAATCAGAAGACTAAAAATGACCAATTAAAAGTAAAGAGATTAAATCTATAAATTTTACTAAGTAGAGAGACTAATAGCATAATTTAATCGAAATTTTATATTCAAAAACTTAAAATCTAAAATACTTGAATAAAATCTCACCATTTGATATGTTTGGTGTCAAAATAATTCCAGGGTTCTAAGTGAAGGTGCAAGAGTGTATATTTGTCCTAAAGATAAGATTGGAAATAGTTGAATATTGTGCGAGATGGGATTCCTATAAGAGTTTGATTTTATACGCTCATTTGAAAACTACAGGAGGCAAGAAGACAAAACTAATCATAAGATAAACGTGGTGATGGTAAGACGACAAAGATTATGGAATTAGAGAGTCAAAGTGAGTCCCCAACATCACACCTCAATTTCTTACTTTATATGATTCAATTTCCGACATTAAACGAGTAATTTCAAAGCATGCATTAGCTAACTTTTCTGTTTAATATTTATTATACTAACAACAACCATTTTTTTATACCGAAAACGATATAACAATGGCATGTAATGTAAGAGACAACGCGGAAAAAAGATGACCCGCAAGGTTTACCTACTTTATTCTATCAAAGTATGGGAAGATATATATATATATATATATAATTCAACAATTATATTATAATGATGCAGGAGAAAAAAAAAATTGTAAACAACTCTAAATCTTACGAAATTCATATTTAATTACCATTTTTCTCTATAATTAAATTCGTAAAAAATGAAAGCATGAAAAGAATATAAAAGAATTAATTGTCCATTATTAAAAGGCCGTGCTTTTCTTTGAGGTACTTTTTTAAAGATAAAACAGCAAACAGGGAATTGTGTGGGCTCATAATCTACTCGGTTTGATTGTCTTGTTTTTAAAGAAAAGTTAGCAAACAAAAGTCTACATAGCTATTGTTTTTCATAATTTATTACAAGCTTAATTTAATTGCAGTTAAAAATGTGCTTTTAGACACTATTGTTTGTATGAAATTTGAGATTTGATCTTTATACTTTAAAAGTCTTATTTTTTCAATTTAAAAATTATAATTTAATTATTATCAATTTCTATCAGAATTTATCAATTTAACATGTTTATTTTATATCAATCATATGTCACATTATAAAACGACAACTTAATCAAAATTTCAAATTAATAAAATTTTAACAGAAAATACTTTCGCTTTTAATTATTAAATTGAGATTTGTAAAGTAAGACGACTTAATTTTTTACTTTTTTAAATATAGGGACTAAATCTTAAATTTTGTTAACGTGCAAGATTAACAACATATTTTAACCTTTTAATTATTTACCTCTTTTTCTAGTGGTTAACAGAAAAGGATTTTGTGCCATGTGCTCAACATTGTGCTTGAAAATATATGAATAAGACCATTGAAATAGAATTCAATAATCATGTGACTCATGCCTGAATTTTGTATAATAATTTATATTAACATGTGATATTTATAAATTGGATTTATTAAATTTAAAAAATTCATAACATTGATAAATTTGAAATATTTAAAATTTAAAATTTAAAATATGAGCTAATATAAAATATTACCTGTAAAGAAAGGTAAGAAAAATATTATATTTGGGAACCTTTGGAAAAAAAATAAACGCTTTAATTTTAATTTTTCTGATTTTAGGAAGCTTTAAATTTATCCAAGCTATGAACCTTTGCATCAATTTGATTGGGATAGTTAAGTAGGTTTCAATTAAAGGTAAATCATGGGAAAAGACAGGCATAGATTAATTTTTTATTTTTATTGTAAGTTTAAAATATAAAATTCTAATAAATCTCATGAAATAATTATGGGTTTATATATCTATTTTAAGTTTTTGAAAATTTCAAGAAAAATTCACACAAAAAAAATTAATATATTTTTTTATTTAATTAAAATAATAATTAAAAATTTTGTTAAAAATTTGTTTCGCACGTATTCAAATTATATTACCTCATTTCTTATTAAATAAAATTTTTTTATTATGTATATATATATATTTTAAAAATAATATACAATGAGATAACTAGAAAAGATGTGGGAAACTAAGCAAGAACAGGATTCGGTGACACGCTTTATTAATGTATGGGCGCAATCTTTTGAATTGAATGATATTATTAAATTACATTTTAGATATATGGTTTTAATATCCAAACAAATATTAATTATAATAAATAAAAATATGCACTAAAATACTAAAAGTTCATTACAGGCGCATATAGCTGGCATATTTCATAAGCTACGAATTAAAAAAAAAAAAAAAGTAGATTGAGAGATTGAAAGATCGTGAAAGTTTCCTTGTTCTCATTTTCATAAATCCTAAAGTTATAAAACATTAGTTCCTCTATTCTAACCCATTTGATTGATCAAGTTCCTTCTGCTATTTTGCTTATCTTTTCCTTCTATATTACTTGAGGAGCAAATTAAGTATACTATATCGCATTGCCATAAAATGAAGTTTGGGAAGGAGTTTGCTTCTCAAATGGTGCCTGAATGGCAGGCTGCTTATGTGGATTACAGTTCATTAAAGACATTTTTGAAAGAAATCCATGGTGTGAAACAAAAGTATCGGCAACCAGATACCCCAACTCGGCTTCAGCGAGCATTGACGCTTTATAGAAGCTTTAGCGGTTTGGATCCGAGACGAAACAAACGTGGGAGTTCATTCGACGATCATGATGTTGAAAACCAAGCGATTCTTGTGAATTCCGTGCGAGTAAATGGCTCAGGGAAGTACGAGACTACTTTTCTTATGGTTGCAGAAGAAGGGGCTGAATATGAGCAAGAGTTCTTTAAAAAGCTTGATAATGAGTTGAATAAAGTTGACAAGTTTTACAGGTCTAAGGTGAAGGAAGTTATGGCTGAAGCTGAAACACTTACCAATCAAATGCATGCTTTAATTGCTTTTAGGATAAAAGTAGATAAATTACAAGAGAATTTTGATGTTTCTGGTTCCAATGACAGTAAGTACTTTTTCTTCCAAGTTCTGCACAAGTTGCTTTCAATTTTACAGTTGAGACACCTTAATTTATAACAATTGCTTCATTTGCAGAAATCATGGTTCCCATGAATGCATTACAAGGCACAACTGAATCAGACAATGATGCTAAGCAATCCAGTAATGGCTGCCAAGAGATTCAAGAAGAGAACCCCAAGAAAGTAGTGAGCAGCATTAGACTTGCTCCACAAGAGGTGTTGAATCATGTGAAGTTGAATCAAGCTATTCAAGCTCCTTTCTCAGCTGCCAAAGTGTACTGTGCTAGCAATACTAACAAGACACAAATGAATTTTAGCAAGGACAACCTAAAGAAAATCCAAAACCAACTGAAACAAGTCTTTACTGAATTTTATTACAAGCTTCGGCTTCTCAAGAACTACAGGTAACAAATGGCTAATAACCCATTGTATGTATTTGGTTCCCTTTTCCTTCTACTTTTTAACAAATGTATATTGATTAGTCTTCGATGCTTGTGTCTAAGAACAGCTTCTTGAATGTGTTAGCATTCTCTAAAATCATGAAGAAATATGATAAGGTATATATCTTATAAGCCTTCTTAACATCAAACATTATTCGGTGTCAACTCAACCAGGCTTGTCGGTACTGATTGTTCTTTCATGGGTCTCAGACCACATCAAGAAGAGCATCAAAGTATTATATGAGGACAGTGGATGATTCTTATATAGGAAACTCCGACGAGGTAGGTGGCTTCCCAGTAAAATCCCTTGGTTTTGATAATTAACAATTTAAAATTCTAGTGTCATTGTTATTCGTACATAGATACTTTAGAAAAATTGAAGAATCGGGTAACATAAGCTTGTTATTTCAGGTAACTAAGCTAATGGAAAGGGTAGAAGCCACATTTATCAAACATTTCTCAAATTCAAACCGAAGTAAAGGGATGAACCAGTTGAGACCAAAATCAAAGAAAGAAAGGCATAGTACATCATTTGGCACAGGTAATCATTATACCCATTTAATGCCTTTTACCCCTTAAAGAAGATATTTATTGGAAAATTGATGTTTCAGGCTTCTTTGCCGGCTGCACAGCAGCCCTCATACTAGCTCTGGTATTGATTATACATGCTCGCAATATCCTCGATAAGGAAGGAAGAGTTCAATACATGGAAAGCATGTTTCCAGTATATAGGTTATTTTCTTTTACTATTTTACTCCACTCTGTTGTTTCAGCAACACTGCAAATGTGACAAATTTAACAAAGTCATCTTAACTATGAACATTGCAGTTTGTTTGGGTTCATGGTTCTACATATGCTCATGCATGCTGGGAATATATACTTTTGGAGGCGATACAGAGTTAATTATTCCTTCATATTTGGGTTCAAGCAAGGAACAGAGCTGGGATTTCGAGAAGTTCTTTTCTTGAGTTTTGGCCTCGCAACGCTAGCACTGATCAGTGTGGTCTCCAACCTTGACATGGAAATGGACCCTAAAACTGGAGATTATAAAGCATTAACTGAGCTACTTCCTTTAAGCTTGCTTTTGGTAAAAACTAAAAACTATTTCACTTCATAATCGCAAATCCCAATTCAGCAAAACCATTTTTTGATCTATTTACTTTTTGCTTTCTCAACCAGCTTGTGATAATTGTATTGCTTTGTCCTTTCAACATCCTTTATCGCTCAAGTCGCTTCTTCTTGCTCAGAACTTTGTTTCGCTGTATCTGTGCACCCCTCTACAAGGTAAATATATATCGTTTGTTGAATCAGAAGATTTGGGAACCTTTCAGTTGATTTTCAGCAAAGATGGTCCGTGACTTGTAATATTGATGCAGGTAAAATTTCAAGATTTTTACTTGGCAGATCAGTTTACTAGTGAGGTACAAGCATTTAGAAGTGTGGAATATTACATTTGCCATTATGGTTGGGGAGACTTCAAACTCAGACAAAACACATGCAAATCAAATGACATATTCAACACTTTTTATTTCATCGTTGCTGTAGTCCCCTACTGGTCTCGTCTCCTTCAGGTATTTTCACTTCTATATCTATGTTTCAATCCCTGAAGAACACAAATAGCGTAAACTACATTAGATGCCACTCAACTTTATTTAATTTTTAATTTTTACCATTGACATTTTGAAACTTACAAAGATGCCACTAATATTTTCGGATTACTACAAAGATACCACTTCACCATTTATTCCATTACTTGGGTACTGTGCATTAGAGGTGTGCATGAGCCGGGCCGGGCCCATAAAAAATTCAGCCTATTTTCAGGGCCTGGGCCCGGCCCGGCCTGAAATATGGGCCTAAAAATTTGTCCAAGCCTGGCCCGGGAAAAAGTGGTAGGCCCGAGTCTGGCCCGACCATATTAAAATATTTTTTATTTTTTTATTAAATAAAAAACTTTAAAATATAATAAATCAAATATATTTAAAACATAAAAATAAAAATTAAAACAAAAAACAAATAAAAAATGAGACTAAAATAATTCTTAAAATAATACATAAATTAAAAATATAATAAAAAGTAATTATATTAAAATTAAAAAATTAAAACAAATTAGAACTAAATTAAGAACTAAATTATATTAATAACAAAAGTTTTACAATATCAAAATAACATTAAAAATAACAAAAAAGTAAAGTAAAAGTACTAAAGTTACTTAAAATTAAAATTAAAATTTCTTTTAAAATAATTTAATATTAAAATCGGGCCGGGCCGGGCTCGGGGCTAAAAAATCTTACCCGAGGCCTGGCCCGTTTTTTAAACGGGCCTCGTTTTTTGTCCAAGTCCATTTTTAGGGCCTATATTTTTACCTAAACCCTTGCATTTTTCGAGCGGGCCTTCGGGCTGGGCCGGGCCGCCCGGCCCATGCACACCTCTACTGTGCATCTACCATCGCAAGTTAAATGTGCCACGGGTTTAAAAAATTTTATTTTCTATCATTTTTATTTTTAAATTATTTATTTTCTTTTTTATTTCTTTCCAATAGACGTATGATAAATCAAATTTTTTCTCCTAATTTTTAGCTTTTTCCTTTTGAAAAAATTCAAATCCAACTAAAAAATGTTAAAATTAGGAGGAAAAATCTGATTTGTCCTGTTCGTATTGAAAAGAAATAAGGATGACGTATAATCACAGGTTCATACAATTCCTTCTCTTAAACTCTATTAAAACTACACTTTCATCCCCGCCCTCCCTTTTTCCTCAAGATTTCCTTCCCCATCTCTCTATCACCGTCCCACCCTCACCCTACTCTTTAGTTCACTCTTGAAAAAGGAAAAACGATTTCTTAAGAGTTTTAATCTTAAAACCCCCCAAAAAAAGAAATTATATCGTAAATTCCCCAAACTCTAAATTTCCCAAACTCTAAATTCCATTAAAAATAAACCCCTCCACCACCAACCACCCTAAAACAACCCAAAAAAAGGGGTAAAGTACACCTTTTTTTTTTCCAGCTTACTCCAAATACCCCCATTTTCTGTGCTAAGATCATCTTCCATTGCTTAGAAAACTTAAGGAACAAAATTTGGAACACTTCAACAATCATTATTTACATCACAAATAATTTTAAGGGAAGAAACTTGCTTCTCAATTACTCTGATGGACAAAAGTGGAGTAGAGCAACATCCACGTGTCATGAATATGATGCAAGTAAACTACATTTACAGTGAGAATGTATCTAATTCTGAAGTAGCAATTTTTATATTTATCTTTATAAATCCAACAAATGCAACTATATTTTCCTTACATAAGAGATAAGAAAAAAAAAGAAAAAGTAAATAACATGGAGCAATTAAGATAAAATAAAATAAAGGGAGGGAGGAAGGCAAATTAAACTGACTAGAATTCCAATCCTTCAAACTAAGCAGCAAGCACCTCTATTACAAGCAAGAGACTTAAGCCCTCAATGCCACCTGATCTTGCCATGATCTTTCATTTCCCGGTTCTATTTGGCCCATTTTCGATGTTCCTGCAGGCTGATATTTTAACATCAAGGTGCTGCTAATCACTTCCGATTCTAGTTGAACTTTTCTTAAATTCCTCCATTCTCACTGAATTAGTTTGAGTTTGTATTTCTTCTTCCCATCTCTGCATTGAAGGAAGGAGATGTTGGAGACATTAGCAAATGATAAAAGACTATAGCATGAAAATTTTATCCAAATCTGGTTTAGGTCTAAAGCTGGTTTCATGTTTCGGCAGGTAGGGTTTGTTGAGACAGGGAAATAAGATGAAAAGAAATGAAGTAGAAGAAGAAAGGAAAAGAGAGGAAAAAGATAAGGAAAAAAGAAAAAAGAAAAAAAAATTTAATATTAGAAAATGGAAGAAATTCTTTTTGAACATATGACACATTTAACGTACTAAGTCAGACACAAGTTATTCAAGTAATGGAGTAAATAGTGGAGTGGCATCTTTATAATTATTCGAAAAAACCTTAGTGATACCTTTGTAAGCTTAAAAAAGTGGCGACAAAAATTAAACAAAGTTGAGTCACATTTGATGAAATTTACCCAAACAAATATTAAGCTGTGTACGAACAATGAGAGAGTTAAAACTTGAACATTCCTTTTTCAATTGCTAGTGTGTCCGAAGGTTCCATGATGAGAAAGATCCAATGCAAGGGTACAACGGATTGAAATACTTTCTGACAATTGTTGCTTTGTGTACGAGGACTGCTTATGGGCTTGACAGGGGAACCAGTTGGAAAGCAGTAGCTTGGACATTTTCAGCCATGGCGGCTCTCTATGGTACTTATTGGGACCTTGTTGTCGACTGGGGGCTACTACAAAGGCGGTCCAAGAACCGCTGGTTGAGGGACAAACTTCTAATCCCTTACAAAAGTGTATATTTCGGAGCAATGGTAAAATAAAATGTGTGATTCTTATATCTCTGTTCATGAACATGGCTAGGGTAGCCATCAGTTTTAACAAAGGTGGTATAAAAATGCAGGTTTTGAATGTATTGCTGAGATTTGCATGGTTGCAAACTGTCTTGGATCTAAGTTTATCATTGCATAGAGAAACATTGATTGCTATTGTTGCCAGTCTAGAGATAATTCGTCGTGGGATATGGAATTTCTTCAGGTATGTTAGATATCTATGTATAGAAGAGAAGAGAATAGTTTATTATATTGGAATTTGAATTTCACTCTCGTGGATGTCACCTTTTAAGTTTGGGGTTAATATCTTTATGAGCAGGTTGGAAAATGAACATTTGAACAACGTGGGCAAATTTCGTGCATTCAAATCAGTGCCACTACCTTTCTACAACGATGAGGATGAAGACCGGATTGATTAGATTGCTGCAAATATATATGAGAGAGATGGTACAAAGAAAGCCCGAAGAATTTATTATTATTATTATTATTATTATTATTATTATTATAATTATAAAGGGGATGGAAATGGAAGATTAGAAAAGAATTGCACCTTACTACCAAATTGTTGAGCGAAGTTATTACGCAAGCATTCAATGTATGTATAAAGCAAAAAGTATTTTTTCAAATTACTAATTTTTTATCTGATGGAATGTATGTATTGATTTTGTGTTTACAAATTAAAGATATTTAATAATTATGATTTTTTTAAATGAATTTCTAAAAATTCCTTTAAAAATTTAATTTTCACTTGAATAAAGTTTTAAGTGAAAATATTATTTAATTAAAGTAAAATAAAAATATGTTTAACTTGTATACATGTTTAATTAACAAATCGTAATGTGTTTCTGCATCGAAATGTAGAACAAAGTTAGTCATTTCTATAAACTTTTATATATTTTATGATTTGGTCATTTCTTCACTATTCTTCATTTCACTATAATAAATCACTTAGTAAATGTAATTTCATCATTCTTAATCAACTTCTTATTTACGTATAGCATCATAGTTAATTAAAAATCATGTAAACATTTATACATCTAATTAAATTTACTAATTAAAATTATTTAAACTAAGTAAAATTCTGGTTGTAATTACAACTAAAGACTTGGAATCAAGCTTTCTTCTCCTTCTCTTTGACTATCTCTTTGCCTTTGTCCCCAACTTATTGTTCACTTCTCTTCTCTTTTTCTTCATTTTCATATCAAAACATACAAGATATACATATCAAAATATAATCAAATAACATATTTATGTTGTTTAAATCCATGAAAAAATTTATCATACTTACCTTAATTTCTTATCATCAATATCTCTTATTCTTATTTTCTCTTATGGATGCACTTCTCATAAAACTAAAATAGGTATTAGGCATTTTTATTGATTTTACTAATTATTCGTGAAAGAAATTGACATAATAAACATGGAAAGCTTAGAAATGATGAAAAGATGTATTTATAATAAAAACAAAAGTTGTAAAGATGGAAAAAAAGAGAGTGGTGCAGAAATGGGATCATCTTTCTCAAATATTTAAAAATAAAAATTTAGTAATTTAATAATTAAAATAATAAATATTAAAATATTTTCACCAATTATGCTTTTACATTAATTTAATCCGTAATCATTAACATACATAATTATTTAAATTACATATTACCCATTTAGTCCTTTTCATGAGGCATATTTTTTCTTGGTAAAGTTTCACCACTAGTCTCTTCTCCTTTTTCTTTCAATTCAATTTAATCATTCCAACTTTAATTTTACCTCAATATTTTTCACTCTCTTACAATATAGTCAATATTCTGGATTATTTGTCACAATAAACAAGCCTTTTTATTTACCCTCGATCATAATTTCTATTTTATAACATTATCAAAATCTAACACATTTACTCTCAATCCCGACTAAGAAGTATCGAGGATGTTATAGGTTTCCATATTTTTACCCTTTTCTTTCCATCCAATTGAGGTTTCACTGTTACATAATCAAAATATTCTCTCTCTTTTTTTTTTTTTTTTTTTTTTTTTTAAAGTTTTCCTAAGCTTATATAAGCTTTTCTTTTTTAAGAGCTTATTAGAATGTTGGCACATATCGTGAAACTCAAAATATCAATTTACTAGAATGCAATTTTAAACAGCATCGATGCAAACCCAACTTTTGAATATCATTGACAGGTTTCTCTTTTTTGTTTTTTTCTTTCTCAATCTTTTTAGCATTCCATTTTTCACACTTTTCTCTAACTCTCCATCTCCCCCCTTTCTACTTTCATCTCTGTTCTCTTTTTGTTTTTTTGGTCGGTCTTCAGTATTTGTGGCTGCGCAGAGCAGTGATGGCCTGATGGGTGTGGGGGGTGGGTGGGTGATGGGTGGGCTAGGTTCGCTTTTGGTTTTTTTTTTCTTTTTTGAACTTTTTCTGATTTGGGTGAACTGATAATTGCAAAGAGAACGGGGCCTCAACTGATATTGGGCCAATTGGGCTATTTATTAAGCTTGACCTAGCCCAAGGAATCCAAAATTTCAAAAAAAATATATATATATGGTCCAACCGGATTTTACTAGTTTTTGCAGTTCATGGTTCTCGGTCCGACCTTGATTTTTTCCGAGTCCTGGTTCAATTTTTTTTTCTGTTAATCAGACCAGCTCCCTGACCAAAATTTCCAATCGAATCAATCTAATGTTGTTTCAAAAACACAGCTAAAATCTAGATCTAATACATGACTTAAAATTCAAATTATTCATCATTTTATTTTCTTTTTTAACAATTTTTTCATTTCTATTTTCAAAAAACAGTTTTAAAAAGAAAAGATTCTTTAAAATATTTGTTATGATTTATTATTTTTATTTTTGAAATCGAAGGGACTTTTGTATTGTTGTAATATTAAAATAATTTTAGCTTTATACATCAGTTAAAATATATCATAGTATATTTATACTCTTCATAATTTGAAATATAAATTTTTTTATTTTTATTTTTAAAAATTTAAGTCTAATTATTAATACCAATAATACTTTTTTGTTAAATTTTCTAGTGTAATATTTAAAAAAAATACTCACTTAGTAACAATTTAACAATGGTTAGTATTTGATACACTAGTAGTGAATTCTTTTTCTTCCACAACCAGTTTTAAAATTTGACATGTGTTTCTTCTTTTTTTTTTTAAATATTTACTTTTTTAATATATTACTATACTCCTATATGATATTAGTCAACCCCTGACCTAATTATGAAAATTAAAAACTCCACTAAAATTGTACCAAATATTTTTTCATTTAATAATGATATAATTCTCTTTTACTTCAAAATTTACTTAGGGGTTTATATATTTTCATCAAAGAATCCATCCAATTATTGTTGAAACTAAGGTATTTTCAATGTATTTTATGATCTATTAAAATTAAAATTTTTGAGATTCATAATTATCCTTATAATAATATTATCTTTAAGATTCAAATCTTACCACTGCATTTAGTAGGGGTAAATGTTTTCATCTAGAACCCAAAAAAGAGTTAGTCAACTTTACTGTTTTAAAAATAGTTTACTTATTTTTTTTAAATAGTATAATTTTATAATTACTTTTTTTTTTTACTTCTTACCATGAATATTGAAATTGAACCAATTAGATTGAGAACCTTCAATATACCAGTCTGAAGTAAAAAGGAAAACCAGTTGAATCACGAACTGCTTTGAATGCAAATTGCAAATTGGATGAACCGAGAAATAACCTATTGTGACCCTCTTTCTATTGAGATTCACAAATCAACAACTTGACCAATATTTGAGAAAAATATGAAAATTTTGACTCTAAAAAATATTAGGTATATTTAAAAACAAGGAGTCAACACTAATATATATATATTTTTGGTTAGGTGTGTTCAACTACCTACAAAATCATCTTCTAAAATGAATTTTATCCCTTTTAAAAAAACGATTTTGGGTCTATTTTAAAGTTAAGAAAAAAAATTGAGTTTAAGAATCAATTACGCGTGAAGAAGGTTTTAGCATGCTCACAACGCTCAAAACTGATACCGTGTTAAATAAATGTTGTCTTAATTTTTAAAAAAATATAAGTTCAATTTGTTATTTAAACGTGATCCCATAAGTGTATAAACATACTATATATGAATATATGTCTACTAATACATACACACACACATATATATATAACTTAATACATAAATGTAAAAAAAATAATAATAATAACATTCATAAGTGACAACCGTAACATGCATGAACTAAACATGAATTAAAGGATACATGGTCACATTAACAGAAAATCCACTTACACCATCAAATTTTCATATAAAAAGAACAAGGTTCCATTTCAAGATAAACAATCCATACAAGCTTAAAACCACAAGAGACAATGAGAATACATAAAAGCTTAAAACTACAAAAGAAGATAAAAAATTATGAGTTTTTTTAAAGGCAATTAAACTAAATTTTAATTTTCACCCTATTTCCCCCCTTTATATTCACAAAACCTACATTAGTCTTTTCCATCTTTTTGTTTTGTCGTCTCTTGCATCTCTCAAGCTCTTCTCATTCAATTTTGATTCCAAACTTAATTCCTTAGATTTCTATCATTCCCCAAGCCATAAATCTCTATAGTATTTCAAGAACAACACCCAAAATACCATAGATTTTGTCATCTCCCAAGCTTGTGGGCTTTCCGAGGTGTCAAATTGGAAATTAGGGACTGAATTGAATAAATTGCAAAACTTGGATTCTAGAAGCAATTTGTATGAAATTGCTTTATATTATAAATTAGAAGGTATTAGGGAGAAATTTTCCCAATTTCTAAGTTTTTGGACAAAAAATGGGCTTGCATGGATGAAATTTCAAAGCAAGGGCATAAGGGCATTTTGGTCATTTGGTTTTTTAATGAAATAAAATGGGAAAAATCAAGCCAAAATCAGCCATCTTCTTCCCCATAGCTGCCGAAATTCTCTTGTCACCATAGCTAGGGTTTTAAAACATTTCAAGCTCAATAGTAAGTGCTCCCAACCCCGTTTTTAATGTTCTTTGTATTTTTGAAATCCCGATAGCTTGATCTTTCCCTTTCTACCCATATTTCATGCTAGGGTTCATGTTTAAAAATTTACCCATGCATGAGTTTCTTGTATTTTGGTGGATTATGGAGGGGTATGAAAGTTGAAGGTGTGCTAAACATCTTTTCTTAGGTGATTTTCATGAAAAATCCCTAAAGTGACCTTTTTGCAAAAGTTGTTAAATATGTAGTAGAAATGTGAAAATAATGGAAAATGTGTGCTTCCATATAAGGGAAAAGTGTTTGGATAGGCTTGGGTAAGATAAAAATTGCATGTGTTTCATTATACGAGCCTAGGGACTAAATCGTAAAAATGTCAAAGGTTAGGGGCAAAACAGTCATTTGGACCGAGGGTAGAAATTAAACTTGAAAAGTGTAATGTAGTGAATTAATGATAGAATTGTGTTGTTATAGACCTCGAGGAATAAATTCCGGAGGTCGATCGAGGTAAATGCAAGGTTTCGGAATAACCGAAACACAGCTCCGAAACGAATACTAGGTAAGTTTGGATAACTCAAAGTAAACCTATAACATGCATATTTGTATTTTTTGTGAATGTATGATAATTTCATTGTTGATGGCATGAAAATGCATGAATTGCACCTTTAATAATGAATTGTCAGACAATGTCTCGGTTAAGGTTGGAAAGGGAATTCGATGAATAAACCATGATTTACATGAGACTTGAGATCTTGCATGTGTTACAGAAAAGGATTTAACCTGGACTGGTAATCCGAAGATCTCAAGTATAAAAAGGATCTAGCTTGGACTGGTGTTCCTTGAGCGATCGAGCCTTCCGAAGAATATGTGTGCATTGTGGATTTAGCCTGGACGAGTAATCCGATTAGGGTCTGAATTTAGCTTGGACTGGTAATTCAGATCCGAGCTCATTAAGGGTGTTTGTCGTGTAAGGGATTTAGCCTGGACTGGTAATCCCGATATCACCTTATGAGTTTATGTTGCAGGGGATTTAGCTTGGACTGGTAATCCCGCCGTAAGATGTGAGGTTCATGGGAGTGCATACTGAAACGATCATTCGTATGAATTGACGGCGATTGGATAAACCATCGAGATTTCCTAAAAACTCAACGGGACTATCACAAGGAATATGTATAGATGATATGTTAAATGATGAGCTCATCTAAGATGAATTACATGGTACATTGTTATGTAACTAACTTGATGATTAAGTATATGTGTTAGGGAAACCGTTTCATGCTTGTTGGTTTCATTGCCTAATATGGCTACATGGTAAATAATTGGTAAGTATACCTTCTAGTTATACTGGCTTACTAAGCATGTAAATGCTTATCCCTCTCTTTTCCTTGCTTTCCAAAGCTCAAGGACTCCTAAGGATTAGAAGACAATTGGAGAGTCAACACACTATCAACTAGACAAGCTTTGGTATTAAGACATTTCTATTTTGTCCGATGGCATGTATAGGATTTTTGAATATTTTGTTAAATATGTCATTTGATTTGCCTAGTGAAGGCATATAAACATTATGTTTATCTTTTTTGTATATGGCCATGGGAATTGGCTCATTTTGAAGTAGGCTATGTCCTACAAATCTATGCATGTTTATATTCATATGCGATGGCTTAGTTATAATTGGCAATGAGTTATAATAATGAGCCAATCTTAATATGTCAAGTAGACATATAAATCATTAAAAGTAAGATAAGAATTAACTTAGCATGTATGAAACCAATGACATGAGGTTCACATGCAATAAGGTTAATCAAAGTTTCATATTTACAAATGGATAATTTGGCCCAAATATGCACTATAGTAATCTATAAGTGTAATTGGCTAGTAGAGGGTGACTTAAGGCTTGGAAAATAGCCTAACAAGGTCCACATAGGTAGACACACGGGCGTGTGTCTAGGCCCTGTGTGACACACTGGCTACTCCCATGAGTGTGTGCTATGACCGTGTGTCCTCTGTACCTGAAATTTTAAGTTAGCATAGAACACGGGCTAAGCACACAGACGTGTGCCTTGGCCGTGTATATTTAACAGAATGGTGAGGTTGAGGTTAGTGTAGCACATAGGCCAAGTCCACGGGCGTCTGCTTTGGCCATGTTGCATACTGGAAAAAGTACACGGGCATGTTCTAATCCCCACGGGCGTGTTACACTTCAACTAAGAGGAAAATTTCCTGAAGTGCCCCAAGTCTATCAGAAAAATTTCAGTTTTGTTCCGTACTATCTCTAGGAGTGTTTTTAGGCCTCTGAGGCCTGTATAAGAGATAAAGTGCACACGTTGGAAAAGTGTTAAATTACGAGCGAAATTCAGTAACTCGATTGAGTAAGTTTGTAAAGGTGAATTATAGGTAACGCCTTGAACCCTATCCCGGCGTCAGATACGAGCGAGGGGTGTTACATTTAGTGGTATCAGAGCTACAGATTAGTCGATTCTAGGACTACCGTAGGGGATGTTAAAGTTCGCTATACATGCCATTATTCGAATGTTGATAGTGTGACATCTCCTAATTATTTAAATTGTTTTGAATATAGTAAATGTCTTCCAATCGAGCACAAGTTAAGTCCGAGGGTGCCGAGAGCCATGCTCCAACTTCCGTACAACAAGTTGTATCTAGTAGTAGTAGGAGACTTATGTCTGAAGGCCGGGAAGAGGCCCAAGCCGCCTTCTTTGATATGATGGATGATTGGTTTGGGGATTATCTAAGGAATCGCCCCAACATACCACGACCGCCCCGCCCCCTAACCAACCTGATGAGGATGTGCCACGAGGCATGGCACCGGTAAGAATCGGTAAGGCCCCTGTAGATAAGCTTAGAAAGTATGGGGCTGAGGAATTCAGAGCGAGAGTCAATGATGACGCTGAAAGAGCCAAGTTCTGGATCGAAAATACTACACGGGTGTTAGATTAATTGTCATGCACACTCGAGGAGTGTTTGAAGTGTGCCGTGTCCCTCTTGAAGGATACTACATACCACTGGTGGAAGACCGTATCCTCAGTAGTGTCGAAGGAAAATATTACTTGGAATTTCTTCCAAACAGAGTTTAGGAAGAAATTTATTAGCCAACAGTTTTTAGACTCGAAGCGAAAGGAGTTCCTGGAACTCAAACAAGGGAATAAGACTGTAGCAGAATATGAGAGAGAGTTCGTACAACTAAGTCAGTACGCAACTGAATGGGTCCAAACTGAATCAGAAATGTGTAAACGCTTCGAGGAATGTCTGAATGAGGGCATCAAATGTTGATCAGAATTCTTGAAATACGGGAGTTCGCTGCATTGGCTGATTGGGCCAAGAAAGCCGATGAGCTTAATAAAGAAAGAAAACAAGCAAAGAGAGTGGCTCGAGTTGCGAGAAAAAAGACCAGTGGTAAAACACTCTCATTTTCTACGAAGAAAGCTAGGAGCCAGCATGAACGCTCTACTCCATTAGTAGGATATTCGGGTAGAGCGAAGGGTCCTAGACGACAAAGTCAAAAGTCTTCCTCCCTAATGATGACTAGTGTGGGGAGTGTAGATTATCAAAAGCCGAAGTGTAAGAGCTGCAACAAATTTTACTTCGGAGAGTGCCGAGTAAAAAGCAGTGCGTGTTTCAGACGTGGCTCTCTTAACCACTTTCTCAGGGATTGCCCAGAGCGATTTGAAAAAGAAGTAGAAGTAACTTCGAAGTCGAGTGCTCCCATGGCACGAGGTAAACCTCCAAGATACCCTGAAAGTGCTAGTGGCAGTCGAGTCGTAGCTAAAGACACTGCAAGACCAGAGGCTAGAGCCCCAGAAAGAACGTATGTAATACATGCTCGAGAGGAAGCCTCTCCTCCTGACGTTATCACGGGTACTTTTTCTTTTTTTTAATACGAGTATTATTACTTTAATTGACTCGGGGTCAACGCATTCTTACGTTTGCATAAGATTGGTGTCTAGTATGAATATACCCGTTGAACCTACGGAATTTGTTATTAAAGTGTCAAACCCATTAGGCAAATCGGTTCTAGTTGATAAAGTCTGTAAGAATTGTCCTTTGATGATTCAAGGTAATTGTTTTCTGGCTAACCTTATGTTGCTACCATTTGATGAATTTGATGTAATACTTAGTATGGATTGGTTAGCCCTTCATGATGTAACTATGAATTGTGGTAGTAAGTATATTAAGTTAAAATGTCTGGATGGTGAGACTTTACGGGTCGAATCAAGAGAATTGGGTTCGCCGCTGAATGTAATCACGACAATGGTTTCCCAGAGGTACATGAGGAAAGGGTATGAAACTTATCTTGCATTTGTACTGAACACTAAGGAAACAGAGTTAAAGATCGAGTCTGTGCCGATAGTATGTGGGTATTCAGATGTATTCCGGGAGGAATTACCAGGATTACCTCCTGAGAGAGAAATTGAGTTTGGTATTGAATTGATGCCAGGGACAACTCCTATTTCTATCGCTCCGTATAGAATGGCACCAACCGAGCTAAAAGAGTTAAAAACACAGTTGCAAGAGTTGACGGATAAAGGATTCGCAAGGCCAAGTTTTTCATCTTGGGGTGCCTCCTTGTTGTTTGTAAAGAAGAAAGATGGTTCAATGAAATTATGTATTGATTATTGGCAACTGAATAAGGTAACCATAAAAAATAAGTATCCTTTACCAAGATTGATGATTTATTCGATCAGTTGAAAGGAGCCACTATGTTCTCTAAAATAGACTTGAGGTCTGACTACTATCAGTTGCGTGTCAAGGAATTGGATGTGCCAAAGACAGCTGTCAAGACGAGGTATGGTCATTACGAATTCCTTGTTATGCCATTTGGGCTGACGAATGCACCAGCCGTATTTATGGATCTAATAAATAGGATCTTTTGACCATATTTGGATAAGTTTGTTGTTGTATTCATTGACATCTTGATTTATTCCAAAAATGAAACAGAACATGCGAAGCACCTGAGAATTGTTTTACAGACTTTACGAGAAAAAAACTGTATGCTAAGTTTAGCAAGAGTGAATTTTGAACTTTACGAGAAAAAAAACTGTATGCTAAGTTTAGCAAGAGTGAATTTTGACTCCAAGAAGTTAGATTTTTGGGTCATATTGTTTCGGGTGAAGGCATCCGAGTTGATCCAAGTAAAATCTCTGCTATTGTTGATTGGAAATTGCCTAAAAATGTAACCGAGGTTAGAAGCTTTTTAGGCTTAGCCGGTTACTATCAAAGGTTTGTAAAAGGATTTTCTATGATAGCAACTCCGATGATGAGGTTGCTATAGAAGGATGTTAAGTTTGAACGGACGGAAAAGTGTCAGCAAAGTTTTGAGAAATTAAAGACATTGCTGACTGAAGCTCCTGTTTTAGTGCTACCTGAACCGAGAAAGGAATTCGTGGTCTACAGTGATGCATCCTTAAATGGATTGGGTTGTGTGCTTATGCAAGATGGCAAGGTGATAGC
Source organism: Gossypium longicalyx (assembly GCA_025698465.1). Taxonomy (NCBI): domain Eukaryota; kingdom Viridiplantae; phylum Streptophyta; class Magnoliopsida; order Malvales; family Malvaceae; genus Gossypium; species Gossypium longicalyx. The sequence goes on from CM047007.1 coordinate 22,283,494, forward strand.
CTATGCTTCACGACAATTGAAGCCTCACAAGAAGAATTATCTGACCCATGACCTAGAGCTTGTTGCGATTGTTTTTGCCTTGAAGATTTGGAGGCATTATATATATGGTGAAATGTGTCGTATCTTTACGGACCACAAGAGTCTGAAGTACTTGATGACTCAAAAAGAATTAAATATGAGACAAATAAGATGATTAGAATTGATTAAGGATTATGATCTGATCATTGGCTACCATCCGGGAAAGGCAAATGTGGTCGCCGACGCTCTGAGCAGAAAATCCTTATTTGCTTTGAGAGCCATGGATACTCGTTTGACATTGCTTGATGATGGTTCGGTCTTGGCAGAGCTGAAGGCTAGGCCGACATTTCTGCAGGAAATTCATGATGCTCAGTTTAATTATGGTGACTTGCAAGCAAAAAGGGCTCAATATGAGTCAGTGACTGAATCAGATTTCTGGATTAGTCTTGATGGGTGTTTGATGTTCAGAGAGAGAGTATGCATACCTAAAGATGATGAATTTATCCGGAAAATATTGCAAGAAGCACATAGTAGCCATTTTTCTATTCATTCGGGAAGTACCAAAATGTACAACTGTTTGAAGAAAATGTATTGGTGGAATGGTATAAAAAGAGATATTTCTGAGTTTGTGTCAATATGCCTGGTGTGTCAGCAAGTTAAAGCTGAACATCAAGTGCCTGCAGGTTTGTTACAACCTGTGATGGTTCCCGAATGGAAGTGGGACAGAGTTACCATGGACTTCGTGACAGGATTGCCTTTGACTCCAAAAAAGAAAAATGCCATATGGGTCGTAGTGGATAAGTTGACCAAGTCGGCTCATTTTATTCCAGTAAGGACAGATTATTCCCTTGATAGACTGGCCGACTTATACGTTTCTGAGATAGTAAGATTGCATGGAGTACCATTATCGATTATTTCAGATAGAGACCCAAGGTTCATTTCGAGATTCTGGAAAAAGCTACAGGAAGCCTTGGGGGCGAAGTTGAGTTTTAGTACAGCTTTTCACCCTCAGACTGATGATCAGTCTTAGTAGACGATTCATGTTCTTGAAGATATGTTGCGATGTTGTATCCTCGAATTTCAGGGTAGCTGGGAAAAATATCTGCCATTGGTAGAATTTGCCTACAATAATAGTTTCCAAATGAGTTTGAAAATGGCACCCTATGAGGTCTTGTATGGCAGGAAGTACCGAACTCCATTATACTGGACAAAACTTAAGGAAAACCAGATTCAAGGAATAGATCTGATTAGGGAAACTGAAGAAAAAGTTAAAGTAATACAAGACTGTTTAAAAGCGGCATCGGATAGACAAAAGTCTTATGCTGATCTGAAAAGAAAAGAGATTGAATTCTAAGTTGGGGATAGAGTATTCCTGAAGGTGTCTCCATGGAAAAAGGTGTTGAGATTTTGTCGAAAAGGTAAACTGAGTCTGCGATTTATCGGACCTTACGAGATTACTGAAAGGATTGAACCATTATCCTATCGCTTGGCATTGCCGGCAAAAAATGGAAAAGATTCACGACGTGTTCTATGTATCCATGTTAAGATGATATCGATCAGAGCCATCTCATGTGATTTCATCAAAGGAGATTGAGATTAGACCAGACCTGACTTACGGAGAGGAACTAGTCAAGATTTTGGCCCGAGAGGTTAAACAGTTGAGAAATAAAAGTGTGACTTTAGTAAAGGTTCTATGGCACCGACATGGTGTGGAAGAAGCTAAATGGGAACCAGAAGAAACCATGAGAAACCAATATCCGAACCTGTTTACTGGTAAGACTTTCGGGGACGAAAGTCCCTAAGGGGGAGAAATGTAACATCGCGAAATAGGGCCTAGTAAGAACAGTGGTTTCGGGACCAAAAATCTGACATCAAAATATCTATTTTATGATTATTAGGAGACCTAGAATATGAGACTATGCATGTGTTAAAGTTTCATGAAGAAATTCCTTGAGTAAGGTGTCCAATTGGAAATTAGGGACTGAATTGAATAAATTGCAAAACTTGGATTCTAGAAGAAATTTGTATGAAATTGCTTTATATTATAAACTAGAAGGTCTTGGGGAGAAATTTTCCCAATTTCTAAGTTTTTGGACAAAAAATGGGCTTGCATGGATGAAATTTTAAAGCAAGTGCATAAGGGCATTTTGGTCATTTGGCTTTTTAATGAAATAAAATGGGAAGAATCAAGCCAAAATCAGCCGCCTTCTTCCCCATAGCTGCCGAAATTCTCATGTCACCAATAGCAAGGGTTTTCAAACATTTCAAGCTCAATAGTAAGTGTTCCTAAGCCCCGTTTTTAATGTTCTTTGTATTTTTGAAATCCCGATAGCTTGATCTTTCCATTTCTACCCATATTTCATGCTAGGGTTCATGTTTAAAAATTTACCCATGCATGAGTTTCTTGTATTTTGGTGGATTATGGAGGGGTATGAAAGTTGAATGTGTGTTAAGCATCTTTTCTTAGGTGATTTTCATGAAAAACCCCTAAAGGGACCTTTTTGCAAAAGTTCTTAAATATGTGGTAGAAATGTGAAAATAATGGAAAATGTATGTTTCCATATAAGGAAAAAGTGTTCGGATAGGCTTGGGTAAGATAGAAATTGCATGTGTTTCATTATACGACCTAGGGACTAAATCGTAAAAATGTCAAAGGTTAGGGGCAAAACGATCATTTGGACCGGGGGTAGAAATTAAACTTGAAAAGTGTAATGTAGTGAATTAATGATATAATTGTGTTGTTAAAGACCCCGAGGAACAAATTTCGGAGGTCGATCGAGGTAAACGTAAGGTTTCGAAATAACCGAAACACAGCTCCGAAACGAATACCAGGTAAGTTCGGATAACTCGAAGTAAACCTATAACATGCATATTTGTTTGTTTTGTGAATGTATGATAATTGCATTGTTGATGGCATGAAAATGCATGAATTGCACCTTTAATAATGAATTGTCAAACAATGTCTCGGTTGAGGTTGGAAAGGGAATTCGATGGATAAACAATTATTTACATGAGACTTGAGATCCTGCATGTGTTGCAGTAAAGGATTTAGCCTAGACTGGTGTTCCTTGAGTGATCGAGCCTCCCGAAGAATATGTTTGCATTGTGGATTTAGCCCGAAAGGGTAATCCAATTAGGGTCTGAATTTAGCCTGGACTGGTTATTCAGATCCGAACTCATTAAGGGTGTTTGTCGTGTAAGGGATTTAGCCTGGACTGGTAATCCCACCGTAAGATGTGAGGTTCGCGGGAGTGCATACTGAAATAATCATTCGTATGAATTGATGATGATTGGATAATCCATCGAGATTTCCTAGAAACTCAACGGGACTATCACAAGGAATATGTATAGATGATATGTTAAATGATGAGCTCATCTAAGATGAATTACATGGTACATTGTTATGGAACTAATTTGATGATTGAGTATATGTGTTAGGGAAACCATTTCATGCTTGTTGGTTTCATTGCCTAATATGGTTGCATGCTAAATAATCGGTAAGTTTACCTTCCAGTTATACGGGTTTACTAAGCATGTAAATGCTTACCCCTCTCTTTTCCCTGCTTTTCAGAGCTTAATGACTCATAAGGATTGAAAGACAATTAGAGAGTCAACATACTATCAACTAGACAAGTTTTGGTATTAAAACATTTCTATTTTGTCCAATGGCATGTATAGGATTTTTGAGTATTTTGTTAAATATGTCATTTGATTTTCCTAGTGAAGGCATGTAAACATTATGTTTATCTTTTTTGTATATGGCCATGGGAATTGGCTCATTTTGAAGTAGGCTATGTCCTACAAATCTATGCATGTTTATATTCATATGTGATGACTTAGTTATAATTGGCAATGAGTTATAGTAACGAGCCAATCTTAATATGTCAAGTAGACATATAAATCATTAAAAGTAAGATAATAATTAACTTAGCATGTATGAAACCAATGACATGAGGTTCACATGCAATGAGGTTAATCAAAGTTTCATATTTACAAATCGATAATTTGGCCCAAATATGCACTATAGTAATCTATAAATGTAATTGGCTAGTAGAGGGTGACTTAAGGCTTGGAAAATAGCCTAACAAGGTCCACATGGGTAGACACACGGGCGTGTGTCTAGGCCGTGTGTGACACACAAGCTACTCCCATGGGTGTGTGCTATGACCGTGTGCCCCCTGCACTTGAAATTTTAAGTCAGCATAGAGCACGGGCTAAGCACGCGGGCATGTGCCTTGGCCGTGTATATTTAACAGAATGGTGAGGTTGAGGTCAATGTAGCACACGGGCCAAGCCCACGGGCGTGTGCCTTGGCCTTGTTGCATACTGGAAAAAGAACACAGGCGTGTTTTAAGCCCCACTGGCGTGTTACACTTCAACTAAGGGGAAAATTTCTTGAAGTGCCCCAAGTCTATCAGACAAATTTCGGTATTGTTTCGTACTACCCCTAGGAGTGTTTTTAGGCCTCTGAGGCCTGTATAAGAGACAAAGTGCACACGTTGGTAAAGTGTTAAATTACAAGCAAAATTCAATAACCCGATTGAGTAAGTTTGTAAAGGTGAATTACCGATAATGCCTCGAACCCTATCCCGGCGTCGGATACGGGCGAGGGGTATTACAAACCTTCTAGTTGTCTCTGTACCAAATTAAATATGAATCTGATAAGCATGCATTGTGTACAAGTTGTGATGTAAATTGATGAATATGAATAGAGATGATGTGCATTAAATCAGTAATTAAAAATGTGCAATTATGTTGTGGATATTTTGACGTTGTAACCTTATGAGACAGTTGGATATAGTTGGCATGCTATCGGATTGTGAGAACTCACCTATATTTATATGTGATTTGGACATTAAGGCCTTTTGACATGTTTGGAGAGATAAGAGAATGTGAGCTAAGCTCCATTCAACGGGACATGTTTGGTGTGTTGGAGAGTGTTAGCTTTATGCTTTACTTTTTGAGATATGTTCGACTCTATGAGTCAATTGGTGTGTTGGAGATCCCTGTATACGATGTGTGGTGATAGAGCCCACTTTTATGTTTCATAGCCTCAAGTGCCAAATTATTGTTTAAATGTGATCTTATATACTGTGATAATACAATGTAGGACGAATGCATAAACAGGTGAATATATGCTAAATGAGTTGATTTAAGTTTCATGAAAATGTTAGTATGTTCTTATGGTAAATTGTATATGTAATTGTAGTTTGGGTCGTTATCATTTAACTTATGAATGCATGTAAATATATAAGCTAGACTTGTGAGTTATAAAAGCATGTATAGATTGTTTAGTCTTGATGAATTATTGTAAAATGAGTTATTTGAATATAAGTTGAGTGTAGCCGTACGTGAGAGTATATGCTAGTTTTATGGTTTAATAAAGCGTGAATATGTTATTGTGGCATAGTTAGAATATGGTTGTGAACATGTTGTAGTATGCTCTTATTTAACCTTTGATATTGTGTATACTTTGTGATTATTCTGACATTCACTGAGCTTGTTTAAGCTCACCTACTCTCTCTAACTATTGCAAATATTTAGCGTTTGTGGTGTGAGCAGTGTAGGGATACTAAGGAAGTGATCCAAGTTAGACTTTAGTATTTGTGTAGGTGGTATCAATATTATTCTTTGAACTCTAGGGATAAGGCAATGTGGTTAGACTTTGATTGATTTTTATTCTGGTCCTCATGATATTTTATGGGTTTAGTTTTCTAGAACTTTTGATGGATGTCATAATTATTTCATTGGTATTGTTTTGGTTTGAATATTTGCTATGTTGAAGTGCCATGAACTGTATGTATGGTCAATGGATGTTGAATAATATGGTAGAATTGTTGTATGATACTGCCATGATATTTTAAATATTTTGTAGCTTAATTATTCTTAGGAATTATAGGCTTGGACCTTGGTATGTTGATTCTTGCTCGGACATGTTTTTGATGTTTTGAACTATTATTTTTGTAGTTTTGACATTGGTTTAAAAAGGTAAATGATACATGTTGATTAGATATTTGTTGGAATAGATTAAATGCTTAGATGTGTTGTATTTTTTGTGGTATGGAGTAGAGGTATCGATATTCATGTTTTAAAAATGAGACCTCCATGTTTTTTGAAAGTGCAGGAAGTCAGTAATGTAATTTGGTATCGATACCGTATCACGAGTATTGATACTCGAGGTAATAAAATTGATACTTTTCAAAATGTATCAATATTTTTTGAGTTTTAATTTTTAAACAAGAAACATAATACTATTTTGGTATCGATTTTCCAAGCAGTGTTGAGTTGATACCTTTGTTTCAATATCGATACCTAAATGAATTGTTTTGAAATTTTGCTGAGTGATTTTAATGCATGTTTAATTATTATTATAAGTTCATTTGAAGTATGTTAGTCATGTTCTAATGATATATGATATGTGTTTGACTTTAAATTCGTACGAATGCTAAATAGAAAGAATGATTGTTTATTAATCTGACATGTTGTTATGTATATGATGTGTGACGGTGGTATGACATGTTAATATTCAGGCTTGGTGAGCGGGCCGAATATAGGGTGTTAAATAACGATATTTACAATTCTGATTTTCAGTTTGATTGGATGTTGTACATCAACACCAACATCATATATTGAATCTTGCCAGAAGTGTTGGCCAATCGAGAGATGTAGGACGCGAAGGTGCCATTGATACTGTACGCAACGATGGAAATTTACGAGTTGAACTAGGTGATGCAGAAGTTTGGGTGGAGGCAATGAATTCTGCTGCCACCGCGAGACCTAAAGGAGCTGCACAAGGTGGACATGCGAGGGAAGGAGGACAATGACTGGGCAGTGCGACACGGGGAATACATCGAGACATGGGATCATAGGATGCAATCCTTACCCGTTCACGGATCATTTTTCTCAGCATACACGGCGGTAGCTGATGATTACTTGGTATGGTTTAAAGCTGTCAACAAGCCTTATCTACTACTACTTGAGGTGAGGAGTAGGTAAATTCGTCCAAAGAGGCAACATCGACTGGTACAGCAGTATGGGATGAGACGTGATCGTACGACAGGTTCGTCATCTGCTCTAGTAGAAAATGCACTGCCTGTGGCTACGCAATATTCGGGTCAGTTTGCTTCACTTATTCCCGTTCAATTTAGTAACCCTATGTTTTTTTCATAAACCACCACCGTACATGGCTGGTTCTTTTATTCTTGCAGGTACATATTTCGAGGCACTGACATCCCTTGCGTACTACACCGCCATGCAGATACTGATGCCGAACCCCATGTTGGGAGCCAAACTCACCCCTACGTAGGCGCCACCCCTGATGACGATACTGATATAGACGCCCATACAACAGTTGATGACAATGTCGATGCCTGATACCTTTTTGATGTACCCGGTATTTGGGGCACCTTATGGTTATATGCCTATAGTGACCCAAACACCACGTGTATCACTGTTTTACGGAAGTGGCTCATCGTCGAAACCACTGGATACGAGAGTGGCAGATACATGATGGCAGGTGAGGACGACACAACAATCGATCATAGAGGAATATGATAACACTATTGATCCTAAAGAAACGATTGCCTAGAGGGTCGTGGTATGTACATATTCAGGTGATAATGATTATGGGGAGGAAATCTATAGGCCCACACATTTGGATGCACCATTGATTGCACCTCCGATTGTACACCCGGTTTTATGTAGAAATCCTCCATGTAACTATTGTCCATCGCCTTACAGAACACATTCTCCCCGACAACACAATTGAGTGTATTTTTTGTTATAAATATGGTGATGTAAATATAGATATGTCACAAATAAAAAAATCGAGGTTATTGATTCGATCAATACCTTTGTCTTTTTATTAATATCTATCATGAGTTATGCGTAAGTTAACAATAAATAATAAATTGAACAAATGGGAATCTATAAAGCATGCTAATGAATATGAAATTTGGTAGAAAGTAATGTTATCGATGCGGAGGCCCCAACGTATCCCTATACAAAGAACATGTTGGCTTTGTATGCCCTAGGTTTCTACAATACCTACATAATTTCTTTTGACCGTCTCTCTACTGAATATCCATATTGTTCCTTATCCGGGTAGAATTCGGGCAACCATTCAGGACGTGACGTAAGTCCTTGTTAGGCACCAACTCAAACGACACGCTGGACACAAGCGACCACATGCTCTCATCTGGGACTGGTGGGAATTCAGGACTCTACACACTGTTAATGTGTTGTAGTTGGTAGACGTCGTTGGTGTAAGGTGCATACTCAATCTGTATGTTCCCACATGTGACAATTGAATGAGCGCATAGGAACCAAAGTGCTTGGAGTCTCCCACAATTGTAGGTCCCTTCCATTATGTTTGCATGATAGGATGCACTTGACATTTCCTAGTCGGGTTTAATGTGCTCCGTAACTCGAAAATCAAGGTTTCAAAGTAGGTGGCTTACTACATACATAGTGTTTGCTCTCGCTGTACTTCGCTGAATCTCTTTCATCACATCATCAGAGAATGTACCATCGTTCACTATTTTTCTGGCATACGCTAACTCCTTCTTGGGAAATAAGGTGGCCAGTCAAAAGCATGTCTCGTTAACAACTAATATTATCAGAAAGTGACTCGTTCTTTTCAGTACGAAGTTGATGCACAAGGCCAAGTTTGACGTCATGTGCCTGTATCATAGACCCTCTATTATACGACTGCATCCATTGTTTGAATGGTATATTCGATACATATGTTGCACCATAAGCAATAATGGTGCTCAAGTTGTTGAACATTTGATGGAATCGATGTAAGACGAACTCATAACATATTAGAAAACAATTACCAGTTAGTGCAATGAAATAACACAATATGAATATTCGATGTGCAATGAATACATCGTTCAAAGTACAAAACCATGTTGATAACTAGACTCTCTCAGTTGCCGAAAGATGTTTTTGATGGTAGTTAGATCCCATATATTGTATGCAGTACCGATGATGAGTACGATCCTAGAGGGCTCCATGATGATCAATCGCCGAGAGTATTTTGAGTTCCTTGTCCGATATGACACATTTGTCAGGCTGCCAAAAAAAAAACACGGTAACGCAACTGGCTCAGGAAGAAATCTCAGAAAAACAGAATGCTATAGGCAGAATCTTTTGATTATCGTCTTGAGCAATGACAATCAACAAACGTTGTTGATATCTTCTATACAGCCAGGTGCCATCAATTTGAATCATAGGTTTGCGGTGTTGAAATGTCTTTATGCATTACTCAAATCTCCAAAAGAATCGATGAAAAAATTATTTTTCTAGAAACCAATTGATCACCATAGTACGTTGGGCATGTTTTGAGATCGGTTACGGAACCTAGTACGTAGGAATTTAATACCTGACAGCATTGCGATAGATAGTTATAAAAACCCTTTCACTCATGATGGAACTTCTCCGTTGCCTTCTGTTTTGCAACCCACAATTTGTAGTACATTGAAGTGTACTGGTACTGGCTACGTATGTCCGCAATTAGCACCGGTATTTGAATATAGGGACTGGCCTTCACCATCAGTGAAATAATGTCAGCAATCATGTCTGAGTCTAACCTCGGATGGTCCTAACTTGCACTCGTCGCAATCCAAGTATGGGGACCAGAATACTTCATTATCATTCACACCCCTGTTTTCTTACAATAAGACACCATGATTTTCCACTTACACCTCCCATCCTTTATTGTGCACTTTTTTTCAAATTTCTTGAAACGGGACTTCATGACGTAGTAGTTCACTCCGTTCTTTAAGCTATACCACTTCAGTGTAGTAAGGAAAGCATCTTTGTTGGGGTATTTCATTCCAATTCCATTATTCGTACATCATGATTTGTGCTTGCATGACTAGTTGTTCTGTATGGAAGCCACGAAAACACTAAACCACCTCGATCGATAGGTTGATGTTTTTTAGGTGGGGCAGAGGTTCACACACCCTAAATCTCTCATTTGGATTAGGAACATTGTCCAGGGCGTTATCATCAGACTCACAATGTTCTGGATTTGTTGTAACCGGATCCAATTCAGAAAATAGTGCTACTTCTAAACCACCCAGACCGTTCTGCCATATTGGCTCAGGTTTTGACTCTTCCCCCTTGTTTACGTCTGCAATCCCTTTTTCCTTAGGTACATCTCATTCCTCGTCTACACCTTTATTGTCACCTTCGAGCACACTATTGAAGGTACCCTCACCATCCCCCATCGAAAGGAGTAGGTCATTGGCTCTCTTATAACCCATGTACCTGTTAGAAAATTCAACGGGTTGATGTCTGATGTATGTCGATGATATTCTGGTATAATTACTTCCACCCCATAACATCAACCCAGTGCTGAAGTTGAAATCGAGCGCACTGATTAAAAGTAAAGCCCGAGTGCCTAACTTTGGGTTATGTTGATACCCTGACTAGTACTGACCCCCAAAGTTTAGATCAATGCTGTAGACCAATGAGTGTCTGCCCATAGATGTTTCTAGAATATCGTAGTAGCCACTTTGTAGCAAGCTAGAAAACCCACTGAACAACCGTGTAGCAGGACTTTCTGCTTTAGCTTTGGTACCCGTATTCATCGTGACGTTAGTTGAAGATGGGTCAGATCCATCAGCATCGGTGAACTCCACTCAATAACAACATTTTCGCTTTCGGTATGCGATGGTATGATCGTCTCGAGATACGTCTCGCTAATCACATCAAATAGCTCATACTTATAGGGGTTATAAGAAGTAATGAATCTACATTGCATCCTCATAATTCTTCCCCGGGTCGATCTGCTAACTTTCTTCCTGATTCTAGTACGTAGCTCATGCATTTGAATGGTACTAACAATCTCAAAAACATAAAAATTACGAGAAACGGGTTGAAAATAGACTTACATGCATATAGTGAAGCTTGGCTGAAGCTTTAAGGTCTTTAACAATGGCTTTTGGTTAATGTAAAAGAAAATAGATTAGGAAGATAATTTTTGTTTCATATTTGTAACCTTTTTCTTTATTTTAATAATAAAATAACATATAAAACATATAAAATTAAAAGAAATTAAAGTTCAAACCATCTCACTATCTTAAGAATGGGTAATTTATCCATTAAGGCCATCCAATTATGTTTCTTTAATAAATTAACACCTTTAAACTAATAGCGATTGACTTTTTCAACTATTACGATTTAGTCCTTTTTGCTTAATTAACTATTTAAACATTAAAATTTCTTAACGAAACTTTAACACAACCTTAATAACACTCCATAAATATTTAATAAAATACTTATGGTTTGTTTTATAGAAATGAGGTCCCGATACCTCATTTTCTAAAATCACTTGACTTTAGGGTCTTACCACTTAAACCTAATTGTTCTTCCATTTAACAAAAATCATTAAATTAGTTTTTTATTACTACACCATATATTATCGTAAATAGTAAATAATAATATTTACGGTCTCACATGTTGGATTTATGGCCCCGAAACCACTATTCCCTCACTTTAGAGAAATGGGCTATTACAACATAGATGACTTTATGGCATGTTATTAGATTTGATTTAATTCTAAAAGGATTAATTAGATTGGATTATAATCGGTTAGTACAAGCAAGTATTCGAAAGAATATTTGTAGCGCTCTAGACATAGAAGTTGCAATCTGTAGAGGGAAAGGGAGAAAAATCTAGATATCATTCTTGAGTTCTGTAGACATTCAAGAACTTGAAATGATAGCTCAAAGTCTAGCTTTCGAAAGAAGCAAACTGTAGTAGTCATTCCCTAAGCTGTAAAATGGTCAAGATTTTGCCATGGCATTATTATGTTATAAAAATAAGCTCAATTAATTCCAACCTTTATCATTGAACAATACAAGCTCTTTCCCACTTATTCTTTGAGAATTGTCACATTATTTTATTGCCCTGGCATATTTTTAGTCATAATTGATTTTATTAATCCTTCATTACATATCTTTATCAATTAATCACTTGTTTCTTTTGCATAGTTTAATTAGTCAATTTCTTAGTAATAGCATAACCAATTATTTTAGTTAATTTTGATCCCTGTGGAGACGATACTCACTCATTACTTTATTACTTGAATTGATGTGTATACTTGCACATTCACAGTACACATTCACACTCGATAGGTACCATGGCACGTAGGAGGCCATATGGGAACAGGAAGAAATGTTTCTATAATATCCTGATTTTGGACCTAGTCAGAACAGTGGTTTCGGGGCCACAAATCCGATGTAAGAAAATTTATTTTTACTATATTTTTATGGTCTAAAAATTCACGGAATGATTTTTTAAAAATCTCGTTCGAAAATTATGACGTTTGGGCAATCAATTTGGTCAAAAGGATTAAATTGTAAAAAGTGAAAAAGTTGAGTTCTACATGTTATAGGTGTCTAATTGTTATGGAATTTTAAATTGGAGGTCTTTAAATGGTAATTATACCATTTGATAATTTGTTGGAAAAAAATGGACATGAAATGGGTGAAATAGAATATTTTTAAGTTAGGGGCATTTTGGTAATCTAGTAATTAAAATGAATTAAAAACAAAATAAAAGCCAAAATTTCTTGTCCATCTTCTTCCTGGGCGGAATATTACATGAAGAAACCATGGCTATGGTTTTTCAAGCTTTCAAGCTCGATTGTAAGTCCGTTCTTGCCCCATTTTTAATAATTTTTATGTTTTTGAAATCCTCGTAACAAGATCTACCTATTTCTACCATTTATTTGAGTTATGATGAAGGTATATGTTTTGATCCATATTATAAATTTGTGCATTTTGATGTTTAATGGTAGATTATGCATGTTTATGGTTGGAGAAACAACTTTTGCTAAGGGATTTTTGGTGAAAATGCTTAAAAGGACTAAATCGTAAAAGTTATAAAATATGTAGTAAAAGTGTGTTCTAATGGAAATTTTCGGCTATTATAGTTATGAAAATGATTTGTCTAGGCTTAAAGTGCAAAGAAATTGAATAAAAATCATTTTACGAGCTTAAGGGCAAAAGAGTAAATATGACAAAATTTAGGGGCAAAAATGTAATTTTTCCATGGTATGATTTTTGGATCACATTGACTAATGTGACTAATAAATATACTAAATTTGATATTATAGATCAAAGAAAATGAGGTTCAAACCTAGAACAGGGGAAAACGAGAAATTAACGGTTAGGTCCCTTTTGGCCATTTTTGGTATCGAGGTAAGTTCGTGTGATAATAATAATGCAAATTTATACTTGAATGTTAATGCTTGATATTACATGAATTCTAAGGACCTGTGTAAATAATGTGACATTATAACATGTTTTTATGTGTTAATATTTTGTGATAAATATTCCATTATTATTATGAATGTTATGCCTAATAGTAGTTATAAAAGTATGATTGGTATTATGTTCGTTATCCACGACATCATGAGCAAGTGCTATAAAGATGTTACGTGCATGTGAAAAAGAATCTCGTTTGAACCTTAGGAATAGTTTAGGATACAAGTGACATATCACTAGGAATTAAGGAATCCGAACTCATTGAGCGGTCTGGGTTCGTGATATATATGTGACATCTGAGCTCATTGAGTGGTCTGAGTCATGATGTATGAGATACATGTAATTTGGTTCTGGGTACTGGTCTTGTGTGTCCTACCGGTGGCTAGATAGTCCTTAGTGGTTCGGATACCTGACAGCTTGTGTGAGTAGCTCCATTTCGAGCGTTGCATGTTATGAGGTAGCTTTGGCTACATATGTATATGTGGCACTTATGTGCAAGTTTTTCACGTATCCAATAGTATTCCAAGTGTTCAACGGGTGGTTCAAAGAATGATTTGATGATGGTCCCAAAAGGGTATGTCAAAGACAAGAATGAATATGTGAAAAATGTTGAAAGGGTACAGGTATGTATACTAAGCTTATGGTTATTGAGACTTTGAAATGTAGAGACCTCGGTGAGTTAAGATGTATGACTTATGATTATGAATTTTGTTGCAATATCATGCTAACTTACATTGTGTAATTGAACATGGAATCCATGAAATGGTGAGTTCATGATTAGTTGAAAATGAACTTATGATACTTATCATTATATTTCATTAAAATAGTTTTGGACAGCAGCAATAGTTCGAATTTGAAAATCCACCTAAAATTGTGGAACTAGAATTAGAGACTGAATAAAATATGAAATTAAATCTTATTAAGTCTAGTTTTACATAGAGGAAACGGTGTAAGCAAAAGAATTTCATATTATGAGATATTTGAATTTTTGTGAGACAGGGTCAGAGTGATTTCGGGCTCCCCTGTCTTAAATTTGGAAAATCACTGAAACTTTTAAAAAAAAAATTATGGGTTAGAATTTATATGGCTAAATTCTTAATGAGTCTATTTTCAAGGGAAACAGATGAGAACATCATCCAGGTCCTGTATTAAGAGATAATTAATTTTTAAAAAAGAAAGGTTGAAGCTGTCAAACAACAGAACGGGGGTAACTTTAAAGAATAAACTGTACTTATTGGCTAATCCATAAATTTTAAATATTTTATGGTATAAAGATATATGAGTCTAGTTCCAAATTATTTTAACGGATCTTAATTTAGAATACTGTAACTCAAGTTATAAGCAATTGAGTGACTATGGCTTGAGTAAACAGCTTGACTTGAACATAAGTAAAAGTGCAATTATGATTGTATTACCTTGAGATCATGTTGTAAGAATTGATAGAAACATGTTGATAAATTGCTTATTATTTTCATATGGACTTACTAAGCTATAAATCTTACCCCCTCATTTCCATTTCTTTAGTGTTGTCAGGTTAGCTGGGGGTTGGAGATCGTTGGAGGCAGCATCACACTATCAAATTATCAATTTGAGGTATTATTAAACCTTAAGTATTTTCCAGTGAGTGGCATGTATAGAGACTTAGTCTTTTGATATATGTGTTTCATGATTTGGCCAAATGTATTGGCTTATAATGATTCAATTGTATATAGCCTTGAGATGTGGCTTATATTGATTATTGGGTTGTATCCCTATTATATGTGTATGCACAAGCTTAAAAGTTTCATGTGATGTGAGTATGTGACTTGATATAGTGTGTAATGTCTTAGGCAAGCATGTTATTCTACGCATATGAAATATGTTGGTATTTTATAAAGTTATGAGCTAGCTTTGAATATGAATATTTGATGATTAAGTTGAAATCTTTTGGTATGATGGTAACCGTGATATAAAAGTATAAGTGATATCATAATAGACAAGGCCAAATGAGTGTGTAAAACACATGAATCATGACATGAAATTGCTATGTTTGTGGCCTAAATGAATATGTTTAATTGTTAAATGGAGGCCATGTTATATGTCATTGATGTTGTATAAATGTGTGAGGGTTTATGGTTGACTAAGGCTTGGAAAATAGCCTAAGTGTTGGCCACACGGGCAGAGACATGGCCGTGTGGGGAACACGGCCTTAGCACATAGGTGTGTGACTTGGCCGTGTGGAACGGTGGAAATGTGTAAGTGTACACAATCGTAACAAGTAATAAAGTGACAAGTAAATGTCGAGTTATCGTACCCACAGGGACATTAAAAAGCAATATTTATGAAATTAATTAAAACACTTTGGTGAGGTAAAAATAATTTTGGTTTGAAAAGAGTGATTTATAAACTAAGATTTTAAAACTAAGCAAACAACTTAAATAAAATAAAAGAGTTCTAGTGCACGATTTCAATTAAGATTTAATCAAGATGATATAATTGTGTTGGATTAATTATACCTTTTTAATGTAGAAATATTAAATTCGTGCTTATGCCGTTATGAATAAATTCACGGCAACCCAATAATTTGCTAACTTATGAACATATTTACTAATTAAAAAATTTCATTTATCTCTTGAACATATCCCTATGCCAATTCAACCGACTAAACAGATTTAATAAAGTAAACATGCTATCGCACATACATACTTATTGAGTTAAATTATCTCTCGCATATTCCTATGTCGATTCAACCGATTAATTCAACTTAATAAACATGTAAAAGATTATGTGAAGTAACAAAGTAGCCATACCTTGAAACAATTTAATCACAACAATCTTGTAAGTTATGGAAGGCATATGTATCGCCAAATACAATGCTAATTTAATTTTCAGTTACCTTAGAAGAATTAAACATGCCCTGATTAAGTACTGAGTTCATTAATTGCAATTTCAATCCGTTTAAATAATTAATTCTTTAGTTATCTAAGCAATTATAATGCCAGATGACCTAAGCATGATTTTACTTAATCAAGCATTTACTGAGGCCTATAACAGCATAAACACTATTTTAATAATTCAAGTAGGTAAAATATAATCAACCCAACACGAATTAAGTTCAAGCTAAATTGATTAAAATAACCATTTCAACAACAATATTTTTCATAGATATGTTCATCATAAAAACAACAGAAATTAAAAAGAAAGGGAACAGAAAGCAAATCTAGTGTTTCTCTGCGGCTTGACTGTTGCTCCGTTCTTTGTTTCCGTTGTCTTCGCCGAGCAAGGCTTCTATGACTCCTTGATTGCTGCCCAAGATGGCTGAAGAACACCTCTTTCTCAGGAGAGGAAATCAGCACAAGAGGAAGGGAAAATGGGATGGAAAAATGGAGAGGAAACTTGAGAGAAGTGAAGAGAGGATGAGAGAATGTTGTGGAATGAGGGATGTTGAGGGATGCTTTGAAATGGGCAGCATAGGGTGGCTTTTGTAGCTGAAGAGGGCTGCTAAAAATATCAAATTCAGCAGCCAGGAGAGTCCTCCCATGGCCGGGCACATATATGGCAAGGTTAAAGCTTTCAACCTTGCTAAAAATAGGCTGGGGCAAATCTACAAAGCCTAAAATAAAGGTGGGGTTTGAACGTAATTTGGAGGTTTTTCAAGGGCCTTTTTGCAAGCATATTTTATCAGATAATTTTCTGATTTGGGTCAGCCAATGGACGGTTCTGGTCAGCCCAATTAGTGGCTGGTTCGGCTCACTCCATTCGGTTCAACCAGTGCGGTTCACTAGGCCCTTTCTTCATAATTAATTAAAATTAATTCATTTAACCTAAATTAAATAGGAAATAAATTAAAATTAATTTAATTATGAATTAATACACATTTTTGGATCATCTTGGGCTGGAAATTAATTGGCCTCGATACTTCAAATTACTCTCGATTTTGTTCTTCTCGCAGTGTTCACCAGGTCCTTTTTCTCCAATTGTGTAATTCTGTAAAACATAACCAAATTTAATCAAAATTAACTATAAAATTAATTAAAATTCATAATGTTCATATTTTTAATATAATTTAATTGTTTTATAATATTTAATTATTTTTCGACAAGAATTTAACCAGAATAGCCTGATTTTAAGTTAAAACGGGTATGAAAAAGTATATAAATTTTTTGTGTTTCCACACCCCCAAACTTAATTCATTGCTCGTCCCGAGTAATGCACAAATTTTGAAAAGAATTTCTCGAAACACTTTGAAAACCTTCTTCAGAACAACAGTTTTCTCGCAATTATAAATTTGATATACTTATGCTCAAAGAAAAAAAAATTGATCATTCTGCTACTCAAGTGTTCATATTATTCAAATCAATCTCAACAATTATTACAATAGCAAAATTAGACTAAATGTTTCCTAATAAAGACATGTTGATTCCTACCAATTCAATTTTTTAATCCTTTATTCAAGATCAAGTTGCAATCATTAAGCTTAACCTATGTCTTCATATGTTGAACAAATCAATTTCTCTCCACTAATGTAGGTAACTTTGGAACTTCAAATCAATAGGTCTTTAACAAGGTTGTAACGTGGCTGGGCTTAGGGGTAGGTAAAAAGATAGATAAATTTTGGCTACAAACCCTAAACTCAGTGTAAATCAAACCTTCAAAAAATTTTTTTTACCTTCAATCACCAACTTTCACATGCTCTTTTTCAAATATATGTGTTCTTTTTTTTTGAGCATTTGATATTTCTTTTTAACTCTCCCAAACTTATTTTCAAGCGATATTCTTGAATAGTACTGAGTCTAGTGTTTGGGGCAATTTAAAGATAATTAAGAGAAACGTGATGGGCTAAATTTGTATAGGTTCCAAAAATTAGGCCATATAGTCTCAAAGTTGGGTTTCAAAGGATAAAATTTACCAAGGTAGGCTTGAAAGGCTCAAACGGTCCAAACAATAGCTGCCTAAATCATTTCTAATGTTCCAAGCTTCCTAGGATTTTGCCTCAAGTAACTACTAAGTCAATTCTAAAGACTTAAACTTTCATGCATACCTAACTTTCCTAAAGAGATAAAAATTTTATGGTATGAAGTTGCATGCTTTATTAAAAATACATTCATGTCATCATTAAACTACATGATAATTGATTGAAAAAAGTATAACTTTATTCATACTCAAGTCTAGCATACTTAACAAAATTCAAATTTATTGAACAAAAATATACCCTAATCATAATTAAAAGAAAAAATTTATTCTGGATGAAAATAATTTCAAATTTCGGTCCCCCCAACTTAAAATGAACAATGTCCTCATTGTTTAAAGTGAATAGATACTATACACCAGGTAGGAATTTAGAAAAGAGGAGGTGAGTCAATGTGACTGCTTAAGTACCAAGCTCTTTCGAAATCCAATCCTAGACATGTATATATCTATTGCCACACTTTATACTTTATGACTTGTCCATGTTTATTCAGGATTTCCTTCTCTTGTTTTATTATGCAGAAATAAAAGTTCCTAATTTAAACTTGATCCTAAAATAACCTAAAAAACATAAATAAAATAGAGTCAAGATCCCTCCCTTTTATTTATTTGCAGATCCTTCCAACTTGGACTCATCTTTTACTCCATCATTATTTCCTTTGCATGAATCGCTTCGCTCCTTTTTCGAGAGTGGAGTCCATGGCTCGAATATGAAATCTGACAATTCAGGCACAAAAATAAATGGGTCATTGTATATTCTCTGGAAAGCACTTCGAATCGAGTCATCCCTTATTTTTTAGTATCTTCAGTATGCTTGTTGCTGCTATTGCATGTGTTGCATCAAGTCCATCAACTTTGACAATTCATCTCGAAAGTCTGGGCTAGGTGATTGAGCTCTAAACATTGGAGTTCCAACATTCGATTCATCTTTTGGTTCTTCTGGGTCCACTTTATCAGGGACTTCAAATCATTGCATCGTGGGATCTTCTTCTTCATCAGGTTCCTCAGGCTCTTCACTTTCTTCAACTGTTGTTGTAGAACTGAGTCTCCAGCTACTTGGTAGAGGTCCCAATCTGTCATTGTGCCTTGGGTGTACCCTGTCTTCTTAACATTAGCAAGAATTTCTTCTTTCAAGCACAGAATAGTTATTGTAAAGGGGAAGTAAGCAGGGCCAAAACATATAGCGGCACAATTTCGAATTTCTTTCAGGATAATCTTTCCCATATCAATGGTCTTACACGTTAAGATCGAGTATAGTAAGACCATTTGTTCCAATGAAATTGTAGTCCCATGTGAACTAGGCAGAAGGCTGAAACGGATGAAATAAAACCATACCTTTGCAATAGGTGTTAAGTATTCTCTTCGACACATGTGGGCTCCTTGTTTCGACACAGTCCAACTGGAACCTTCAACTGTAAACTCCTCGAGAATTTCTTGCAGAAGTTCCAGCTTGATATTGCTCATTAAAGATGAATACTCGTCGTTCTCGAAATCAGGCAATTCAAAGAACTCATTAATAGCATTCGAATTTATAGGTACCTTGATTTCGCGAACAGGGACTTCTGTCATCTCGCTTGAAGTTAAATTCGCGTAAAATTCACGAATTAGCTCCTCATCCACACTAGGTCTCTTTTCACAAAATAGTTCCCAATTGAGAGCTTCAGCAATTTGGCGAATACGTGCCATGAAGTCTATGTAGTTGCTCTCCTTTAGTGTGAAGCCTTTCTCAGGATGTATCTGTTGATTTTTGTAGGTACTTTCGTATCTCACTTTAGCTTCAACACAATGGAACTTGCTTTGTGTTTCGTCGATTTGAGCAGAGGCGCGAGTTCTCTTGCGAGGCATAATTGACCTTTTTGCAAAAATATAAGAACTCAAATAAAGTTAATGCAAGAAAAAGATGGCAAATTAAAAAGAAGAGGGTTGAAGAATTTTGGCTTAAGGCTTGGTGTGCAAAGAGGGTGCCGCACAAGGCTAGAAACAAGCAGCAGCACGCAAGGGTGTGCAGCAAGAATCGCGCGGAACTTCGTCGAGCAGGCCTGGAGCTTGTGCGGGAGCTAGGACGTGGCTTGGGCAGCAGCAGCAAGGGTGCGCAGGTGGGGCGCTAGAGCAGCGAGATCGACGCACTGCAATCGCTGGATCAAGCGAAGAAGCACGCGAGTGTGTGGGAGCTGGTGCTGATCGGTCGCCTGCGTGATGATGTTCTTGGGTGTTTGCGACTAGGCTCTTTGGAGCTAGGGGTGTTGCGGCACAAGGTGTTTTGGTTTTTGGTTGATGCATGGATGGGAGGTATAAGGTGGTATTTATAGCATAAGTAATAGGGCTTGAAATAGAACTCTTAGTCTAATTTAATAATTAAAGATAAGAGTTTAATTCTAATCCTACTCAAATTTAACAGCAATTAATAATTAAATATAAGCATATAAAATTATCACTTGCTATTAATTATTAAGATAAACATAAAATAAAAATTGAAATTAAATTAATCCTAATTCTAATCTAAGTTGATAAAAATTAATATATAAATTATAATGAATATAATTATATATTAAAGTTTATCATATTATTAATAATATTAGAAGAAAAAAAAATATTTCTTCTAGATGCCTAAAAAAATATTTACAAAGAAAGGCACCTAATTTTCATTATTTACAAAGAGAGCAATCAAATTTTAAAAATAATTCAATCTAAGTCCCTAGACTCAATGAAAATTAAAAATTGAGTTGCAAATGAAAAATTGGATCAAATTGACCCTTTTATTTGAAAAACAAAAAATTATTTTGTTGATTAGGGAAAAATTTCTTGAAAAATTATGTTAAAATAAATTCCCAGGAAAGATTGGAGGGGTCACTAATGGTCCCGCTTAAGTTCCAACCTCCTAGACAGAATTTATTTAAACATACTAAACCCGAAAAATAAACCCTAAATTATTTATTAAACAAAACACGAAAAATATTAAATATCTGATAAAATGAACGACATCTTGTTCGGTTTTATTCCCCCAATAGTGTTTCAAACGCTAAGCATTAACTTGAAAATTACCTCTCTTACCTTGGAGTTCAACAACTCCGTACGGATAGACTCTGTGAATTGTAAATGGACCGGACCAACGTGATTTTAGCTTACCTGGAAAGAGCTTCAATCTCGAGTTGAACAATAATACTTGCTGACCTGCTTCAAATTCTCGAACCCGGATGTGTTTGTCATGCCATTTCTTGAGTCTCTCTTTGAGTAATTTGGCATTTTCATATGAGAACATTCAGAATTCTTCTAACTCGTTGAGTTGGAACATCTGTCTTTCTTTTGCGAGCTTAGGATCTAAGTTGAGTCGTCGACGAGCCCAGTAAGCTTTGTGCTCTAACTCCAAAGGTAGATGACATGCTTTACTGAAAACCATCCTATAGGGTGACATCCCTAAAGGTGTCTTGTACGCTGTCCTGTAGGCCCATAAAGCGTCATCCAGTCTTTTGGACCAGTCTTCTCGGTTCGGGCAAACTACCTTCTCCAATATGCCCTTGATTTCTTTATTTGCCAGTTCAACTTGTCCATTCGTCTGCGGATGGTAAGCCGTTGCAACCTTATGTTTCACCCCGTGCTTGTTTAGTAACCATTTTAACCACTTGTTCACAAAGTGGGACCCTTCATCACTAATGATGGCTCTCGGGGTTCCAAACCTCGTGAACACGTGTTTCTACAAAAACTTCATCACAACCCTAGCATCGTTTTTCAGATATGCCTTTGCCTCGACCCACTTGGACACATAATCTACTACTACCAGTATATACTTGTAACCAAAAGACGAAGGGAAGGGCCCAAGGAAATCAATACCCCAAACATCGAATAATTCGACCTCAATGATGTTTTTTCAAGGCATCTCATTTCTGTTGGTGACATTTCCAACTCTTTGACATCTTTACAACTCTTTACGTATGCATATGCATCTTTGAATAGTGTTGGCCAAAAGAATCCGATTTGCAATACTTTGGCTGCAGTACGAGTTCCTCCGAAATGACCCCTACTTGGGGGTGAGTGATAGTGGTATAGAATCTTCAGTATTTCTTCTTCTGTCATGCATCTCCTAATCATCTGACCTGCACACTTTTTAAACAAATATGGTTCCTCCCAGAAATAGTACTTCACATCGTGAAAAAACTTTCTCCGTTTTTTATATGTCTTATCATACGACATTAAACCACAAGCTAAAAAGTTAGCAATATCAGCAAACCAAGGGGTATTATGGACATGGCTTACCTTCAGTATATGTTCATCTGGAAATGTTTCTTGAATCAGTACAAGTGGAGAATTCCCTTCTTGCGGCTCCAATCTGGACAAGTGATCTGTTACTTGATTTTCAACTCCCTTTCGATCTTAAATTTCCAAATCAAACTCTTGAAGTAGAAGTACCCATCGGATCAACTTCGGCTTAGAGTCTTTCTTGGCAAGTAAATATTTAATTGCCGAGTGGTTTGTATAGATAGTTACCTTGATACCTAAAAGATAAGATCGAAACTTGTCGAAAGCAAATACGATAACAAGTAACTCTTTTTCTGTTACCGTATAGTTTAACTGAGCTCCTGTCAGAGTTTGGCTTGCATAGTAGATGGGATGAAAAACTTTGTTCCTTCGCTGGCCCATGACAGCTCCTATTGCGAAGTCACTTGCGTCACACATCAATTCAAATGGCAAGTCCCAGTTTGGTGTGACAATTATGGGTGCCGTGACTAATCGGTTCTTCAAGTCATTGAAAGCTTTTAAGAATTCCTCATTAAATTTGAATATCGTGTCCTTCTCTAATATTTTGCATAAAGGTTTAGTAACTTTGGAGAAGTCCTTGATAAATCTTCGATAGAACCCTGCGTGGCCCATAAAGCTCCTACCACCCTTTACAGATGTTAGAGGTGGGAGTTTTTCAATAACATCTACTTTTGCTCTGTCTACCTCAATCCCATGTCTTGTTATCCAATGCCCCAGAACGATACCTTCTCGTACCATAAAACGGCACTTTTCCCAATTAAGTACTAGGTTTGTTTTTTCGCATCGCCTAAGTACCTTAGCCAGATTGGCTAAGCAATCATCGTACGTATCTCCAAACAATGAAAAATCGTCCATGAAAACTTCCAAAAATTTCTCAACCATGTTAGTGAAAATAGACATCATACATCTTTGAAATGTAGCAGGTGCATTATATAAACCAAATGGCATGCGTCTAAATGCAAATGTACCGTACGGGCAGGTGAATGTGGTCTTGTGTTGATCTTTCGATGCTATCGTAATCTGGTTGTACCCCGAGTATCCATCGAGAAAATAGTAGTAATCTCCCCCCGCGAGTCTATCCAGCATCTGGTCTAAGAACGACAAAGGGAAACTGATCTTTCCTAGTTGCCTTGTTCAGCTTCCGATAATCGATACAGATTCTCCATCCCGTAACTATTCTAGTCGGTATCAACTCGTTATTCTCATTCTCTATGACCGTGATACCTCATTTCTTTGGTACGCACTGGACCGGACTTACCCATGAACTGTCTGAGATGGGGTAAATGATACCCGCATCTAACCACTTGATAATCTCTTTTTTCACTACGTCCTTCATGATGGGGTTCAGCCTTCGTTGTCCATTGATCATCCCTTTTTCACCATCTTCTAGGATGATCTTGTGCATGCATACAGATGGACTAATACTGCGAATATCGGCTATGGTCCATCTGATAGCCTTCTTAAATTGTTTCAAAACTAGGATAAGTTTCTCTTCTTGCTCAGTAGTTAACTCTTCTGAAACAATCACAGGTAGATTAGAAGCATCACCTAAATAAACATATTTTAAATGAGAAGGTAATACCTTGAGTTCTAGTTTAGGTGGCTCCTCGATTGACGCTTTTGGCTGTGTGTAATCTCTCTCCTCTAAATTCAAAGATTCAAAACGGGATTGTGGATTAAATCCCTTTTGATTAGCTTCTAGCAAAGCTAAGTTTTCATCCTCCTCTTTATCACTTGGAGGGTCTAATGTCAAAATCATTTCCAGAGGATCCTCAACAGAGTTGAGTTCCTTCTCCACTATTAAATCCTCTAAGTCGAATACTACAGAACAATCATCTATTGCGTCAGAAAATCGCATTGACTTGAAAACGTTAAATGTTACTTGATCGTCCTGAACGCGCATAGTAAGTTTGCCCTTCTATACATCAATAAGTGTCCTTCCGGTTGCTAAGAACGGTCTCTCCAGGATAATTGGTACTTCTTTGTCTGCTTCAAAATCTAAAATTACAAAATCAGCAGGAAATATAAACTTATCTACACGTACCAATACATCCTCAATTTTTCCTTCTGGATGTGCTAAGGATCGATCTACTAGCGGAAGTGTAACCGTAGTAGGTCTAACTTCACCTATCCCCAACTTCTTAAATATCGACATAGGCATCAAGTTGATACTTGCGCCCAAGTCACATAATGCCTTACCACAATAAGCTACTCCAATGTTGCATGGTATGGTAAAACACCCAGGATCCTTCAGCTTAGGGGGGTAATTTGTCTTGAAGATATGCACTGCATTCCTTCGTCAAAGCTACTGTCTCAAATTTTCTAAGTCTTCGCTTCTTGGACAGGATATCTTTCATGAATTTTACGTAATTTGGCATTTTTTCAAGTGCTTCAACCAATGGGATGTTGATATAAAGTTGCTTGAGTACGTCAAGGAACTTCTTGAATTGGACCTCCTGTTTTTGCTTCTGGAGTCTTTCAAGGTAAGGTGGTGGAGGTTTATATACTGAAGTTGGTACCGGTTGATTTGTCTTTGGCGGTAATTCTGCTGCTAATGGAATGGTTGGCTGATCAGAATTGCCTGGTTCTGAGGTTACCTTTTCAGATCTTGCAGGTTCTGGTTCTATTGGAACTAGAACTTTAACACTCGGTTGAACTTCTTTCGAATTTTGAGCTTTAGCATGCTCTTTTTCAACTTCAATGATGTTGGGCTCTACCATTTTCCGCTCCTCAGTGTTAGTGCTTTACAATGCTCTTTCCCTGGATTTCTCAGATTTTTCGTATCACTAGGTAGAGCACCTTGTGGACGGTTCCTAAGTTCAGTAGCAAGCTAGCCCACTTGATTCTCTAAATTCCTTAGAGTGGCGTCATTCTTCACCATGTATGCCTTTAATAAATTCTCTAAGCTATTGGACGATTCAGCCTGAACTGGTTTCTAAACTTGCTGTGAAAAACTAGGCGGCTGGGCTGGTCTAGGTTGGGCGTAGTTGTTACTGCATCCAGCCCCTTGGTTACTCCAGGAAAGATTGGGGGATTTCGCCACGATGGGTTGTAAAAGTTGGATTGCAACCCTTGCCTTCCTCGGTTCTGGTTCTAATTACCTATGTAGTACATGGATTCTAGGTTTGACCGACATTCTTCAAACAGATGTCCTTCCTCACAATAGACACAGGCTATATTCTCATATTGGTTTGGTGGTTGAGCTGCAAAACTGTTAGACCCATTAGTGGTAAGATTCTTTAACATTGAAGATATCGAAGATACCTGGGATGCAAGTGAAGTGAGAGCGTCCACTTCATGGATTCCAGCAACTCGTCTTCCTGACGTTGCCCAATTGGTTGGCCACTGATAATTGTTACTGGTGATCCTCTCGATGATTTCATAAGCTTCATTGTAAGACTTAGATAAGATAGCACCGTTAGCAGAAGCATCTACTACCATCCTTGTGTGAGCGTTGAGACCATTGTAAAATGTCTTAAGTTGGATGCAATGCAGAATTCCGTGATGAGGGCACTTTCGTAATAACTCTTTGAATCTTTCCCATGCCTCATACAAGGACTCATCATCCATTTGTTGGAAAGCAGTAATCTCATTTCTCAGCTTAGCAATCTTGCTAGGCGGGATATACTTCACAAGTCTCTCTGCTAACTTTTGCCATGTAAAAATTGAGCTCGGTAGCAGTGAGTTTAACCAGGCTCGAGCTTTGTCCCTCAACAAGTACGGGAATAGTTTTAATCATAATGTATCTTCGGATACTCCGGCTAGCTTGAAAGAGTCGCTCACCTTCATAAACAGTCTTAAATGAAGATGAGGATCTTCAATAGGCATTCCACTGAACTGGCCCACTGTCTGAAGCATCTGGAACATGACCGGATTCAGCTCGAATTGTTGTGCCTCGATCTCGGGTCTTCTAATACCTGGATTAAGGTCATTAAAAACTGGCACGGTATATTGTCGTAAAGCTCTATCCCTATCATCAGCAATAAGGATAGGATTTTGAGCAAGGTTTGCTCCGTTTCCTTGATTGATATTCTCAAAATTCATCTCTTCGGTCTTTCTCTGGTTCGCTTGTCTTCTACGTTGGCGAAAGGTTCATTCTATTTCAGGGTCCAGTGGGAGTAAGTCGATAATTCGGTCAATACTCATAAACACCTGAAATAATTAGTGAAGAATCAATTAAGTAAGTAAAATTGAACAGGAAAATAAAAGAACCAAAATGTAAAAATAAATTCACAAAAAAAAAAAGTCCCCGACAACGGCGCCAAAAACTTAGAACGGTGGAAATGTGCAAGTGTACACAATCGTAACAAGTAATAAAGTGACAAGTAAATGTCGAGTTATCGTACCCACAGGGACTGTAAAAAGCAATATTTATGAAATTAATTAAAACGCTTTGGTGAGGTAAAAATAATTTTGGTTTGAAAAGAGTGATTTATAAACTAAGATTTTAAAACTAAGCAAACAACTTAAATAAAATACAAGAGTTCTAGTGCACGATTTCAATTAAGATTTAATCAAGATGATATAATTGTGTTGGATTAATTATACCATTTTAACTTAGAAATATTAAATTCGTGCTTATGCCGTTATGAATAAATTCACGGCAACCCAATAATTTGCTAACTTATGAACATATTTACTAATTAAAAAATTCCATTTATCTCTTGAACATATCCCTATGCCAATTCAACCGACTAAATAGATTTAATAAAGTAAGCATGCTATTGCACATACATACTTATTTAGTTAAATTATCTCTCGCATATTCCTATGTCGATTCAACCGATTAATTCAACTTAATAAACATGTAAAAGATTATGTGAAGTAACAAAGTAGCCATACCTTGAAACAATTTAATCACAACAATCTTGCAAGTTATGCAAGGCATATGTATTGCCAAATACAATGCTAATTTAATTTTTAGTTACCTTAGAAGAATTAAACATGCACTGATTAAGTACCGAGTCTGTTAATTACAATTTCAATCCGTTTAAACAATTAATTCTTTAGTTATCTAAACAATTATAATGCCAGATGACCTAAGCATGATTTTACTTAATCAAGCATTTACTAAGGCCTATAACAGCATTAACACTATTTTAATAATTCAAGTAGGTAAAATATAATCAACTGAACACGAATTAAGTTCAAGCTAAATTGATTAAAATAACCATTTCAACAACAATATTTTTCATAGATATGTTCATCATAAAAACAACAGAAATTAAAAAATAAAGGGAACAAAAAGCAAATCCAGTGTTTCTCTGCGGCTTGACTGTTGCTCCGTTCTTTGTTTCTGTTGCCTTCACCGAGCAAGGCTTCTATGACTCCTTGATTGCTGCCCAAGATGGCTGAAGAACACCTCTTTCTCAGGAGAGGAAATCGATACAAGAGGAAGGGAAAATGGGATGGAAAAATGGAGAGGAAACTTGAGAGAAGTGAAGAGAGGATGAGAGAATGTTGTGGAATGAGGGATGTTGAAGGATGCTTTGAAATGGGCAGCATAGGGTGGCTTTTATAGCTGAAGAGGGCTGCTAAAAATAGCAAATTCAGTAGCCAAGAGAGCCCTCCCATGGCCGGCCACATACATGGGAAGGTTGAAGCTTTCAACCTTGCTAAAAATAGGCTGGGGCAAATCTACAAAGCCTAAAATAAAGGTGGGGTTTGAACGTAATTGAAGGTTTTTCAAGGGCCTTTTTGCAAGCATATTTTATCAGATAATTTGCTGATTTGGGTCAGCCAATGGACGGTTCTGGTCAGCCCAATTAGTGGCTGGTTTGGCTCACTCCATTCGGTTCAACCAGTGCGGTTCACTAGGCCCTTTCTTCATAATTAATTAAAATTAATTCATTTAACCTAAATTAAATAGGAAATAAATTAAAATTAATTTAATTATGAACTAATACACATTTCTGTACCGTCTTGGGCTGGAAATTAATTGGCCTCGATACTTCAAATTACTCTCGGTTTTGTTCTTCTCGCAGTGTTCACCGGGTCCTTTTTCTCTAATTGTGTAATTCTATAAAAAATAACCAAATTTAATCAAAATTAACTATAAAATTAATTAAAATTCATAATGTTCATATTTTTAACATAGTTTAATTATTTTATAATATTTAATTATTTTTCGACAAGAATTTAACCAGAATAGCCTGATTTTAAGTTAAAACGGGTATGAAAAAGTATATAAATTTTTTGTGTCTCCACCGTGTGACCCCATTTCATTGCTGACGTCATAAACAGAGAATTACAGGGCGTGTCCCAAGCCACACGGGGGTGTGTGACCACACGACGTAATCCACACGGGCGTGTGACTCTCTAAACATGGAAAAATTTTCTAAGTGTTGTAAAATTTTTGAAAGTTCTCGGTTTAGTCCCGAACCACCCCCGGTGTATGTTTTGGGCCTCGTAGGTTTTACGTGGCTCTGTTTTACATGTATGTGTATGTTTAAGTCTGGTAATGCCTCGTATCCTATCCTAGTGTCGGACACAGGTAAGGGGTGTTACAGTTTCGTTAACAGTATCCTTATCTATTCGAAACAGGTAAATTTCAAGGATGAAATTTCTTTAAGGAGGGGAGAGTTGCCATGTAACACCTCTTATCCATGTTCGACGCTGGGACAAGGTATGAGGCATTACCAGACTTAAATATACACATACATGCAAAAATCGAGCCATAAAATTTCTTTTTAATTTAAAATTTTTCATACACATGCATAATGTCACATACACGGACTACGATGCCCTAAACATACATTGAAAGTAGTTAGGGACTAAATCGAGAAACTTAGAAAGTTTTGAGAAAAATTAGAAAATTTCTTTCCATGAAATAGGGTCACATGCCTATGTGAGAACAGGGACACACCTATGTGCCTAGGGCACGTGTAACACCCCTTAACCCCAAACCGTCACTGGAATAGGGTTACGAGGCATTACCAGACTTATACACTAGCATTTATACAAAATCGAGTCATAAAATTGTATTCCAAATCAAATATTTTAAAATTTCACCATAAAGTCCCTAATATGGGCCTACGAGGCCCAATACATGCTTTGGAAGTGGTTCGAAACTAAACCGGTAACTTTGGAAATTTTACCTTAAAGATAGGGGCACACGCCCGTGTGGCCTGGGACATGGCCGTGTCTTTTGCCGGTGTACTATCCTAACTTCACATTTAAGGATGCAGGGGACACACAGTTTATCAACATGCCCATGTGCAAGCCGTGTGTCTCACACGGTCTGATCACACGCCCGTGTGACATGCCGTGTGGACTCAAAATGAACCTTATAGTTCAAATTTACCAACCCTGCATACCTCAAATACCAAGCAATTCAAAATCCAATCTTTCAACCATTCCAAAATATGGTTAGATACATCCATTACATATTAAAAAAAATCAATATTACGATCTAACTCAAGTGAATTAATAAGTGTTTAACATCAAACTTCAAAACAATAAACTTTAGTTCCAAATGGTTCAATTCAAATTAACTAAGGAAAAGACCATATAAAGCAAAAACTTGGTATTTATAAGTTAGCCATTATCATTCTTTACACCATTAACACTCATATTTAAAATGACTTCCAAAAGACAACCTAGGTACATGCCATTTCACAACACAAGATACATCACCAAGTATTTGAGTTCAGGCTTGGCTTGGATGCTGTAGTGTTAGTCGCTTTGTACCTAACTTGCGCACAGAAACAAACCGTACACTGAGTATGCACTCAGTGGTATTTCTATAAACCAACACTTAAACAAACGTTAACACCAAAATGCATTGAGCTATTTAATTAAAATCCGATGGCACTAGTTATATTCAAAGTTCTTTTTCAATAAAACATTCAGTTCAATGATGTCAATCAGTAATAGTCGATGTTCAGTACAGCGGCATAGTCATTAAATAGTTCAGTACATTAATTTACCCCTATTAACATAACTCGGACCTATACGAATACACGGATCCAACCTACACACTGGGATAATATACAATGTTTCATTGGTCGGGCCGAATATACCCATAACATAGAATATGCTTGATAGAATAATAATAGTAGCGATGAATTGCATACACAGAGTACCTCATCGGAACGAATCTGAAACAATAACAGTAGTTGACACTTTTAGTGTCTCATCAACACAAAGTCAGAATATCCCTGAACACTTCCAATCCTATGGCATGGCAACTATATCCGACTAGCCCGACACTGTTAATAGGGTTTTCATTTCACTTTCAATTCATTATCATCAACCAATATACATTTCAATTCAAATATTCATAAGTCAACACTATACCACAATATCAATATTTACCTTAATTTCAATAGCCATACATAATATCAATAATATATCAAAATAATTATTAAGTTTGGTTATAGAAATAAAAACCGATAATTCTTTGACTTATTCCTCGTTCACTTTCTCTTTCCCTTTCTTTAACGATGTTTCCGGTACTACGTTAGCACTTAAAGCTTGAACCTTAAAACTCCAAATTTCCTTTTTTTTTTCTTTCCCTTTTTATTTCCTTCAATTTTTGTTACTTCTCTTTTCTGTTTCTTTCTTTTTTTTCTATATTCTTTTTATTATTTCTTTTATTTATTTTACTTTATATTATTATATTATATTTTTAATTATAGTTATTATTTCTTAAATAATAAGCAAATACATATATATATATATACATTTGTACCAATTAAAATAATACACATGTATTTATACTTACCACACACTTGTCAAATAAGGCTTATTTGTTAATTTAGTCCTCTGACTTTTCTTTATTCTACAATTAAACTTTTACACTATATTCAATCTAGTCTTTTCACTAAATTAGCTTTAATTCAAGCTAATTCACTTAACCAAAGTCTAATTAACTACACTAATAGCTTCATAAATATTTCTAATAAATATTTATGAATTCATTTTGCAAAAATTATGACCCAAAAATTCAAATTTTCGATACCCGTAAATTTTGGGTTGTTACATTTCTCCCCCTTAATAAATTTCGTCCTCGAAATTTACCTGAAAAGAGATGGGAGTACTGTGATCTCATTGTACCTCTGGTTCCCACATTGCTTCTTCAATATTATGACTTCTCCACAACACTTTACTAAGGGAACTCATTTATTACATAATTCTTTTGCCTCACGTGCTAGTACTTTAACCAGTTCTTCTTATATGATAAATAAGGTCGAATCTCTATATTCTCCGTTGAAATCACATGAGAAGGATCAGATATTTATCTTCTTAACATAAAGACATGAAAAACATCATGAATTTTCTGCAATTCAAAAGGTAAAGCTAAACGATATGCCATCGGTCTAATTCTTTCTATAATCTCATATGGTCCAATATATCGTGGACTTAGTTTACCCTTCCTACCAAATCTCAATATTTTCTTCCAAGGAGAGATTTTAAGAAATACTTTGTCTCCAACTGAGTACTCAATGTCCCGTCGTTTTAGATCTGCGTACAATTTCTGCCTATCAAAAGCTGCTTTCAATCTTTTTTGAATCTTTCTAACAGTGTTTTCCATTTCTTGAATCAACTCTGGACCAACCACTTTTCTTTCGTTCAATTCTATCCAACACACTGGTGACCGACATCTACGACCATATAAAGCTTCATACGGTGCCATTTGAATACTTGATTGGTAACTATTATTATATACAAACTTAGCTAACGATAAATAATGTTCCCAATCTGATTCAAAATCAATGATACAAGCTCGAAGCATGTCTTCTAAAATCTGAATGACTCGTTCTGACTGTCCATCAGTCTGTGGATAAAAAGCTATACTAAAATGAAGTTGAGTACTGAGTGACTCATGCAACTGTTTCCAAAACCTCGATGTAAACCGTGGATCCTGGTAAAAAATTATTGATACAGGAATACCATGTAGTCTCACAACTTCTTGAATATAAGTTTTTGCCAACTTTTGAAGTGACCAATCCGTTCTAACTGCTATAAAATGAGATGATTTTGTAAGCTGATCAACAACCACCCAAATAGCATTTTTCTTACTTGTTGACAATGGTAAACCGGTTACAAAGTCCATTGTGATACAGTCCCATTTCCATTCAGGAATATTAATAGGCTGAAGTAATCCAATCGGAACCTGATGCTCAGCTTTGACTCGTTGACATGTCAAACATTTAGCTACATATTCCACTATATCTTTCTTCATACCTGGCCACCAATACAATTCTCGTAAATCACGGTACATCTTTGTTCTTCCGGGATGTAATGCAAAAGAACTGTCATGTGCTTCTCGGAGTATTGACTCTTTTAATTCTGAAGTAGTTGGAATGCAAAGTCGATTCTGATATCTCAAACAATCATGTTCATCAATGCTAAAATTTTCTATCATACCATCCTGCACTATATCCCTCTTCTTCATTAGCTTTTCATCTTCTAACTGTGCCATTCTGATTTGATCGAAAATTACCAATTTTATTCTCAAATCAGCCAAAAGACTTCCATCATCAATAATACTGAGTTGTGCAAACATTGCTTTCAATTCAGTTGTAACCTTCCTACTTAATGCGTCAGCTATCATATTAGCTTTACCCGGATGATAGTCAATAACACAATCATAATATTTTAGAAGTTCTATCCATCGATGCTGTCTCAAATTCAATTCTTTCTGTGTTAGAAGATACTTGAGACTTTTATGATCAATGTAGATATAACACTTCTCACCATAGAGATAATGTCTCCAAATCTTTATAGCAAAAATTACCGCTGCTAATTCCAGACCATGAGTCGGATAATTACGTTCATGGGGTTTCAATTGTCGTGAAGCATAAGCAATTACTTTTCCACTTTGCATCAATACACATCTAAGACCATTTAAAGAAGCACCGCTGTACACAACGAAATCTTTTCCCGAATCTGGGAAATTCAATATTGGTGCTTCTGTTACTATTTACTTTGACATTTCAAAACCTTTCTAACATTGTTCACTCCAAACAAATGGA
This sequence comes from Gossypium longicalyx, assembly GCA_025698465.1. Taxonomy (NCBI): domain Eukaryota; kingdom Viridiplantae; phylum Streptophyta; class Magnoliopsida; order Malvales; family Malvaceae; genus Gossypium; species Gossypium longicalyx. The sequence continues at coordinate 22,316,972 of CM047007.1, forward strand.
ACATTCTTTTGTAGCAACTTTGTCATCGGTAAAGTTATCTTTGAAAATCCATTCACAAACCTTCGATAATATCTGGCCAACCTAAGGAAACTATGTACCTTTAACACATTTTTGGGAATTTTCCACTGAATTATGGCTTCAATCCTCTCTAGATCTACTCTAATCCCATCTGTTGATACTACATGAACAAGAAATACAACCTGCGATAACCAAAACTCGCACTTACTCAATTTCCCATACAATTGCTTCTCTCGCAATATTTGCAAAACAATTCGAAGATGCTGCTCATGTTCAGTTTTAGACTTCGAATATACTAGAATATCATCAATAAAAACCACTATGAATTGATCCAAGTATGGCTGAAAAATCCAGTTCATAAGATCTATAAAAGCAGCTGGAGCATTTGTTAACCCAAATGGCATTACCAAAAATTCATAATGTCCACACCGTGTACGAAATGCTGTCTTCGGTACATACTCTCATTTACCTTCAACTGATAATATCCCGACCTCAAATCAATTTTTGAAAATATAGAAGCTCCTTTTAGTTGATCAAATAAATCATCAATACGAGGTAACGGGTATTTATTCTTGATAGTCACCTTATTCAATTGTCGATAGTCAATACACAACTGCATCGAACCATCTTTCTTTTTAACAAATAACATTGGAGCTCCCCATAGTAATGTACTAGGTCATATAAAACCTCGATCCAATAAGTCTTACAGTTATACCTTTAGCTCCTTCAACTTGGTAGGTGACATTCTATATGGAGGTATTGACACCAGATTTGTACCCGGGTATACTTCAATCACAAATTCAACTTCTCAATCAAGAGGTAATCCAGGCAATTTTTCAGGAAACACATCAAGAAATTCATATACAGTTCGGATTTTACAGCACTGACTCTCAACTGAATCACAATTAATAACATATGCTAAGAAAGTAGCACATCTTTGATAAAGAAGCTTACTAGCTTTAATTGCTGAAATAACACAAACAGTCCCACTGGTCCGAATACCATTTACTTCAATTTGATCACCATTTTCATTTTGAATAGTGAATTTCTTTTTATAATAGTCCAAAATTACTCCATGTTCTGACAACCAATCCATACCCAGTATAATGTCAAAGTCACCGAATGGCATGATTAATAGATCAACAGAAAAGATTTTGTCCTGAATCATTAATGGACATCTTCGACATTCTGATTCACTAATATAGTTTGCCCCAATGGACTAGACACTTCTATCGTTATTTTAGATAATTCAGGTTTTAAATTTCCCGTCTCAACTAGTTTTGTATTAACATAAGAATGTGACGATCCTGGATCTATTAAAACATAAACAGGTTCTGAATGTAATAAGAATATACCTGTCACCACATCGTGTGCATCTCATTCTTCTCGAGTTCTCACAATATATGTTCAGGCTAGAGCTCTTACTTCAGATTACTGTGTAGTATTTTCACTGGTTCTTCTAGTACCTCCTCTAGCAATCGGACCACTTCTGCTTGACCCCTGACCTCTGGAAGCTCAGATCTTCGTGATACCATTGGTGCTGCCTTACTAATCTTCGGACAGTCCTTTACAAAATGATCAGTGGATCCATATTGGAAACAACCTCCAGTTAATCTTCTACTCTCATCTCTATGCTTGTTTCCGCAGTGCTCACACTCTGGAATTTCCATATTCTGATTTGGACTTTTAACACTACCAGTGGATACAGTTGTTTGTCTTCTTTGACTTTTATCACCCCTTTTCGATCTAGAGCTAAATCTCCAATTTTCTCGAGATTCCTTTGACTGTTTTGGTTGTGGACTTGAACTAGCAGTTCTATGATGTTTTTCAGTTGAACGAGCAGCTTCAGACTTTTTATTTTTCCCCAGTACCTGTTCAATCATCTTAGCTCTTTCCATAAGATCTGCAAATTCAGTAATTCGAAGTGGCATCAACTGTAGTCTAAATTCATCATGCAAGCCTCTCAAAAATTGTTTGCATCTGTCAGCTTCCGTCGATACAAATTCAGTTGCATATCGGCTTAGTTTCAAAAATTCCGGTTCGTAGTCCATTACAGACATTTTGCCTTGTTTTAGTGTCAAAAACTCTTGTTTTCTATCTTTCATGTACATTTCCCCTAAATACTTTTTTTGAAATTCTCTTTGAAAGAACTCCCAGCTTATTTGTTCTTCTGATATACTTTGAATTACTATCTCCCACCATACATACGCTTCTTCTTATAGTAAAGAAACGAAACACATTAAACTTTCTTGTGGGGTACATTCGAGTTGCTTCAAAATCTTCTTTGTAGTTTCCAACCAATTTTTGACTTTTGACGAATCATCTCCCTTCGAACCCAAAAATTCAGTAGCTCCATATTTACGCAATTCTTTAATCGGGGCTCGTTGGGTAGTAGGAGTAGTAATCATTGCAGGTATGGTTCCCACTGCTTTTTGAAGAGCATCAGCTTTTACTTTGAGTATTTTTGTATTATCTCTTTCACTAGTACCACCCCTTTCAATATTTGACGGTTGATTACCTACCGGGTTTACACTTGGAGTTACAAACTCTGATTTATTCATATCATACGGTCCATTATCTTTACTATGCATTTCTTGATCATTTTCTTCAATTCTTTTGTTAGACATCTTTAACACTATAAAACAGAAACAATCCAATTAATATATAATTCAGCATCTAATCCTGACTCAAATTTAATTCAATAATGGCATGTACCTCTAGACTCAATTTCAAGCTCAATTTAGTCCTAGAATCGACTAAACCTGAGTAGCTCTGATACTACTAAATGTAACACCCCCTAACCCTAAACCATCACCGGAATAGGGTTACGAGGCATTACTAGACTTATATAGTAGCATTTATACAAAACTGAGTCATAAATTTGTATTCCAAATCAAATATTTTAAAAATTCACCATAAAGTTCCTAATATGGCCCTACGAGGCCCAATACATGCTTTGGAAGTGGTTCAGAACTAAACCGGCAACTTTGAAAATTTTACCTTGAAGATAGGGGCACACGCCTGTGTGGCCTGGGACATGGTCGTGTGGCTAGCCCGTGTGGAATTCTGACTTGCAATTTCTTAAGTATCAAAGGGGCACATAGCCTGGGCACACGCCCATGTGGCTAGGCCTTTGTTAAACTGATATTTCATCATTTTTAAACCATTTTCACATGTTTTTGACACACGACCGTGCTTGAAACCTATGTCCTTCACACGACCAAGACACACAGTCGTGTTTTTTTGCTCGTGTACTATCCTGACTTCACATTTAAGGATGCAGGGGACACACGATTTATCAACCTGCCCGTGTGCAAGCCGTGTGTCTCACATGGTCTGATCACATGCCCGTGTGACATGCCGTGTGGACTCAAAATGAACCTTATAGTTAAAATTTACCAACCCTGCATTCCTCAAATACCAAGCAATTCAAAATCCAGTCTTTCAACCAATCCAAAATATGATTAGATACATTCATTACATATTAAAAAATGTCAATATTATGATCTAACTCAAGTGAATTAATAAGTGTTTAACATCAAACTTCAAAACAATAAACTTTAATTCCAAATGGTTCAATTCAAATTAACTAAGGAAAAGACCATAATAAAGCATAAACTTGGCATTTATAAGTTAGCCATTATCATTCTTTACACCATTAACACTCATATTTAAAATGACTTCCAAAAGACAACCTGGGTACATGCCATTTCACAACACAAGATACATCACCAAGTATTTGAGTTCCGGCTTGGCTTGGATGCTGTAGTGTTAGTCGCTTTGTACCTAACCTACACACGGAAGCAAACCGTATGCTGAGTATCCACTCAGTGGTGTTTCTATAAACCAACACTTAAACAAATATTAACACCAAAATGCACTAAGCTACTTAATTCAAATCCGATGGCACTAGTTATATTCAAAGTTCTTTTTCAATAAAAACATTCAGTTCAATGATATCAATCAGTAACAATCGATTTTCAGTACAGTGGCATAGTCATTCAATAGTTCAGTACATTAATTTACCCCTATTAACATAACTCGGACCTGGACGGATACACGGATCCAGCCCACACACCGGGATAGTATACAATGTTTCATCAGCCGAAGTCGGAATACACCGTAACAGTAACAGTAACAGTAACAGTAATAGTAGCAGTAACGGTACATAGAGTACCTCATCAGAACGAATCTGAAACAATAACAGTAGTTGACACTTTTAGTGTCTCATCGACACAAAGTCAGAATATCCCTGAACACTTCCAATCCTATGGCATGGCAACTATATCCGACTAGCCTGACACTGTTAATAGGGTTTTCATTTCACTTTCAATTCATTATCATCAACCAATATACATTTCAATTCAACTATTCATAAGTCAACACTAGACCACAATATCAATACTTAACTTAATTTCAATAGCCATACATAATATCATTAATATATATCAAAATAACTATTAAGTTTGGTTATAGAAATACAAACTGATAATTCTTTGACTTATTCCTCGTTCACTTTCTCTTTCCCATTCTTTGACGATGTTTCCGGCACTACGTTAGCACTTAAAGCTTGAACCTTAAAACTCCAAATTTCCTTTTTTTTTTCTTTCCCTTTTTATTTCCTTCAATTTTTGTTACTTCTCTTTTCTGTTTCTTTCTTTTTTTTCTTTATTCTTTTTATTATTTCTTTTATTTATTTTACTTTATATTATTATATTATATTTTTAATTATAGTTATTATTTCTTAAATAATAAGCAAATACATATATATATACATTTGTACCAATTAAAATAATACACATGTATTTATACTTACCACACACTTGTCACATAAGGCTTATTTGCTAATTTAGTCCTTTGACTTTTCTTTATTCTACAATTAAACTTTTACACTATATTCAATCTAGTCTTTTCACTAAATTAGCCTTAATTCAAGCCAATTCACTTAACCAAAGTCTAATTAACTACACTACTAGCTTCGTAATATTTCTAATAAATATTTACGAATTCATTTTGTGGAAATTATGACCCGAAAATTCAAATTTTTGATACTCATAAATTTGGGTCGTTACAACACGCCCGTGTCCTCAGGCCGTGTAACTCTCTGACTATGACGTCAGCAACCAAAATTTAACCACACAGCCAAGCCACACATCCGTGTGCTAGGCCGTGTCATCCACCCGGCTGAGACACACGACCGTGTCTCTGCTCGTGTGGTTAACACTTAGGATATTTTCCAAGCCTTTGTTACCATTAATCCCTTACATCTTTACACACATCAATGTTATACATCATGGCATCATTTTAATGACTTAGCAGACTTCAATAAGGTGTATTCTTAGCTTTACCATGATATCATTCACAAGTTTCATGTACTCATATAATATCAAGCCTAGACACATTAATCCATATTCATTGACCTTGTCAAGTAACCTTATTTAAACATTAAGCATTCATGTTCAATCATCATCATCTTATTTCTATACCATACAATTACTTCATGGCTATAACCATTTTGATTGGTCATGAAGAATTTATCATGCACACATGTCTTAACACCAATCATGCATGTCCCACAAGCATAAAAACATCATCACATTGCAAGCAGTAGAACTTATCATGAATAACTAGGCTTATAAACCACAATCATTATAAGCCACATCTCATGGATATATACAATGAACAGATATAAGCCAATACATTTGGCTAATCATAACAACATCTATCATAAAAACTAAGTCCCTATACATGCCACTCACTTGAAGGTGCTTAATACACATATGTCAATACTCCAAAGGTGATGGTTTGATAGTTGATGCTGCCTCCGACAATCTCAAACCCCGAGCTAACTTGAAAAAACTAAAGAAATGAAAATGAGAGGGTAAGCTTTATTGCTTAGTAATATCGTATGGAAATAATAAGCAATTTATCAACTTGCTTCTCAAGGTAATACAACCCTATTTGCATTTTTACTTATGTTCCAGTCAAGCTATTTTCTCGAGTCATAGTTACCAAATTATTTATATCTGGAGCTACAAAACTCAAAATTAAGATTAGCTAATTTTCCCTGAAACTAGACTCATATATCTTCTTACCATAAAATTTTCAAAATTTTTAATCTAGCCAATAAGTACAGTTTATTCCTTAAAGTTACTCCTTTTCACTGTCTGATAGTTCTGACCCCTCTTCACTAAAAATTAATTATCTCATAATACGAGACTCAGATGATGTTCCCATATATTTTTATTGAAAATAGACTAATAATAATTCTAAGCATATAAATTATAATGCATAACTATTTTTTTACAATTTTCAATGATTTTCTCAAATCATAACAGGGGATTTCGAAATCATTCTGACTCTATCTCACATTAATTTAAATATTTCATAATATGAAACTCTCTTACTTACACCGTTTCTTCTATGTGAAATTAGGCTCATTAAGCTTTAATTTGATATGTTATTCAGCCTCTAACTCAATTTCAACAATTTTTGGTGGATTTTCAAAATCATACAACTGCTGCTGTCCAACACTGTTTTGGTGCAATATAATGATAACTATCATAAGTTCACTTTCGACAAATCACGAACTCACCATTTCATGAATTCCATGTTCAAATGCACAATATAAGTTAACATGATATTTCAATAAAATTTATAATCATAATTCATACATCTTAGCTCACCGATGTCTTAACATTTCAAAGTCTCAAAAACCATAAGTTTGGTGTACATACCTGTACTCATCGTAATATATCATATAACCATACCTTTCTAACATGCCCTCCTCGGGACTTTCATCACATCTATTTCATTACCCATTGAACACTCGGAATACTATTGGATACGCGGAACACTTGCACATAAGTGCCACATACACACACGTAGCCAAAGCTACCTCATAACATGTAACGCTCTCAATAGAGCTACTCACGGGCTTGCTCATAAAAGCTATCGGTCAAGGTGTAGCTACACGGGCTGCTCACACAAGCTGTCAGGTATCTGACCAACTTAAGGATTACCTAGTCATCGGTAGGACACACAAGACCATTGCTCGAAACCCAATTACATGTATCGCATCCGTAATGAACTCGGACCAATACAACGAGCTCAAATGCCTCATATATATCACAAAATTGGACTAACTCAACAAGTTCGGATTTCTTAATTCCTAGTGACATGTCACTTGTACCCTAGACTATTTCTAAGGTTTAGACGGGATTTTTTTTTTATACTCTATCTCTATCGAGCTTACCCGAAGTGTCGATCTCACTATCCATAGTACCAATTGCCCTTTCATAGCATAATAATATATAACTCAAATAGCAAATAAGCTTTTAAGAATTTACATAACACATATCACAAATTGCATATATCACTTGTCATGGATCAACATTTTCTTGCATTTCATATAATATTCTTCCATGTCATCTTTCCACATCATATACACCATTTCATCAACTTTTCCAAAATATATATTAAATCATACAATATATGCAATAATAGTAAATAATTGTAATTCAAACATAACATCACACTATTATTATCATACGAACTTACCTCGAATACAATTTTGGCTAATTACTCTATTTTAGTCCATAACCTCGTACTTTTCGATTTAAGCTCAAATCTCGATTCTCTTGATCTAACATGATCAAATTTACTCATTTAATCATTATATTAATTAAAACATTCTATAATTCACAATTTGGCAAAATGACTGTTTTGCCCTTAGACTTTACAAAAATTACGATTTTTCCCTTAGGCTCGTAAATCGATTTTTATCGGATTTCCTCCTTTACCAAGCCTAGTCAAATTCTTTTTATAACTATAGCAACTCACAATTTCAATTATTTCACACATTTACAACTTATTTTACAATTTTACAAAATAGCCCTTTTTAGGTGTTTCCATGCAAACTTCTTTCACAAAAGTTATTTATTACACAACCAAGACTCATTTTCTTCCATAAAAATTCATCAAACAACATAATTTCTCTCCTGGAAAAATCCTAGACTTTCAACCATTTTGCAAAATAGTCCCCCCTTTAGTTAGCTCATGCTACAAGGGTCCTAAAAATACAAAAATTAACAAAAATGATCATCAAAATCACTTACTTGCAAGGGATGGAAGTTGCTGAAATTTTGATCTCTCAAAACCCCTATTTTTCTGGTATTTTTGGTGGAGGAAGGAAGAAAGATGAAAAGATTACATCTTTTTTTCTTTTTGTTTTATTTTAATACCGAATAAGCTACCAATACCCACCAATTTTGACTTTTCAATTTCTTTCTATCTATGGCCGGACAAGCACCCCTTTTTAGGGTCTATTTGCACTTTAAACACCCCAAATTTTGGTTCTCTAGCTATTTAACATATTTAGCTACCAAAACAAAACTTTTGCCCTTTATGAGATTTAGTCCTTTTTCGCAATTAAGCATGAAATCGCTAAAATTATTTCACCAAAATTTTCATGCACTCATATAATCTTGCTATAACACATAAAATAACATTAAAAATAATTTCTATGGCCCCAGAATAGTGGTTTCGAAACCACTGTTCTGACTAGGCCCAAAATCAGGCTGTTACATGTCATGCCCCAAAATATAGGGGGTTAATTGAAATAATTAGCTAAGAAATGAATTAGGCTTGATGGTTAAGTAGTTAGTACACTCCCTAGAGGTACTAGGTTCAATTCATTCGTCTCCCATTTATTTTCCTTTGATTTTTAGCAAACTAGGATGAAATCCACACTAAAAAAAAAATATGGTTAGGAGTAAAAACTTAACAAGTAATTGGCCTAGGCCAAATGGTTACACGCTTGCTTCCACCATTGCATACCCAACTTCGAGATGCCCAAATTCCCCGTATTCCCTTTAATTTTTTATAGCAAGGGTAATTTACCATGTAGCCCCCAAAAGTTTAAAAACCTTAGGTATTTAGCCCCTCTTCCTAATTAAATTTGAATTCTTGTTTTTTTCCAAACCAAACAAAATTTTCCTTTCTTTGCATAATATTTTCTTTTCATTGCTAAAATTATTTTTGCCTTCTGAATCAAAATCAATCCTGTACAAATCATATTTCCTACTAGTTGTTGATTTCTCCATTGATAGCATCTACTTATTTTCATCAAAGGTTCGATAATTACATTCATTTCTATTATGATCTACTACGATTCTTGCCAAAATCTTCAATTAATCTTGATTGAATCTTGAAACCTAATGCTAACTCATGTATAAACATCATTTCAAGGATCTGTTTTAGGTGCATTGGAATATATTTAATCATGAGGGACATCATTTGGGTTTCCAGTGAAAGGTGTGTGTTTTTCTATAAGTGAATTAGGGCAAACTATGTTTATGAATAAGGCCACACAGTCTCCCACATAGGCGTACTATGCACCTTCCATGAAGTCCGTCAGAACAGTAAAACTAAGATTTTTTTATGATGCCTTTACAGCATGTTATGTTTGGCCCTTCTGGCATGATCTGTCATGTATGTCTGATAAGTTTTTGCTATGATCAAGGTTGAGAGTTGAATAAGTCTTAAGGTTTTTGTAAAAATAGATGTGTATTTGTATGTTAATAAGGGTACTTGCCATAATGTTCTGTAAATATTGAAATGGGTGTATTCAATATGAACTTATCTTTTTTATATGAAGGTTGATTCCAAGTTATGTGGAACCTCCTACAACTGTGCTGTACTGTATCATCTTCTGAAATTATTCTGAGTTTGAGTTAGTGTTATCTTAAGTTTATAGGGTTCTGAAATAAAATGATATGAAATTTATCTAAATGGCATATGTAATACATTATCAGTATGGGTTGTGCAGAATTAAACCAAAGTATGTTTTGAGTGTGAGTTTAATGGTATCTAGTCCTGCATAAGTATTCACCAACGTATATGTATCCACCCATGATGAATGTTTGTGAACAACTATGTGAGATAAGTATACGTGTTAAGGTATGGTTTGTTGGAAGTCAGCTTTGAGGGTATGTATAGTTGGGAAGTGCCTAGGTGATAAAGAGATTGTGAAATGTCTAATAGGATATTAGTTAGTTAGATAAGGAAGATATGGGTAAATAAGAGTATGATAGTTAGCATGTAAGGGTATGTTTAAACTGTAACGATATCTGCCTGAAATAAATGGTTTAGAAACATGGTTGGCACACAGAAGTTCCTATAAAAATATAAAGTATTTGTCAATGTAATTCTGTGATAAAGTTTACTAAGTTTTCTTGAGCTTACAAGGTTTGTTATTTGTTTTTACGTTTGGGAGGAGATTGTGCCAGGAGGGACAATACTAGGGGTACGCTAGAGAAACGACAGATTGGGTTATTATGCATACAGTGGAAAAACTAGTTAGGGAAACACCTTCTGTGTTTGTTTTTATTAAACTTCTATTTTGTAATGATTTGTATCAAGTTTGATGTAATAAATTAATCAAAATACTTCCTTCGTCTTTTGATGTTAAGTCTTTCAATTAACATAATGAATAAAGTAGTCAAAGAAATGAGAAATTTGTAAATTGTTTTGTTAAATTGTTAAGTATTGTGTGATGTAATACTCGAGATCTGAACCTGTAGGTTTAGTGCATTACACCTTTTATTTCTATATTTGTAACATTCCGAAATAGGGCCTAGTCGGAATAGTGGTTTCGGGACCACAAATCTGACATCAAAATATTTATTTTATGATTATTATGAGGTCTAGAATATGAGAATATGCATGTGTTAAAGTTTCATGAATAAATTCCTTGAGTAAGGTGTCCAATTGAAAATTAGGGACCAAATTGAATAAATTTCAAAACTTGGATTCTAGAAGCAATTTGTATGAAATTGCTTTAGATTATTAATTATAAGGTCTTAAATAGAAATTTTCCCAATTTCTAAGTTTTTGGACAAAAACGGGCTTGTATGGATGAAATCTTTAAAAAATGGCTTAAGGGCATTTTGGTCATTTGGCATTTTAATGAAATAAAATGGGAAAAAGAAGGAAAAAATCAGCCATCTTCTCCCTTGTACCAGCCGAAATTCTTAAGTTCTCCATAGCTAGGGTTTCTAAGCTTTTCAAGCTCAATAGTATCTTCTCCCAAGCCCCATTTTTAATGTTCTTCGTATTTTTGAAATCCCGGTAGCTTACTCTCTCTATTTCTACCCATATTTCATGCTACGGTTCATGTTTAGAAATTTACCCATGCATGAGTTACTTGTATTTTGATATTTTATGGAGGAATATGAAAGTTGGAGGTGTGTTAAACATCTTTTCCGAGGTGATTTTCATGAAAAACCCCTAAAAAAGGACCTTGTTGAAAAAGGTGTAAAATGTGTGGTAAAAATGAGAAATAATGGAAGAATGTGGGCTGCCATAGGAGGGGAAAATATTCAACTAGGCTTGGGTAAGGTATTGCATGTGTTTCATTATACGAGCCTAGGGACTAAATCGTAAAAATGTGAAAGGTTAAGGGCAAAACGGTCATTTGAACTGGGGGCGAAATTTAGACTCAAAAGGTACAATGTGAGGTATTAATGATCTATTTTTATTGTTATAGACCCTGAGGAACAAATTCCGGAGGTCGATCGAGGAAAACAAAAGATCTCGGAATAACTGAAACACGATACCGAGACGAGTACCAGGTAAGTTCGGATAACTTAAAGTAAACGAATAATATGCCTAATTGCATGAATTAAGAATGTATGACTGATAAACCGTCATTTATACATATTTTTACCCCATGCTTTGCGCATTTTATGGATTATTTATCCTTAGAATTGGTGAATTCGATGCTCCTGATGCCTTAATTTCATGTTTTATACTTAGGTGAGCTTAGGAGAGCGAAAAGAACAAGAAACGGGCCAAAATGGAGAAAATGGGCCAACGTATGAAATCAACATAGCCTAGACTTCCTCACACGGGTAGACCACATGGACGTGCCATTCTAACAAGCTCGAACACGGCCTGAAGTAATCGCACACGGGCGTGTCCCTACCGAACCCAAGTTGAGTCCAATTCGAAAAAGGCTAATTTTGAGGGCTCTTAGGCATTCCAAAGCCTATAAATACACCCTAGAAGAAGACAAAAGGGGGAGGCACAGGGAGGAAGTAAGGAATTACTCGAAGAAAGCCGATTGATCCATCTCAGAAGCCGGATTCATCCTCAAGACTAAAGATCTCCCCTCAATTTCCCTTCAGGAATTTTAGGTTTTCTTTATGTTTTGTATTCATTATTCTTCTGAGATGTTTTCCTTTTTAGTTATGAACTAAATCCCCTAAATACCTAAAAGGGATGAAACCTAAAACGAATCTTATTATTATTTTCTGAATTGCATGATAAATATTTGACTTGTTCTTAATTATGTGTTCTTAATTCTTATTTTGATATTCCAGGATACTGATTCAAGTTATGCTCTTATTCAGAGGAGGAATAGACCCTGTCTAATAGTACAATTGTCATAATTAAGCGGAGTTGATTGCGCGCCTAGAGATAGGGTGACAAGATTTTGCCAGATTAGGGTGAAACCTAATAAGGGGATCCATAGATCGAGTTAATGCAACCCTAGGGTGATAATTAGAAAAAAGTCGCAGTTATTCAATCTAGGGATTAGGCGTTATTAGTCTTGAATAGGGATAATAACATAACTTAGGGATCTCTACGGAACAAGTTAAATGAATAAATCGTCCGATTCGGAGTCAGAATAACAAGTAAAGTCTAGGTGGATTCTTCCTTAGGTATTGTCTTAATTCAATCGTTTTCCAAAAGTAATCTTCGAATTCTATTTTCTGTGAATTCTTAGTTTAGTTAATTAGTTAGTTAAAACAAACCCCCTTATTCTTAGGCTAGATAATAAAAAGACAATCATTACTAGTACTTTTAGTTCCTTTGGGCTTGATAATTCGGTCTTGCTAAAACTATACTACTGTTCAATAGGTATACTTGCCTACATGTGATAATAGTTAGTTTCAAGAACAATTAATTATAAATATTTAAAACCTGTCACAAAATCCCAATCAAGTTTTTGGCGCCGTTGTCGGGGAGCTAAGATATTAGGAACATTCAATTTTTATTACTTTAGCCATCTATTTTCCCTGCAAGTTAATTTTATTTTTATTATTATTAATTTACTTTTTCTTTCTCTTAGCAGGTTTTTATAGTTTATGACTAGAAGAAACCCATCAGGACCACTACTTTTTGACGAAGAAATCGATCGCACAATTTGCTGAAATCGAAGAGAAATAAGGCGAAGCCTAAGATAAACAGAAGAAGAGCAAGAGGATGATATCTCAACTACGACTGAGGAGATGGCTGAAAATCAAGATAACCAGCTACCTCCTGCGATACCCGCTGAACTAGCAAATCAGAATCCTGCTCCTCGTACTATGTATGATTATGCTAAACCTACTTTAATAGGAACTGAGTCAAGTATGGTTAGACCTGCTATTGCTGCGAATAATTTTGAACTAAAACCTAACACTATTCAAATGATACAGCAATTTGTTCAGTTTGATGGTTTGCAGGATGAGGATCCAAACACTCACTTGGCAAATTTCTTAGAATTCTGCTATACATTTAAAATTAATGGCATTTCTAACGATGCCATTCATCTTCGGTTATTCCCTTTTTCATTGAGGAACAAAGCTAAACAGTGGTTGAACTCGTTACCACGAGGGTCAATTACTACTTGGGAACAAATGACCGAAAATTTTTTATTAAAATATTTTTCGCCGGCTAAAACGGCCAAATTACGTAATGATATCTCTTCGTTTGTGCAGATGGACTTAGAAACTCTTTACGATGCATGGGAGAGATACAAAGACCTACTGTGAAGGTGTCCTCACCATGGATTACCTCTATGGTTGCAAGTTCAAACATTCTACAATGGTGTGAACCCCTCAACAAGACAGATGATTGATGCAGCAGCCGGGGGAACCATCAATAACAAAACACCTGAAGAGGCTTACGAATTTATTGAAGAGATGTCACTGAATAACTATCAGTGGCAAGTTATGAGGACTAAGCCAACTAAAACAACAGGTGTTTATAACGTCGATTAGGTTACTATGCTGTCAAATCTGGTAGAACTTCTAAATAAAAAGATTGATGGTTTACTTGGTTCTATGCAGGCTCATCCAATAATGCATTGTGAAGTCAGTAAAGGTGGATCAAGCAATTTAGAATATCAATCCTATAGCCACAGCATGGAGAACGAATAATTAAATTACATGGGTAATAATCCTCGATCTTAAAATAATCCTTATAGCAATACTTATAATGCAGGTTGGAGGAACCACCCAAATTTCTCCTGGGGTGGTCAAGGGAATCAAAGGCCATAGAATCTTCCCGGTTTTCAACAACCACCCTATCAACAAGAAAAGAAACCTAACCTTGAAGAGATGCTATCTAAATTTATCTCGATGTCCGAAACTCATTTCCAGAACACTAAGACAGCACTTAAAAATTAATAAGCGTCGATCCAAGGGCTCAAAACTCAGATAGGCCAGCTGTCTAAACTAATCTCTAAACGACCACAAGGTAACTTGCCAAGTTATACTGAACCCAACCCAAGGGAACAACTCAACGCAATTAATGTTCAAGATGAAGAAAGATTCGTTGAGCCTAAGCCAGAACCAAGGCAAGAAACTGTTGTGAGCAGAGGTCAAGGTGAGGTAGGTCATGATAAAAACAAATCAGTGAATGTCGAATATAAACCTCGTGTGCCATACCCCAACGCGATAAGGAAAGACCGCTCAAATGAAAAATTTGGTAAAATTCCTTAAACTCTTAAAAAAATTACACATTAACTTACCGTTTATTGAAGCTCTATCACAGATGCCAAACGCAATGAAATTTTTAAAAGAGCTTTTAGCAAATAAGCGAAAGTTGGATAAGGCATCGCATGTAGAGCTAAATGTAGTTTGCTCAGCTATTATACAGAATAAGCTACCTAACAAATTAAAAGATCAAGGGAGTTTTACAATTCCTTGCTTAATTGGTAGTTTAGATGTTAATAATGCATTAGCTGATTTAGGGGCTAGTATTAACGTCATGCCCTACAAGATGTTTAAACAATTAGGTCTTGAGAAACCCAAACAGACTAGGTTGAGCATACAATTAGCAGATAAAACTATAAGATTTCCTAGGGGTATTATTGAAGATGTGCTAGTTAAAATCGATAAATTTATATTTCCCGTTGACTTCATTGTTCTAGACATAGAGGAGGATAGCAACAGTCCTTTGATTTTAGGAAGGTCCTTTTTAGCAACTGCTAAAACAATTATTGATGTTGGCACAGGTGAGCTCACACTTCGTGTGGGAGATGAAACAATCACCCTTCAAGCTCGCAATTCTGGCAACACATCAGAAATTAAAGGTGATCGTCCAAACCATTCTACTAAAACTGACAATATGGTGCAACCTACTTTGCAGGAAATGAGTCTGAAGGAAGTACATGAGCCATTCCCAAGCAATAGTAGAGGACCTATTCATAAATATCGAAGGCTACAAATCGAGGAACTAGATGAATGGCGGACGCATAAACCAAGAACACCCGATAAACTAAAACTACGCCAGATCAAGCTCAATACCTTTCCAAATCAACTTAAGGTTGGAGATAAAATTTTATTAGAAGCCACAGATCCTCACATTGTCACTACCAAATTGAATGAAGAAGTCCCTCTTACGGTACTTAGCATTTTTCCATTTGGTACAGTCGAGGTAAGTCATCCCAAGTTCGGCACTTTTAAGGTAAGAAAAACCCGTCTAAAACTTTATTTTGATAAGATAGGTAGCATGAATAAGGAGTATAAACTCCTCGAACCACCATGACCATTCAATGGAGAGGTAAGTCAAGCTTAGACTATAAATAAGCGCTTCTCGGGAGGCAACCTAAGCACTAACAATATTAATTTCTTTAAATTTTAGTATTTAACACCTAACTTACTAATGGAGATCTTGAATACAGGTTTTCCACACAGACACGTCCAGGCACACGGGCGTGCTGATGACCATGTGGAAACAGGGTAGAGATTTTTTCCCAAACACGGGCTACGATAAAATGCCACGGTTGTGCGACATTGTAGTGGGTGAACCTGCCAAAATAACACGGGGGTTCGCCACGCCCGTGTTGCAGAACCGTGGTTGAACCTGAGAAAATAGCACAGGCGTGCGACATGCTAGTGTCTAGCAGCGATTTTTGAACCTGTTAAATTAATACGGGCATGGTCCTATATACACAGGCTTGGGAGAAGCGAACGAAGCCAGACACGGTCATGCGACAAGACCGTGTGTACCCACACGTATAAGGAACACGGGCATGGACTAAATGTCAGACGCACCTAAAATTCAAAATTCGCGAATCACACGGGCTGAAATATGGGAACAGGGCGTGTTCCCTGGCCGTGTGCCCTAAAATCTATAAATAGGCAGCACTATTCATTGTCTCCTTCACCCAAAAAACCCTAACCCTAGCCGCTGTAAGTCCACACGCCCTCCCCGCCACGCCCGTGCGCCGCCATCAACTCTATTTTTGACGCTCATTCACCCCTTTCTAGCGTATACAAAGTCGTCTTCGTGAGGAAAGAAAACTGCTGTCCCGACTTCAAAGAAAAAGAAGGGAGCGTCATCTTCCTCGGGTCCTACCACAGAAATTTGTCATCCTTTTCTGCAGTTCCACATCGGGCCCCAAGAAGAACTTTTCCAAATTCTACGGGCTCGACCTTTAGGTGTGGGCCACTGTATTGACTGGATAGCTCTTGAACAAGTCCAGTTGGCTGATGATGTACGAGCACTCCTGACAACCGATCCATGGGACTTCTTCTTTGCGATCATTGAACCAACGTACCTTGAGCTCACACTTGAACTTTGCTCGACATTCCATATTCAAGACGTCATGACCAACTTTGATGATCCTGGAATAGTTCAGTTCCGTCTCAGTGGTTTAGTCCGCCAGTTGAGTGTACCCAAGTTCGGTATAGCTTTGGGCCTATACACAGAGGAGTTCATGGATGAGAACAACCTCGACACTCTCCTTCGCCATATCCACTACTCTCTCTCGAAGTGCTGTTACGCTTTTGTCCTCGATTCAGCCACCTACGACCTGAGCCGCTCCAAGGCATCAGCTCTCTCTCCCTCCTTGAGGTACCTATACGCCATCTTAGCACACACTTTGACAGGACGTCGAGAGAGCACCAGCATCGTCAACACTCACGACGCCTACTTTCTATGGAGCATTGCGAACGAACACGTACTCGACCTTGCCTACTTTATTGCCCTCGCCATTCACCACCAAACGGAGCAGCATCGAAGGGGGGGTCATCTCCATTGGCCCCTACGTGACTCAACTGGCATGACACTTTGGGCTCCTCAACACAGTAGCCCAATCATCCTCCCTTACTCTTATGGGCCAGATGTCCCCACAAAGCATCTCGAGCATGCTTAGTATGAGGATGTTCAATAAGCGCCGAGGAACCCACCCTCTTCAGTATCGCCTCGCCCAATCCACTGAGGAGGAGGCCCCCGAGGACATTACTGATGATGTCCCCCCACAGCACGAGGACCCACCATCTCAGCCAATACCACCCTCTCATCCAGTTCATGCGACGGCTTTATATGCTAACATCTCTGATCTCCTCACTCGATTCGAGTAGTAGTGTTTTCAACGATTTGACAACATTGATGCTACTCTACAGTAGATTTGTCACCACCTCTACATCTCATCGTCAGTCCCACCTCGCGAACCATCCAGCGATGAAGATGTTTAAAAACAATTTATTACTTTATGATTTTAATTTTTATTAAAACTACTTTTTATTTATTAGATTTTAGAATTTTATTTTGTAATTATCAATTTCGGATATTCCATTAAGAGTAATTATTCTTATTTATATCTCCTAAAAAGTTCTTGATTCTGTCACAGTTATATAGAGCTCCTAAGCTCATCATCGCATAGAAACTATCAATTTTGGTTATTCCATTAAGAGTAATTATTCTTATTTATATCTCCTAAAAAGTTCATGATTCTGTCACAGTTATATAGAGCTCCTAAGCTCATCATCGCATAGAAACTAAAAACTCCACCGGGAAAGGTTCTCCACGACTGCCATGTCCTGCTCAACCACGACCGTAGCTACCACTAAATATAATATTCTTTTGGCGCAGGACTTAGGGTCTAGTGAACCTCTACTCCCCACTGGAGTATCCTCCTCCACTCTCGCATCGATTACTCTCCAAAACTCCAATTCAAGGAATTCATTCATTATTCAGGAAGCTTCACTTCTCTCCCTATCTTATGATTACAAATTTATCTTTTTCTTATCTATCTTTGTACATTGAGGACAATGTACATCTTAAGTGTGAAGGGTATTCATTTCACTATCAGAAAAATCCCTGAATGATTGCCTTGTTCTCTTGAAAAGCTCTCATATCATGTTTAGAATAAATTTTGATTGATTTATGATTTTTATTGATATATCTTAAATTAAAACATAGGCATTCATGCACTGAGTATTTAAACTTTAAGACATTAGGGAAGCAAGCATGATAAGTTGATTTTTTTTTTAAGAATTTAAAATTTTACGTTGCTTCCCCAAGTCTATGTATTCTCTTGATTTGAAATTCACAAGTTTAAACATCAAAAAGCCATAATTTTGTGAGATCTTGAGCCTTCAAAAGCATCTATTAATTCTTTTATACTCACTTTCATTATGAGTGCGTCAGTATGGAACTGTTATTCTAGAACTTGCTTGATTATGCATGCCAAGACCACACTATTTGATTTGATATGTCAAGATGATAGAGGCACTTAGGATTAACCCACTCATGCCATGAAAAGTCTACCTCCAGGATTAACCCTTAGTAAATCCCGTTGAGCTAACAAGTCATTATTACCCTTAACACTAACCCTTAACCCATTATTGTTGAAATCCCCTCAATTAAATTGATCCCTATTTTTGTCGAGATTTGAATTGAATAAATTGCTTGGCTATGTCCTATTCTAAATAGTTAGTTATTTGACTTGTTCTTTAAAAAAAATGTATTCATATAGGTAGTAGTGATCTCTTGAGCTAAAGTAGTTAAATTCCATATTCTGAGAAAAAAGCTCTGTTGTACGCAACTGATTACTAGTCATTTTTCTAGTTAGGCAATTTTTCAATTCAATTTCGATTCTAACCCTTTCTTCTAGCTTGTGACCACACCCTTTAACCAAAGCCACGTTACAACCTTCTAAAGACCTTTTGATTGATGTTTCATCTCAATTTATAGTGGTGTAGATTTGATTTTCATGCAAGCCTATGGTAATGACTTTTCATTATTGACTATTAAGTGCTTCATTTATTATCCTTAAACACCTCGAGTGATTTGAGTGAATCTTTAGTGAGGATGTGAAACTCTGTGATATTTTGAATCAAAGGTAATTACTTAGATGAGGGGAGACACCTATGTTTTCATGATAAAATGCTCAACTTGGAATGTTTGAAACTTTGATGTTCTTTTAGTAAAATTTTCAATGTTTGATTACCTATTATTATCGATAGAAATTATAAGTTGAGAAGAATTTGTTTTGATTATGAGATGAAAATTTTGCTTGAGGACAAGCAAATGCTTAAGTGTGGGGGTATTTGATAAACTGTCATTTATACATATTTTTACCCCATGCTTTGCGCATTTTATGGATGATTTTTCCTTAGAATTGGTGAATTCGATGCTCCTAATGTCTTAATTTCATGTTTTATACTTAGGTGAGTTTAGGAGAACGAAAGGAACGAGAAACGGGCCAAAAACGGAGAAAATGGGCCAACGTACAAAATCAACACGGCCTGGACTTCCTCATACGGGCAGACCACACGAACGTGCCATTCTAACAGGCTCGAACATGGCCTGAAGTAATCACACACGAGCATGTTACACGGGTGTGTCCCTGCCGAACCCAAGTTGAGTCCAATTCGGAAAAGGCTAATTTTGAGGTCTCTTAGGCATTCCAAAGCCTATAAATACACCCTAGAAGAGGAGAAAAGGTGGAGGCACAGGGAGGAAGGAAGGAATTACTCGAAGAAAGCCGATTGATCCATTTCAGAAGCCGAATTCATCCTCAAGACTGAAGATCTCCCCTCAATTTCGCTTTAGGATTTTTGGGTTTTCTTTATGTTTTGTATTCATTATTCTTCTGAGATGTTTTCCTTTTTAGTTATGAACTAAATCCCCTAAATACCTAAAGGGGATTAAATCTAAGACGAATCTTGTTATTATTTTTTGAATTGTATGATAAATATTTGACTTGTTCTTAATTATGTATTCTTAATTCTTGTTTTGATATTCCAGGATACTGATTCAAGTTACGCTCTTATTCAGAGGAGGAATAGACTCTGTCTAATAGTACAATTTTTATAATTAAGCGAAGTTGATTGCACGCCTAGAGATAGGGAGACAAGATTTTGCTGGATTAGGGTGAAACCTAATAAGAGGATCCATAGATCGAGTTAATGCAACCCTGGGGTGATAATTAGAGAAAATTCTCAGTTATTCAATCTAGGGATTAGACGTTATTAGTCTTAAATAGGGATAATAACATAACTTAGGGATCTCTATGGAACAAGTTAAATGAATAAATCGTCCAATTCGGAGTCAGAATAACAAGTAAAGTCTAGGTGGATTCTTCCTTAGGTATTGTCTTAATTTAATCATTTTCCAAAAGTAATCCCCCAATTCTATTTTCTGTAAATTCTTAGTTTAGTTTATTAGTTAGTTAAAACAAACCTCTTTATTCTTAGGCTAGATAATAAAAAGACAGTCATTACTAGTACTTTTAGTTTCTTTGGGTTCGACAATCTGGTCTTGCTAAAACTATACTACTATTTGATAGGTACGCTTGCCTACATCATGATAATAGTTAGTTTCAAGAATGATTAATTATAAATATTTAAAACTTGTCACAAAATCACGATCAATGACATTTGCATGTGATAATGGCATGAAATTACATGAAATGTATCTCTAAAAATGACATGTTGAAAAATGTCCCGGTTGAAGTAAAAAGGGGAATTTGATGGATAAACCATGGCTTACATGACTCGAGATCCTACATGGGTTGCAGAAAGGATTTATCCTGGACGGGTAATCCGTTGATCTCAAATATAGAAAGGATTTAGCTCGGACGGGTGTTCCTTGAATGATCGAGCCTCCCGAAGAATATATGTGCATTAAGGATTTAGCCCGGACGGGTAATCCGATTAGGGTCTGAATTTAGCCTGGACTGGTAATTCAGATCCGAACTCAGTAAGGGTGTTTGTCGCTATAAGGGATTTAGCCTAGACTGGTAATCCTGACATCACCTTATGAGTTTATATTATAGGGGATTTAGCCTGGACTAGTAATCCCGTCGTAAGATGTGAGGTTCGCGGGAGTGCATACCTAAAATGATCATTCTTATGAATTGATGGTAAATGGATAATCCATCAAGATTTCCTAGAAACTCAACGGGATTAATATGACGTATATCTATGAAATGATGAATGATGAGCTCATCTAAGACAAATCACATGGTACATTATTATTGTGACTAACTTGTTAATTGAGTGCATGTGTTAGGGATACCATTTTCATGCTTGTTGACTCTATTGCCTAACATGACTTTATGCTAATTAATTAGTAAGTTTACTTTCCAGTTATTCGGGCTTACTAAGCATTTAAATGCTTACCCCTCTCTTTTCCCTGTCTTACAGAGCTCGAGGACTCGCAAAGATTGGAAGACAGTTGGAGAGTCAACACACTATCAACTAGTCCAGCTTTGGTATATAGACACTTTTATTTGGTTAAATGGAATGTATAGAACTTTGAGTATTTTTTTATAAGTGTCATTTGTTTTGCTAAGGTGAAGGCATGTAAAAATACACATATCTTTTTGTATATGGCCATGGGAATTGGCTTATTTTGTAGTAGGCTATGACCTACAAATCTATGCATGTTTATATCCATATGTGATAGCTTGGTTATAATTGGAAATGAGTTATAAGAATGAGCCAACCTTGAATGTGTTAAGAAGATATGAAAACCCTTAATACAAAAAGGGAATTAATCTAGCATGTATAAAATCGATCATATGAGGTTTTCATGAAATGATGTTTATCATGGTTTTATATAAGTGTATAATTTAGTATTATCATGTATTAAAGTAACCTATAAGTGTGATTGGTTGATAGAGGGTAACCAAATGCTTGGAAAATTGCCTAACAAGGTCCACACGGGTAGACACACGGGCGTGTGTCTAGGCCGTGTGTGACACACGGCTCGCCCCTATGGGTGTGTGGTATGGTCGTGCATCCCCTGCACTTAAATTTTTAAGTCAGTATAGTGCACGGGCCAGACACATGGGCGTGTGTCTTGGCTGTGTGCCCCTAAATGCATGCTGATGTCATAAACAGAGAGTTACACGGGATGAGGGCAAGGTCGTGTCCCAAGCCACACGGGAGTGCGTGACCACACGGCCCCACCCACACGGGCATGTGACTCTCCAAGGCAAGAAAATTTATTAAGTTGCCCAAAATCTATTGAATGTTTTCGGTTTTGTTCCGAACCGTTCCGATGTATGTTTTAGGCCTCGAGGGCCTGTATAAGGGGTAGTATGTATGCGTTTGAAAAGTTTTAAATTTTGGGTGAATTTTGGTGAGCCGATTTTGTATGTCGTGAAATTTTAAACTCGGTAACGCCTCGAACCCTGTCCCGATACTGGATACGGGTGAGGGGTGTTACAATATCTACAGATAAACCACCAGTCTAGGATGCGAACATGGCATCCGGAGGGTCTCAGCTCAATTTTGTTTAGACTTATTATTTGATATTTTTATTCAGAGATTGTATTGATTTATTTTTGAACTTTGGCATGGGACATAGGATTGATTTTTTTATATAGCATGCATGACATTTTACTTGAATTTAGGTTATTGAAATATGGATATTACTTAATTACGCATGAACTTCAAGTTTTTTTATTAAAAAATTAAACATATATCACTTTTTTGCTGCTAAATTATAATTAAGAATTTGAGTAATAAATAAATGGGAAATTAACTAAATTTTTTTTTGGAAAAGTAGACACCGTTACATAGGAAAATTAATCTAAATCGATTTTTGATAACTAGTGAGATTTTCTGAAAATAGACTAAGTCTTTTTCTAAAATAGACAATTATTTTAATATGACTGTTTTAAAAGCTCCGATAGCTTATTGGGTCATTTCGGTGGCCAATGTAATCTTTCGAATTTGGGTCTAATGTTTAGGCCGAGTTGGGGAGTTTACGTCAATGCCGTCAACAACACCGTTATATCCAGGATCACCTACAATTGTAGCATCTATGCATAATTTGGTGGTTCAATACCATATATTTCTTCATCAATAGTGTCGCAAACACCACTAGAATCACTGTTCTAAAGAGGCAGATCATTTTCGCAACCAACTACTACTACAACTGATGATATATGATGGCTACCTAGGCTGCAAATGTAGTCTAGCACTGTGGAACAAGATGAAGATGAATATAATGTTGGAGATGAAGATGGAGATGGAGATGATGATAATGATAAGGATGACAATGACCAATGGGGATGATGAAGATGACAATAATAATGAGCTGGAACCCTAACAATAAAGAAATCCTCCTTGTAACCGACACCGATTAAGTTGTAAAACTCATTTGACCCGACGACATAGATAATTTTTCGTATTTATTTTTTATGTACATCATCATTTAGTTTGTTAACTTTTAATTTTTAAATTTATACATTTTGTAACGCCTCAAAATTTTAATTTTTGATTTCGTGTATGTGTGACACACAAGTATGTATTTACTTTAGTGGTTAAGTGTTCTGGGTGTGTGTGTGAGGTCCCAAGTTCAAGCCTTATTTGGGCAAATTTTGGTATTTTTATAAATAAAGCCTTAACCTTGTGCAAAGGGCTTAAGTTTAATTGTTGGTAAGTTTATATCAGAATGGGCCTACTGGTTTGGTGGTTAAGTGGAGTGTTGGAGTGTTAAAGGTCCTGTGTTCAATTCTCTGTGATGGCATGGAGACAGTATTTTTGCTCCAATTTTGACTAAGAGTTGTGTTGGGGCAAAATTCTGAGTAGTTGTGTTTTAGTGGGTTAATAGGAAGTGATTTTAGGAGATAATTGGGGAGAGCTTATCAAAAAATAATCTAAATATCTTTTTGTTGCAAAATAATAATAATAATAGAGTTTCGATTTTCTCTCCAATTCCCCAAACTTTTTCTTATGTTTTCTTTTTCTTCTTTTTTTCTCTCCTCTACCGATTCTTTCCCGTAGTTGCTGCCGAAATTTCCATTATTTTTCCCCTTCCGTTTCTTTCTTTTTTTTCCAATTGATTCGGTTGTTCATCGTTGGTTGCGCATGTTCGGTAAGTAACGGTTTTATCTATTATTAATCGTTCTTGGTTAATTTCTAAAAGGGGGATTCTTTTTTGATGTTTAGGATTTAATCAAGGGGCTGGTGATTTTGAATCGACGTTGTGATTGTGTGAAGTTGTAGTTACTCAAGCGAGTTAAGGGTTTTGTTTGGTTTTTAGTCAAGTTCCTTCCGAAATTGGTTGATTAAAAATGAATTAAGTGATTAATCTGAAGATATGTTGGTCGATTTTTTAGGTTCTGGAGGCTTAAGAATACTTACGCATCAGAAACGATATCAGGTGTGCACCCGAAAAGTAGAAAATGGGATTCAGTGAAAAGCCAAAATTGTTTGCTGTCGAGAAATAAGAGAAATAAGAAAAAATGATGCGAAAAAAATTGTAGAGAAAGGAAATAAGGGTGTTGTACACTTGGAAATCAATATTTTGCACTAAAATAGTTTTGGATAGCAGCAGTAGTTTAACTTTGAAAAATCATAAAAAATAGTGGAAATTGAGTTAGAGGTTGAATAAAATATGAAATTAAATTTTATTGAGTCTAGTTTTTCATGGAAGAAACAGTGCAAGCAATGGAATTTTAAATTATGAGATATAATAAATTTTGTGAGATAAGGTCAGAAAGATTTTGGGTTCCCCTATTCTGACTTTGGAAAATCATAAAAAATATTAAAAAAATAATTATGGGCTTAAATTTATATGTTTAAATCTTTAATGAGTCTATTTTCAAGAGAAACAAATGAAAACATCATCCAAATTTCGTACTAAGAGTTAAATAATTTTTAGTAAGGAAAGGTTGAAGCTGTCAAACAGTAGAATAGGGATAAATTTGAAGATTTTACTGTACTTATTTGATAAACTATAAATTCTGAAAATTTTAGGGTAGAATTTGAGTATAGTTTCAAAAACATCAAGGGGATCTTAATTTAGAATTCTGTAGCTCAAGATATAAATAATTTAGTGACAATGACTCAAGTAGATAGCTTTGAATGAACATATAGGTAAATAGTGAAAACATATATGAATATTTAGCTAGCATGGGTTACATTAAAAATAGATCACACGACCAATGCCAATTTAGGCTGAGTGGGCCACACGGGCCGTGTAGGCCCGCACGGGCAGATCAAATGGGCGTGTGAGCCCATTTTTACCGAAATGTTTCTAAGGTTGTACGGGTCGCCCAAGTCGACTGTGAACCTACTGTAAGGTTGGTAAGCGCTACTTAGATCCCTAAATGTGTGAAATTAACTAAATGATATCTTTATTAAGCATGTTAATATCTGAATTGAATATATGTACTAAAATTGCATAATAGCATATCATTCATTGTATGTTGCATTGCATTGGGTGGGGGTTGTTATTTGGAGGAAGTGTACTGAAAGGCTTTAAGCCTAATTTACTGGCAGCTCAGCTGCAAACTACTGTTTTGTGCTGCATTCGGTACTACTTTGAGTGTAGGGATGGGTGGGTTGATTATATCCCTACATGGAGTGTAGGGTTGGACGAAGATGATGTGTAGAGGCTAGTTGGGTAGGATTTTGCTACTGCATTTTTGACACTGTACTGAGATGGGCTAAGGCCCAAACTATCATTGATACTGAAAAGGGCTTAGGCCTAAGACTGTTCAACTGTGCACTATGAATACTGATTTTTTGTTTGTTTTTACGGGATTACACACTGAGTTTACGTAAACTCACATTTTTTGTTTAATCTGCACAGGTAATCCCCAAACTTAGACGGATCGGTACGACGGAGGACTCAGCGGTGACCATAGTAATTTTTGGACTTCATGGTTTTCAATTTACGATTTATAATTGGATTATTATTGATTATTTGCATTGTAACTTAAGGACCCTCTGGGACTTTGGTTTTAAATTTGGGTTTTTATTTACATATTTTACTTTATGGATTTATACTTGCTGGTCATAGGAAATTCGGTTTTCAAAAATTTAAAATATTTTCTAAATGCATGATCACTTAGACTGTTTTATTAAAGCTTCTGCAATGAGGGATGTTTCAAAACAAATGTTTTAAATGAATAAAGACGAGTTCCTAAGTTTTAACAAAGGTTTACTGAAGATAATAACATGGAATGTTTTCGTCGTAACAATGAGGTTTCAAAAAAACTATCGTGTGACATTGCCAGATATTGCTATAACGTCTAGGCTGGGTTTGGGGTGTTACATTTAGTGGTATCAGAGCCAGGTTGCAAAACTCGGTTGTGGATTATGGGTTTTAAAGTTTTGGTTTTGAAGAATTGATTACAAAATGATTTGAAATATTTTCCTGAGTAAGTTGTACACCGAGTCTCCGGCGCCGATCTTGTAAGTATTCTGTGCTGTAAATTGTTTTAAACTAATACTGTTATTGATTGTATATTATGAAACTACTATAAGTAGTAAACTGTACTGAAAACATTCTAGTTAGTGTATACTGAAAATTGTAGAGAAACTGAAAACTGTAGTGAGACTGGGATTTACGAAAATGAACTCTGAATAATCGATACTGTTTTACATAAAACATTTGTTAATAAACACTAGAAATGTAACTGATCCATAAAATTGTTAATACAGATAAACGTGATTAGACAATGAGCACACGATGTATCCGTAAACGGGGTATTAGAGGCTGAAGTAGAGGCCGTAAAGGAGCTCGAGCTGAGTTCTTTTCACTGGGTAGCATACCAAATTTAGATACAAGTGAGACGCCAGTGTCTCCTGCTATTGAGACTGGATCTCAAGATCGCATGGCTAGGGATGACGAATTGTCCCAGGCTATGCTAAGGATTTTGGAGAGGGTCGCTGGGCCCAATACTGGATCTAGGGGGCAAGGGTCAGTTACGAAATGACTCCAATCCAATAAAGCTGAGCTCTTTTGGGGTGTCACTGGAGTTGCCTCTAATGTGGCCAAGTACTAGATTGAGACCATGGAGAGGATCATGGATGACTTAGACTGCACCCCAAAGCAGAAATTAACGGTGCAGTATCATTGTTAAGGGATGAGGCTTATTAGTGGTGGCTCACTGTTAAAGAGGGTACTCAGCCCGAACGTCTGAACTAGGAGTTCTTTAAAACCACCTTCTAGGGGAAATATATGGGGGCAAGCTACGTGGATGCCCGTAGGAGGGAATTCCTGAATCTGACTCAAAGAGATTGATCAGTGGCCGAGTATGAAGCTAAGTTCCTATGACTGAGCCACTATGCGCGAAGTATGTTGGCCTCTAAGTATGAGCGATGTATTCATTTTGAGGATGGGCTCAGAGATAATTTGAGAGTCCTGATAGCTCCGCAGATGGAGTGTGATTTTTCTGCACTAGTGGAGAAGGAAAAGATCGCCAAGGAGGTTAAGTGCGCTGAGCGCCAGAACCGCGACCGAGAGAGCGGTAAGAACAAGAGGAATTAAGAGCCCTTAAGTTTTGCACAGATGTCTAAGAAAAAGGCCAGAGCTGATAAGCCGGTTAGAGCTGGCCCCCTGTTACTGTTGTTGGACTGCAGCCATGTACTGATTGTGGTAGACGCCATTAAGGTGAGTGTTGGAGAAGGACTAGGGCATGCTTGGGTGTGGGTTATTAGAGCACCGTATTAGGGAGTGTCCACTGAGGGCCGATCAGAGGCAAGCTCTGGATACTGGTACGGCACAACCACAGAGTGTAGTGCAGTAGTCATCGAGGGGCCGTGGACAAGCCAGAGGTGGTAATAATATGGTTTGTGGGCAGAGAACACCGGACAGAGGTGCTGGATAGGCTGAGGCGAGACAGCCGACCCTAGTTTATACTGCTCGTCACCGAGAGGATGGAGATGCTCCGGACGTTATCACGGGTACGTTCTTTATTCTTGATGTACCGTATATTTCCTTGATAGACATATGATCTACTCACTCATACATAGGTAGCAACATATCTGGAAACTTAGAGATTTTAGTTGAGAGCACTACGAGTGAGGTTACGATACTGAGCCCGTTAGGGAAATCTGTTAGAGTTAGTAAACTGTATAGGGACGTTCCTTTAGAGGTACAAGGGGCAATCTTCCTGGCTAATTTGATGGAGCTTCCATTTGGGGAGTTCGACCTAATTCTGAGGATGGACTGGTTGGTCAAGCATCAAGTTAGCTTGTACTGTGTGACTAAGAGGGTTGTACTACTAAGAGGGTTGTACTAAAGACTGAGGAGGATAAGGAGGTAGTCATGATTGGAGAATATTGGAATTACTTATCTAATGTGATCTCTGCATTGGTGGCAGAGAAGATGGTTCCTAAGGGATGTAAGGCATTCTTGGCCTACATAAGTGTTTCAGATTCTGGGGATTCTACAGTTAAGGATATTAGAACAGTAAAGGATTTTTTAGATGTTTTTCTGGAGGAGCTACCGGGGTTACCTTCAAATCACGAGTTAGAATTTAGGGTTGAGCTTCTTCCAAGTACAGCTCCGGTATCCATCGCTCCCTATCGAATGGCATTGAAAGAGCTTGTAGAGCTTAAGACTTAGATTCAGGAATTGTGCTATTGATTTCTAAGGCAGTTGGGAGGATTATCTGCCGCTAGTAGAGTTCGCCTATAATAACAGTTTCCAGTCTAGCATCCAAATGGCACCTTACGAGGCACTATATGGTCGTA
The DNA here is from genome assembly GCA_025698465.1 of Gossypium longicalyx. Lineage (NCBI taxonomy): Eukaryota > Viridiplantae > Streptophyta > Magnoliopsida > Malvales > Malvaceae > Gossypium > Gossypium longicalyx. The sequence continues at coordinate 22,345,996 of CM047007.1, forward strand.
AGTGTCGCACTCCTTTATGTTGGACTGAGTTGGGCTAGCGACGTGTTCTAGGTCTTGAGTTAGTATCAGAGACTCAAGATAAGGTTAGACTGATTCAGGATCGTCTGAAAGCGACATCTGACAGATAGAAACTCTATGCGGATCTAAAGCATCGAGAGATTGAGTATTCTGTGTGGGACTTCGTATTTTTCAAGGTCTCCCCATGGAAGAAGGTATTGAGGTTTGGTCAAAAGGGTAAGTTGAGCCCTAAGTTTATTGGACCTTATTGTATTTTGAAGCGAGTGAGACCAGTCGCTTATCAATTGGAGCTACCTCCGGAGTTGGACCGGATTCATGACGTGTTCCACGTCTCTATGTTGAGGCGCTATCACTTTGAACCTACTCATATTGTTCCTATTGAGGAGATTGAGGTGAGGCCAGACTTGACCTTTGAGGAGGAGCCAGTTCAGATTCTTAATTACATATTTATTATTTTGTTTATATAAATAAAAGAGTTATTAATTAAAAACATAAATTAAAAATAAAATAAGATAACTTTTTAAAGGAAAAAGCTTTTTAAAGGAAAACAACATGAATTAAAATAATAAAAAACTTGAAAACAACATATTTATTAATTAATTTAAAAAAGAAAAGAAAAGACTTGAACAACATGAAAAGGAATAAAAAGAAAAACAAGACTTGAAACAATATGAAAAAATAAAAACAAAAAATGGATAGGAGAGAGAATATAATTAAATATTTATTATTTTGTTTATCTAAATAATGAAGTTATTAATTAAAAACATAAATTAATAATAAAATAAAATAACTTTTTTTAAAGGAAAACAACATCAATTAGAATAAAAAAATTTGAAAACATGTTTATTAATTAAAATTAAAAAGAAAAAAAACACATGAAACAACATGAGAAAAAAACAAAAAATGAATAGGAGGGGAATATAATTACATATTTATTATTATTTTTGTCGAAATCATTTTTATTTTAAAAACGGGATTGATTTTAAAAAACGAAATATGTAGTCACCACCAATCCTTTTTGTTTAGGTGTGATCGGATCACCTAATAAAACATTTTGATTTATTAAAATATTGATTTTGGCCTACGAAAGTCAAGAAAACGGGTTCGGGAGTTGGTTATGTACGAGGAAGGATTAGCACCCTCGCAACGCCCAAAATTGGTACCTAATTGATTAATTTATGTCCTAATGTCGAAAATTTGAAATGATTTTAAAAAATACAATCTCTTTTAAAAATGTTTGAATATACTCGAATTAGATGTTAAGATTCTCTTATTGCGAAGAAATAAAATATTACATCCAGTACGTTAGGATACGACAATTCAAACCCTCGAAACCAAGATCATCTCATGATTTCTAAAATTCATGCATTGAAATTTTAAAGGATATTCGGTTATTTGGTCAAACGGAAAATCAAATCCCAGCACGTTAGGGCACGATTTCTAGAATTTCCAAATACGAAATATTGTCTTGTTTTTTTAATTGAAGAAAACACAGATGAAATTTTAAAAAGAGTATTTTGTCATTTGGTCAAAAGAAAAATCAAAACCAACACGTTAGGGTACGATTTCTCAAATTTTTAAACATAAAATATTACCTTGTTTTGAGAACTTTTGAATAACAATAAGTGTGATAATTAAATGAAACGTATATTAACTTAAAATGATGATTCGTGAATGAAATTTACGCGCTAGTAAATAATAATGACATAAATACACTAACAAAATTAATTCGCAATGAACAATCAAAGAAGGAGCTAAAATAAAATGTCTAACAACACGAATAGTGATAATCATAATAATAATGATTACAAAAAGTGATAAAATCTAAATTTTGGGGTAATAAATAAATAAATTGAAGGGCATAATAAAAGAAGCTATAAAAGAAACCGAATGTAAAAATGAAATTAAAGCAATGTTAAGAAAATAAATAACTTTCATTAAAACATTTGATTCAAAAAATGAAAATAAATAAATAAATAAATCAAATACAACGTGTGAAATAGTTTAAAAATAATAAAAATTTCCAAATCTCATAAACTAAGGATCGAATTGAAAATAAAAAAGTTTTTTAGGGCTCAAATTAAAATAAAATGAATGTCTAAAGGATTAAAATGTAATTTAGAGAGATTTAAAAATAATAATATTAATAATGATGATGGTAAGATTAATAGTAATAATAACAAATACCAATAATAAATATTCTAAAGTTTGAAATTATTTAAAAAGATATAAATAAAATGAGTGATAAAATGATAATAACAAGAGTAGTGACAAAAATATAAAATAATGGGCTAAAAAATAATATTAAATTATTTAATGTAACAATAATAATAACTTATACGTAAATATAAAAAAAGAAAATATAATAATGATATAATAATAGTAATATAATAGCAATAATAATAGCAAAAATGGTAATAATAATAATAATAATAATAATAATAATAATAATAATAATAAAATTAATGATAAAAATAAAATTGATTAATTTTAATAACAAAATGGCGAAATAACTAAAAAAGGGGACTAAATTGAATCTTAAAACAGAGATTTGGGGCGAATTCACAATAAAAAGAAAGGGGGAGACCAAATTGAAAACCGCAGATAACATGAAGAGACCAGATGGGAAAATATCCCCGCCCTTCAAAACGCGACATTACATATGAGACTAAATTGAACACTGAAATAAAATATAAGGCACAAATTAAAATAAAAGGAAACTAGATCTAGAAAAACAGAAAATGCGGAGGGACTTGACGCGCAAAAAAACCCATCAACAAGAAAAAACGCGGATCTAGCCTGCGGGTCGGGTCTAGGCTGTAACATCCCCTTACCCAAGACCGTCGTCGGAGTCGAGCACGAGGCGTTAACAGACTTAACTTATCACTTAAGCAATTTAAAACAATTTATTTTACCTTTCGTAATAAACTGCCCATCTGCGTCATAGTCGCTAAAAAAATTCATATCTCGAGTTACAAAACTCGAAATCCAAATCCGTAAATTTTACCTAAAACTAGACTCATATATCTATTTACTAATTTTTTCTAGAATTTTTTTTCAGGCAAATTAGTACAGTTTATTAGTTAAAGTTTCCCCTGTTTCAGTGTTCGACTACTCTGACCTTTGTTCATTACGAATCACTTTTTCCTCTGTAAAGAATTCAGATGACTATGTCGTTTCTTTCTATTAAAAATAGACTCAATAAAAATTCTATACATGTAAAGTATGACTCCTAATTATTTTTTTACAATTTTTAGTGAATTTCTAAAATCAGAACAGGGGATTCAGAAATCTCTCTAACCCTATTCCACGAAAACCCAAATATCTCTTGAAATACAACTAATTTACCTGTTTTGTTTCTTCCATACGAAAATAGACTTAATAAAATTAAATTTCATATTTTACTCACTATCTAATTCTGTTTCTACTATTTTTAGTGATTTTTCAAACTCAAGTCATTTCTACTGTATGATATTGTTTTATAGCAAATTTCACCTTTTTATGAAATTCCATGATTTAGATAGCATATTAAGCATACATAACACCATACATGATTTTTTATTAGCCATCCCAATGGCTAATCATAACCAAACATTTCCTTATCACTCAATAGCCATATCATAAGATTACATACACAAAATGATTATCATGCCATACATGCCATACTCAAGGTATACAAGCCACTATACCAAAATGGTCCACGGATAGTGTGAGCGATCCTCCGACCATTCTCAATTTCCGAGCTGACTTGACAAAACTATAAAGAATGGAAAGGAGGGAGTAAGCATAAATGCTTAGTAAGTTCACATGCAAATAGCAAGTAACATAATCATGCAATCCAACATAAAACATCATTTGCATAAACAACACCAAGACATTCATGTTACATTTGCATTTAATATCTTACCACGATTTCATCATACCAAGTTCTCAACCCGAGGGTCTAAGCACATACCTGTCAAATTTTCTCATTCACCACACTTACCAACATGTCACTTTCGTTTTAGGTACTCTTCTTATTCACTTAAGATTCACCCGTTGAACACATCGAAATATGATTCGAATACACGGATTGCATGCACATAAGTGCCATACCCGCAGCTAGACAAACTCAATAGCCTGCACAAATTATGTAGCCAAGCTACCATGCAATCCGCCCATAAGCGAACTTGGACTCAACTCAACGAGCTCGGGCGTTCGCATCCATGAGTGAACTCGGACTCAACTCAACAAGTTCGGAACTCAAATATCCTAGTGACATGTCACTTATATTCTAATCTATTCCCAAGGTTCAAACGGGCTTTTCCTCTATTACACATCTTTTCCCTCTTCCACGGAATGTCGAAACCGATACTCGGTAGCAATTCATATTTATCAAGTAGCATACATAATTTGAATATTACTCAATAATAACCACAAAGCATAATATTTCATAACAATAATCATCATATCATATAAATGTCATTAAATTACTTAAAATAATAATTATTTTACCACATTTACACATGAACTTACCTCGGTAGAAAATAAAAAAATTTTGCAATTTAGTCCACAATCTTTTCCTTTCCCCGATCAAGGTCGATTCCACGTCTTTCTTGATCTAAAATAACACATTTATCTGATTTAATACTCACATTTATCAAAATATTCCATAACTCTAAATTTTGAAAAATTATGATTTTGCCCCTAAACTTTTGCATATTTACACTTTTTCCCCAAAGCTCGGAAATTAAAATTTTTCCAAAATTATTATGTTTTATGACATGCTGATCATTTTTCCCTTCTATGGAAATATCAAATTCTCACTCTAACATGTAGTTATGAACATTAGGTATTTTTACCGATTATGTCGTTTTACTCGTTTTCACGTAAAATCACTTAGAAAAAGTAGTTTAACACAATTTCAAGCTTCATATTATACCATAAAACATAAAAATAAACACATTTCACCTATGGGTATTTTTCCAAATATAAACCTTAGGTTAAATTATTGCTAGAATAAGCTTAATCAAGTTACTGGGATTCCAAAAACGTAAAGAACATTAAAAATGGGGCTTGAAATCACTTACTATGGAGCTTGGAAGCTTGAAACAAACCCTAGCAATGGAGAACCCTTGAAATTTTGTCCTAATGAAGAAGATGGACATATTTTTCCATCTTTTTCCTTTTTTTATTCTTTTAATTACCAAATGACTAAAATACCCTTCATTAAAAACTTTGGTTATTTCTACCTATGTATGTCCATTTTTGTCCATGAAAACTTAATAGTATAACTACCATTTAAGGACCTCTACTTCAATTACGCTTTTCAATTAAATCCTTTAACATCTAAAACTCATATTTATCAACTTTTGCAATTAAGTCCTAATACGCAAATTAGACATGCAATTCATGAAATTTTCTATCGATATTCTAACACATGCATCTAATCACTCAATAAATTATAAAAATTAATCGGAATAAATTTTTCTACTTCAAAATTGTGGTTTCAAAACCACTATTCCGTTTAGGCTCTAATTCGGGATATCACACAGGTGCGGGTCAAAGGCCATGAAACGACGTCGTTTGGATGTTTAACATCCAGCCCAAAACGGCACCGTGTGGCCATTCTTATTTAAGTTAGTTTTTTTTTTTTTGAAAACCTCATTTTAACCTTTCATTTTTAAAAAAATAGTAGCCCATTAACCCTTTCTGCTAGGGTTTCGACGCTATTTTTAGGTGCCATCGCTGACCCTCCCCTTGAACGGTGGCCGACATCAGGTCGAACGGCTGTTTAGTCTCCTTTAAAGTGTCCTTTTTTGGGGCACAAAAGCACGGAAGCAAAGGGCCCTAACTCCATTTTGGGTCTGCATCCAACAACGGAGGTACCCTCCGATGACACGGCCACGAGGTGAGTCCCCCTCCTCTCTTTAGTTTCGTATGAGAAAAATAAAAAGGAAAAAAATAAACCCGAGAAAAATCAAGGAAAAGTAGAATGAAAATCACCTTCTGCCAATATCATTGTTTCTGATTTTCTTTTGATTGTTATTGATTGTGTTTACATCCGTTCGTCCCTCCAATACCAATCTCTGATATGGCTTTATATAGCTGAATAAATATTGAATTACAAAAACTATTTTCTCTTCATTTTTCGTTTGCTATTTCTCTCTTCTCTTTGGCTGTCTATTTGCTGTAATTTGTTGTAGGTACAGATGTGCGTGGAGAAACCGCTCGTGAGCAATAACGGGAAGGCTTCTAGAAGCTTCACTGTTTGGGCCCTGTGAGCCTGCCTTGAAATCGAATGGTTGGAGGCTGGAAGCCATTGCTGCGGCTCGAGGGGACTTTAGAAACCCTTAGGGTTTTTGAAAGAAATTTAGTTATTAGGCCTTTTGGGTCAACTTGGGCTAAGGATTATGGATTAGATTTTGTAATTGGGCTGGGACTTTTGGGCTAAAAAGTTTGGACTTTTATTGGTTTTTATTTCGGTGTATTTTTGTTTTTGCTTTCTGGTTTTTTTGGATTCTAACGGGCCTGGGCAGATTGGGCCGATTACAATTTTTATACAAATAAAGGAGTTATTAATTAAAAACATGAATTGAAAGTAAAATAACTATTTTTTGTTTTTCTAGGAGGAAAACAACATGAATTAAAATAACAAAAGCTTGAAAAAATGTTATTAATTAAAAGTTTACAAAATAACAAGAAAAGACTTGAAACAATACAACGAAACTAATAAAAATAAATAAAAGACCTAAAACAACATGAAAAAAAAATGGATAAGTGAGGCAATCAAACTATGTTTTCAAGGATGAGAACATCAATACTAACTACCAAGCTAAGGACTATGACATATTAATGGAAAACGCTTTTTGTATAAAGTACCTTTGGAACGCATGTTTAATTATAACATAGTGTAATATCCCGAATTAGGGCCTAATCGAAATAGTAGTTTTGTGACCAAAAATCTGATATAGAAATAATTATTTTATAATTATTTTGAGGTTTATGATATGATTGCATGATTGTGTGAAAATTTCGTGACGAAATTCTATGCATTGCATGATTGTGTGAAAATTTCGTGACGAAATTCTATGCATAAAGTGCTTAATTTGAAATTAGGGACTAAATCGAATAAGTTGCAAAACTTGCATTCTAGAAGTTTTTAGTATGAAATTACTTTGGAATATTAATGAGAAGGTCTTAAATAGCAATTTGACCAATTTCTAAAATTTTGGACAAAAATGGGCTTGTACATGAAAATTTTCAAAGAAAGGTATTAAGGGTATTTTGGTTATTTGGTAATTAAAAGAGTAAAAAAAGGAAAAAGATGGTAAAATATGTCCATCTTCTTCATTAGGACGAAAATTAAAGGGTTCTCCATAGCTAGGGTTTGTTTCAAGCTTCCAAGCTCCATAGTAAGTGATTCCAAGCCCCGTTTTTAATGTTCTTTACGTTTTTAGAATCTCGGTAGCTCGATTTAGCTTATGCTAGCAATAATTCAACCTAGGTTTCATATTTGGAAAAATACCCATAGGTGAAATTTGTGTATTTTGGTGTTTTATGATAGAATATGAGGTTTTAAATTATGTCAGACAACTTGTACTACTCGGTTTTAAGTGAAAACGAGAAAAAGAGCTTAATTGGTAAAAATACCTAATAGTTATAAGTACATGTTAGAATGAGAATTTGATGTTGCCATAGAAGGGAAAAATGATCAGCATGTCATAAAACATAAGAAAATGGGATGAAGTTTAATTCCCGAGCCTAGGGGCAAAAGTGTAATTATGCAAAAGTTTAGGGGCAAAAATGTAATTTTGCCAAAGTTCGTATTAAATGTTGTTTTAATGAATGTATGTATTAAATAATATTAATTTGGCATTATAGATCAAGAGAAATGAGATTCAAGTCGCGATCGAGGGAAAAATAAAGTTTACGAAGAATAGGCTCGATTGCTAATAATTTTATACCGAGGTAAGTTCATGTGTAAATGTAGTAACATAATTGTCATTTTAAGTAATTTAATGTTATTTATGTGATATGATGATTAATATCATGAAATATTATGCTTTATGGTTATTATTGAATAATATGTAAATTATGAATTGCTATCGAGTATCGGTTTCGATGTTCCGTGGAAGACGAAAAAGATGTGTAATCGAGGAAAAAACCCGTTTGAACCTTGGGAATGGATTAAAATACAAGTGACATGTCACTAGGATGGTTGGGCATCCGAACTCGTTGAGTTGAGTCCGAGTTCACTTATGGATGCAAATGTCCGAACTCGTTGAGTTGAGTCCGAGTTCATGAGATGTAACTAGGGATCCAAGCTCATTGAGTTGAGTCCGAGTTCACTTATGGATGCGAACGCCGAGCTCATTGAGTTGAGTCCGAGTTCGCTTATGGGCGGGTTACATGGTAGCATGGCTACATATGTGGCACTTATGTATAAACTTTCCGTGTATTCGAATTATATTCCGATGTGTTCAACGGGTGAATCTTAATTAAATAAGAAGAAGGCCTAAAATGAAGGTGACATGTTGGTAAGTGTGGTAAATGAGAAAATTTGACAGGTATGTGCTTAAACCCTCGGGTTGAAAACTTGGTAAGATGAAATCGTAGAAAGATATTAAATGTAAATGATGTTTTATGTGGGATTGTGTGATTATGTTACTTGCTATTTGCATGTGAACTTACTAAGCATTTATGCTTACTCCCTCCTTTTCTTTCATTGTAGTTTTGACAAGCCGGCTTGAGAATCGGGATAGGTCGAAGACTCATTCACACTATCCGAAGGCTTAAACCGGTAAAATGGCTTGTATATTTTGAATGTGGCATGTATGGCAAAATACTCACTTTGTGTAATTGATCTTATGATATGGCTATGGTTTGGCAAGAAAAGGGTTTGTAAAAGATTAGCCATTGGAATGGCCAATCTAAGTCATATTTGATGTTATGTATGTTTAAAATGATATTTAGTCCATGAAAATCCTTAGTAAAGTGAAATTTGTCATAAAACAGAATCTGACAGCAGCAGTGATGTAAATTTGAAAAATCACTAAAAATATTAGAAATAGAATTAAATGATGAGTAAGTTATGAAATTTAAAATTAATGAGTCTATTTTCATATGGATTTAACAAAACAGGTATATGAACTATAATTTATGAGATATTTGAATTTTTGTGAAACAGGGCCAGAGTGATTTCTGGATCCCCTGTTCTGACTTAGGAAATTCACCATAAATTGTATAAAAATAATTATAAGTCATGCTTTATATTTACAGATTTATTATTGAGTCTAGTTTTAAGAGAAACAAACTTCATAGTCATTGAAATTCTTTACAGAGAGATATTTGATTCGTAATACACAGAGGTCAGAGCAGTCAAACCCTGAAATAGGGGAGATTTTAACTAATAAACTGTACTAATTGGCCCAGACAAAAATTCTAGAAAAAAAATAATAAATAGATATATGAGTCTAGTTTCAGGGAAAATTTACGAAATTATATTTTGAGTTTCAGAACTCGAGATATGAATTTTTAAGCGACTGTGACGTAGATTGTTAGCTTTACTGAAAATTTTAAAATTAAATTGTTTGAGCTGTTTAAGCAATGAATTAAGTCTGTTAACACCTCGTGTTTGACTCCGGCAATGGTCTCGGGTACGGGGCGTTACACATAGTCACAAAATACCCTTTAAATTTTTTTATATCTCACAAACAACAATTTACTCTAAAAACTACCAAAACTATCAACTATTGACTCAAATTCCTAATGAATAACACAATTTTCTAACCAAATACTCAAAGTTCTATTAAAAACCCAGATTTATAAAAATTCTTAAAAGAAATTGTAAAATAATTGTTAATTAAAAAATTAAAAATCATAAAAAATTATAATTTTTTTGGTATTACAAAATATACAATTTTTAATAAATAATTTTATACACTTATTTTTACAATTTTTTAAGAATTTTTAAAAAATTTGGGTGTCCAATAAAACTGTAACACCCATTGCCTGACCCAATCGCTATGTCCGAGCTATAAGATGCTACATTCGTTGCTAGAGCAACTACCATCATTTATCCAATATATGATCATTCAAACATGCAATTATTTGTTATACACTTTTACATTACATTAAACAATAAAAAAATGAGGCTTAATCGAGCTTATGAAATGTCTATTGTTGACCCCGAGCATGAAATAGGACCAAATTATAAAGTTTTAGACATTTAGGGACAATGTCATGACATCACCTCATCCACGTCATAACGTCGTCAAATAGTTTGTCACGTCATGATGTGACTAATTTTCGGTCGATGTTGTGACAAGAAAGGTGCTCGTCAAGATGTGGACTTTGAATTTGGTAAAAAAAATCATTTGATACCTATTTCATACTTCTAAAGCAAACCTAGTCAGCATGTGCACCAAAAACCATTCAAAACTCACAATATTTCATACAAACACAAGTCATTTACCATTTCAAATAATCATCAAGTTAATATGAATCAGCTTATTATAAATCATCCAATTCATTCCATTCAACCAAATGTCATATTTGCCAACTATCCAAGCATTCAAATATCAAACTTACCTTTTCTATAGAAAGGTGAAAGCCCAATACAAAGGTTTGAGTTCCATTTTTGAACCGGTCATACCGAAATATTCCAATATCTTGTCTATGTATGAAGCTTATGATAAAAGTATTACCTTTTTATACCTTAGGATTCAAATACTTAAAACATAGTTAGCTTCTCCTAAATCCTTCATGCGAAACTATTGTGCTAACCACAGTTTAACCAATGATAATGTCCCTACACCATTCTCATTGAGTAGAATGTCACTGACATATAGAATGAAAAAGACCACCTTTCCGTCCAGAATAAGTTAGTAAACAAAAGGTTCATCAATGTTTCACTCAAATCCAAAAGTTTTGATCGTTTGATTAAATCTTTGATTCCATAAACGAGATGTTTGCTTATGTCCATGTATGGATCTAAGTAGTTTGCAAAATTTATACTCATTTCCTTTAGCTATATAATTGGTGCATCATGTACATGTTTTCTTCAAGATAGTTGTGCAAAAACAATGTATTGACATCTATTTGTCAAATATCATAATCTATAGTCACCAAAATGGATAAAAAAATGTGGATAAACTTGAACATGGCTACTAGAGAGAAGGTTTCCTCATAATTGATACCTTTTTAGTATACCTTTTTGCAGCAACTCTGACCTTATAAGTTTCAAATTTTACTTTCGCATTTTTTTTTCTTCTTGTAGATCCACTTACACCGTATGGGTTTTATCTCTTCCGGTAAGTTTACAAGTTCCCAAACTGAATTGGATTTCATAAAATCCATCTTAGCTTTATAGTTATTTCCCAAAGCTTGAAATCAACACTCTGCATCACTTCGTCAAATATTAGTGGGTCATCATCTTCCTATTTGGAAGACTTAGTGTTCATAACACTTCTGTTAGACTGGAAGAAATTAAGCTTGTGAGAAACACTCCCACTACGACAAAGCTCCATATGCTACTAGTCCTTTGTGAGTCTACTATTATTCTAGAATCAATATTGGAGGGTTTTGTGTACTTCCAAAAAATTTCTCAAGTACTATTTTACTTCGAGATTTAAAGTCATTCATGTAATTTCCACAAGAAAAGTTGTCACACCTTAATTTTTTTAATTTGTAATTTACAGTGTTTTGAACCAATGTGATTTGGTTAATTTGACTATTTTGACTATTAAGAATTTTGACCAAGTGGGATTGAAATAGGACTTAGTGAGCACGTTTATTTCACAAGAATTTAACATGGTTATGTTTTTAAAACCTTCTCGCGAACCACTTTATGGTTGTTTAGTCATCATACGAACTTCCATTTTGCATGCATGGAGCCATCCCTGCTGCTTTGCGAACTCGCCAGTTTGTGAGCTTAGCAGTTAGTAAGCTCATTAGTTTGTGAGTTCATCCATTTGTAAGCTTGTTGGATTCCAAGCTCTTTAGTTCACGTAACACCTCATTGTGAGTGTGACACGCTCAAGGTATGTGTTTAGCCTGAGTAGGGGAAACATGTCACTATGCATGGCACTTGTAAGCCCTCGATAATAGTAAATGGTTAATGGATTTGTGTGTGCATGTATTGTGATTGGTGGTCAGCCAAAGGCATAAGTTGGTTAAATTATTTCAACCTTAAATTGTTTGGAGGAGTGAGAGAACTTTATTTTTTTCCTTGTATTTCTCTGGTTCTTTTTTAATGGGAAGAAGAGGAAATGTCACCGGTTGCAGGTGGGAGAAAGCCATGGATTTGGCTTGCTTAAAAGTGGCCCTTTCATGTACTACTGCTAAAGAATTAGGAGAAGGCCAAAGTAACAAAAGGAAGGAGCACATTTGAGTAAAAAGAAGCATCCTTGGAAGAAATTTGGTGAGTTCCTTTAAATCTTTGTGTTTGGTAAACTAATGTGCTAGCTTGATGACACCTCTGAACGTACCAATACCCATTGTAGAAATCCTGTACAAAAGATGTGAAAAAGTGGTAACCATAAATATACGGGTCAGGTTGTAATATAGTTACAATAGAGTAGGTGAGAACTTCGAGGATTGTACCCAAAGGAGGTGAACACTAAATTAATTCTAATTTAAGCATAAATAAATCTAACTAGTACTTTAATCAAATTATAGTACGAAGAATTAAAATGAAGGTTTTTGATCAATTATAATAAAAAATAAAAAAGTAAATAAATGAAAAACAAGAAATCAAATAATCGAATATGTATCAAATATGGGCATGAGTGATTAGCTCGCTTTGGTATTCATAATCAACTGTCACTTCAGGTTTTCTTGTTCAATCAAATAGTCAATACCCCAGCAGGATCTTTCAAACTTTCTGTCAAGCAGTTATAGGCTAACTAACTACATAAAGTAGTGATGGGTGAACTAACCTTATAAATAGTAAGTGTGAGCTGTGATTGTGTGTGAACTGACTATGTAGGGTAGTCAAGTGTGAACTGTAAATTATGTGTGCATTGTCTTTGCAAAGTATGTGTAGGCTGTCACTATAAGGTATGAGTAAATTATTTTGGTAAATATGTGCTAATTGTCCCTGTAATGCATAAGTAAATAAACTTGTAAGGTACTTATGTACAAATCCTATGTAAGTAATTATGTTCTAGTTGATTTAGTAAGAGTTTATATGTGAACCTATTTTGTATATGTATATAACAATGATGTGCGAGTTGCGTAATGTGCAAGTCACAATGGTGTGCGAGTTGTGTAATGTGCGAGCCGCAATAACGTGCAAGTTATGTAATGTGCGATTTGTAATGATGTGTGAGCTATGTAATGTACGAGTCGCAATGATATGCAAGCTATGTAACGTGTGAACCATAATGATGTACGACCTGTGTAATGTGCGAGCCATAATAATGTGTGAGTTGTGTAATGTGCAAGCTGTAATGATGTGCGAGCATTGACAATTTTCAAACTGATCCTGTAAACCATGTGTGAGCTCTCTACAAAGTGAAATGTGCAAACAGTAACAAGGTACGGACTATAGCGACGTGTGTGTTGTATGGACGTGCGAGCTATAACAATGTGCAACCAGAATGGCGTGGCGGAAGCAACGGTAGTGTGCAAGTCATGGAAATGTGTGAAAAATGGCGATCTGCATGTTGTGCTATTTTTATTTCTTCTATTTCTTCTGCTAGGTTAGCTTTTTTCGTGCTGAATGTATGCAACCTAGAATGATAGACACATTGTTAGCATGCTTGTGTGATTTGCTGTTCACATGTTATGCTTGAGAGTTTCTACTTTTGTTTTGATTCAAAGGTTATGATTTCTGGAACTCACTAAGTTCATTTCAAACTTACCCAGTTTCATTCATGTTTTTTTAGGTATCTTAGGTTGTACTAAGGACTTGAAGGGACTTAGTCAGATTGTGGCCTTTTTTGTAAGCCTTTTTAGTGGTTATTTTGTAACATGTACATACTGGGGGTAGCTCACAAGCTTGGCCAGCTTAGATCTTTGTTTTTTTTTTTGTTTTTAGTGGAAACTTATTCTTGTCCATGTTAAGGTTCTGTATAAACTAGTTTAAATGTTGTACTTCGCCGAAATCCAACTTTCCTTCTAAATAAGATTTTGTATTCTTACTATTTTCCTTTGGTCGTGTTATAAATGCAAAGTCTGCTAACAATCATTCATGACTTGTTCATTGTTTACAATCTATCTATTAAACTTAGAAATGAAACATTGCTCTCTTGATGTTGTGCTTTGAGCTCAGCCCTTTCGATAATACGCCATTTTTTCGGTTGATCGGTCTGATTAGGGGGTGTTACAAATGTTGCATGAGTTGACATTTTTATTGTCTTGTCTTTCAAGTTATAAAACAAACCGCATTGTTTATTTTAGGATATCATACAAACATGCATAGTTCTATCCTTGAATCCAACTTTTTCGCATTTTTGTCCGATATGTGGGTCGGTCATCCCTAAATCCTAAAATGATTTAGGCTTGGATTTCTATCATGCCACAATTTGTATGGAGTCTTAGGTGCAACCTTAGTTGGTACAAAATTCAAAATATAACTAACCGTTTGTAAGGTGTATCCCCAAAAGGATAGCAGCAACTAAAAAAGGGGTATTTTAGAAATTTTGACTAATATGAGCTTGGAATTTCGTAAGGTTAATACTCGATCATGTTTTTGACTTTGGCATCTTGGCTATTAAATCAATTTTTGAAAAAGTGTTTTAGAAAACCTTAATTTTAGAGAAAGAATAGTTTTGTAAAAAATTCAAAACAATGAGCATTTATGTGGCAATTAAACCAGACTTTAAAATTGGACCTAAAAACCTCCCACTTTCAGCCTAAAGTCACGATAGTTGTTCTTCAAGTTTGTGCCTGCCGCCCATTGTTTTTTTCCTCACTATTTCATTGATTTTTTATTCCTAAACCACAATAACTTGATTTTCTATCATTCCTAAGTCAACTACCATAAAAAATCCCCAATAAAACCACCCAAAACTCCATAGATTTCATCATCTTCTTCAAACATGGGGTTTTTGAATTTACATCGAAACTCGTTAATTCTTTCAAAAAAGGTAATCATTCATGTATACATTGGTTTTTAATATTATTTAGACTCTAAAACTAAATTATTAGCCTTCAAATCATATGCTTTAAATAAAAGATGAAAATCAAACCATTAATGGTGGATTTCAGGATTTTGAGTCAAAACTTGGTTTCAAAGTTTATTTCAACTTTTTTTAGCATGGTTAGAAGGTTTTTAAACTCACCTTGAAGTTTCATTATTGATTTCTCATGTTTTAAAGAATTTTGTCAAAATTACCTAAAAGATGTCGAAAAATGTCGATACCATGAATTAAGTAGATTTGTCTAGTTTGAAGGTTATAATTAGGTGTGGGTGATTAATTAGATAAACAGAACTGAATTTAGGCAAAAAGGTTGAGTATAGACCGAGATATTAGAATTTAAAGTTTGTTGTGTTAATAGTTTAAGTTACACGGGAACGTAGCTCAAAGCTTGTGTGTTAGTTGCTTTGAATGAATTTTGGTGGATATTTGGCTATGGTGGTTGTATGATTTATGTGTGTAAAGCTTTGGATTCATAAGAGCTTGCTACAAGCTAGGGAAGCGTTAGTTGAGCTTTCGGCTTTTCAACTAAAGCATAAAGTGGTGAGTGTATGGGGTTGCTACTCGTAAACACGAGTCATGTGTTAATTGGGAATTTAGATGTAGTCTAAACTCCTACTCTGAGTTTCGAGTGTAAGTTTCCTTAAAATCCATAATTATCTTGTGATTTTATGGTTATGTATTGTGTATGAAAAGTGGTATGTGAATATAGTGACTATTGTGTAAAGTGCAATCAGATACATGAAATGAATGTGTAATATATGTTCTATATGAATATGCTAGAGTTTAGCAAAATATGCTAATATATAGTGATAGTGCACGGATAATCGATAAGTAATATGTGTTGTTTTCAGATACTTTGGCCTTGTGATCTTTGAACCATTGGATATAGTTGGCATGCCATAGGATTTTGAGTACTCACTTATATGTTTAGTGGTTTTAAGCGTTGAAGCCCTGGGACATATTTGGAGGGATAAGGGAATGAGAGCTAAGTTCCATTCAATGAGACATGTGATGGGTAATAAGGAAAGTGTTAGCTAAATGCTTCACTTTTCGGACATGTTAACTCTATGAGTCTATGTGGTGTAATGGAGATCCGTGTATCCAATGTGTAATGACAGAGCTCACTATATGTTTCATAATGTAAGTTCCATGTTATCCCAATTTATCATATTTTATGTAATCGTGTGGACTATGCTCTATGCTTGAGTGAGTATGTATGCATTATGAGATTGATCTTTTAGCCGATGCATGATTTAATACTATATGATGCTAGACTTAAGAATATGGTACTTGTGAGTAAATGACTAGTTGTGTTGCATGGTGATATGTTTGCGTTGTGGAAATTATTGCATTCACTGAGCTTGTTAAAGCTCACCCGCTCATTTCAACATATGCAGATTAGTGATGTCATGGTGTGGGCAATGTGGTTTCTGAGGGAGTGATCCAAGGAAGACTAGTTATTTATCGTAGGTGAACTATTATTTTTATTCATATTGGGGAATTAGGCAACATGGTAGAACTATTTTGGGTCATTGATTTTTAACCATTTTGATTTGGTTTCTAAGAATGTCATGTTATTACTATTGCTTAGGATTGTAGACATTGATGTTTGCACAATGATATTTGTTTGGACTTGTTTTTGGTATTTTGTACATTGATTAAGTCATATGAATGGTTATTTAACTTAATGGCTGATGCATGTTGGTTAGAATCACATTTGGAGTGGCTTAGTTCACATATATGCTAAAATTTAATGTCTAGCGGCAGAGGTATCGATATTATGCTTTAAAAACGATACCTATCTAAATTAAAATGTACAGGAAAAAAATAGCATTTGGTATCGATACCTTATCTCGAGCATGGATACTCTGGGCTAAAGTATTGTAACAGCCCATTTTGAGAGAAATTGGAACAGTGGTTTTAGGACCACAAATCCGACCTCGAAAAGAAAATTTATTTTAATATTATTTTATGGTCTACAGTATGATAAAAATATTGTGAGAAAATTTTGTAAAGAAATTTTATCATTTACATGTTTAATTTGATAAAGGACTAAATAACGTAAAGTACAAAAGTTGAATTCTAGTAGCTATAAGGATCAAATGGCTATGGAATTCAAAACTTGAGGTCCTTATATGGTAATTAGACCATTAATGAAAAGTTAGTAGATATTTTTGGATGATTCATACATGGAAAATTAGAAAAAGGTTAAGGACTAAATTGAAAATCAAAATAATTAAAAGATGATAAATAATTAAATAGCAATAAAAATCATTTTATATCATCTTCTTCCCCAAATATTCCATGGAAACCCTAGGAAAGAGAAAGAAAGCTTTCTTGGCCAAATTAGGTAAGTATTCAAGTCTCGTTTTTAGTAATTTTTATATTTTTGAAACCGGGATAGCTTAATCTATCTATTTGGGGGATCAATTTGAAAAGCTATCAAAGTATAGAAATTATGTCATGGATGAATATGCTGAAAATTTGAAATTTATGGTAGAATATGAAAGATTGATGATAGATAAACAACTTTTACAAAGTGATTTATGATGAAAACATGATTTAGGGACTAAATTGTAAAGTTGTGCAAATTGAAGAAAAATTCTAAATTTTATAGAATACATGTGCTGTAAATTTTATATTTAATTTTTGGTTAGGCTTGGAATAGGGAGTAAATTGCATAAATTTCATTTTCCGAGCCTAGGGATGAAATTGTCATTAATTAAAAGTTTAGGGGCAAAATGGTAATTTAGCCTAAAGAGTAAATTGGACTAAATTGGGTGTGATAAATTGATGTTAAATTTACTCGTATAGATTCGGATAGATCAAATTCGGAGCTAGAACGAGGAAAAGAGGAAAATATCAGATTTGTAGATTTTACATACAGGAACATTTGTCGAGGTAAGTTCGTGTAGCTAAATTGTGTATATTTATATGCTTGAATTAAATTTTGTGGTTTTTAATTGTATAAATATCATAAATATATAACATTGAAAATATATCTAATAAAGCCTGATCGATAATAATTCCCTATAAATGATAAATGATAAAAATGTTAGTTTCATACTTGAAATGAATACGGAATGTGTTTATTTGAATTATATGAATGTTATAGATGTATGAAATAATAACATGCCTGATAATGCTTGAAAAATGTTAAATCTCGTTTGAATAAATGAAAATCGATGGATAAGTGTGATTTCCCTTAATGAAAATGACGACAACCTGGTAATTTGCTAACTTATGAACATACTTACATACCAAAATTCATTCATCTCTTGACATATCCCTATGTCAATTCAACCGACTAAACAGATTTTAGTAAGCAAACATGTTATTGCACATACATACTCATTAAATTGAACCAATCTCTTGCATATCCCTATGTCAATTCAAACAATTAATTAAATCCAATAAGCATATAAAAGACTACGTGAAGTAACAAGGCATCCCTACCTTGAAACAATT
Organism: Gossypium longicalyx; assembly: GCA_025698465.1. Classification (NCBI taxonomy): domain Eukaryota; kingdom Viridiplantae; phylum Streptophyta; class Magnoliopsida; order Malvales; family Malvaceae; genus Gossypium; species Gossypium longicalyx. The sequence goes on from CM047007.1 coordinate 22,364,610, forward strand.
TAATCACAATAATCTTGCAAGTTATGCAAGGCAATAATACCGCCAGATACATTGCTAATTTAACCTTCAGCTACCTTAGAAGAATAAACATGCACTGATTAAGTACTGTGTCAATTAATTACAATTTCAATCCGTTTAAATAATTAATTCATTAGTTACCTCACAGTCGTAATGCAAGAATAACTTAGGCAAGATTTTACTTAATCAAGCATCTTACTGAGGCTTATAACAGCATAAACATCAATTTAACAATACAAGCAGGCAAAATATAATCAACCCAACACAAACATAATTTTAAGCTAAATTGATTAAAATAACCATTTCAATAGCATAAATATTCATAAACATGTTCGTCAAAACAACAACAAAAATTAAAGAGTTAGGGAACAAGAGGCAAATCCGGTGTTTCTCTATGGCTTGTCTAGTTGCTCCGTTCTTCGTTCTTCGTTGGCCTTGGCTATCAAGGTGGATTATGAACACCTAATTGCTGCTCCTAAATGGCTGATGAGAGCCTCTTTCCCAAGAGAAGAAATCGGCACTTGAACAAGAGGGAAACGGGATAGAAAATGAGAGAAAAGTGAGAGGGAATGAGAGAATGTTGTGAAGTGAGGGATGCTTTGAATGATAAGAAAGGGGTGGCTTTTATAGCTGATTGTGGCTTCTAAAATAGCAAATTCCAGCAGCCAAAGAGTCCCCCTATGGCCGGCCATACACATGGCAAAGTTGAGAGTTTCAACTTTGCTATTTTAGGCTTGGGGCAATTTCATAAAGCCATAAATAAAGGATAGGTTTGAATGCATTTTGAAAGTTCTTCAAGGGCCTTTTTGCAAGAATATTTAATCAGCTAAAATGCTTATTTGGGTCAGCATATGGACGGTTCTGGGCTGCCCAATTAGTGGCTGGTTCGGTTCACTCAATATGGTTCGACTAGTGCAGTTCAACTGGACCCTTTCTCCATAATTAATTAAAAATAATTTATTTTACCCAAATTAAATGGGGAATAAATTAAAATTAATTAAATTATGAATCAAAACACATCTCTGGACCGTCTTAGGTTGGAAATTAATGTGCCTCAATACTTCAAATTGCTTTCAGCAGTGTCAACCGAGTCAATTTTCGCCCTTTGCGCGAATCTGTCAAAAAATAGTCAAAATTAATCAAAATTTAACTAAATTCACCATGTTCATATTTTTTTAACACAATTTAATTATTTTATAATATTTAATTATTTTTTTACAAGAATTTGACCGGATTTGCATGAATTTAAGTAAAAAATGGGTATGAAAAAGTATATAAATTTTTGTGTTTCCACACCCCCAGACTTAATTCATTGCTCGTCCCGAGTAATGCACAAATTTTGAAAAGAATTTCTTAGAAACACCTTTGAAAAATTCCTTCAGAACAACATTTTTCCCAAAATTATGGATTTAAAATACTTATGCTCAAAGACAAGAAATCTGATAGTTATGCAACTTAAGTATGCATATTGTAATAGCAAAATTTAGACTAAATGCTTTTGTAACAAAGACATGTTGACCCTTACCAGTTTGATTTTTATTCCTTTATTTAAGACTAAGCTGCAATCATTAAGCCTAACTTATATCTTCATATGTTGATCGTAGCAATTTCTCTCCACTAATGTAAGTAGCATGAGGACTTTGAATCAATAGGTCTTTATCAAGGTTGTAACGTGGCTAGGCTAGGGGTAGGTGAAAGATGGATAAATTTTGGTTTAAAAACCCTAGACTCAGCGTCAATCGAACCTTCAGAGTTTTTACCTTCGATACACCAACTTGACTTTCATATGCTTTTTTGTACATCTCTTTCAAATACATGTGCTTTCCTTTTTTTTCTTTTTTCTTTTTTTTGAACTGACACGAGCACTTACTTTGTGTATTGCAATTCTTGAGCAAATTTTCAACTCTACCAAACTTATTTTCAAAGTACATTTTGAATATTACTGAGTCTAGTGTTTGGGACAATTTTAAGATCATTTAAGCGAAAGGTAATGGCTAATTATTGCAAGGGTCGAAAAAAATCAAGCCATATAGTCTCAAAGTTGGGTTTCAAAGGATAAAATTTTACCACAGTGGCTTGAAAGGCTCAAATGGTCCAAACAATAGTTGCCTAAATCATTTCCAACGTTCCATGCTCCTAGGATTTCACCTCAAGAAACTACTAAGTCAATTCTAAAATCTTAAACTTTCATTCATACCTAACTTTCCTAAAGAACTAAAATTTTTTTGGTACGAATTTGCATGCTTTATTAAAAATACATTCATGTCATTAATAAGCTAACATAATAATTTATTGAAATAATAGAACTTTATTCATACTCAAATTGAGCATACTTAACATAATTCAAATTTTTGAACAAAAAAAATTCGAATCATAATTAAAAGAAAAATTTTATTCTGAGTGGAAATAATTCAAATTTTCGATCCCCCCAACTTAAAATGAACAATGTCCTCATTGTTTAAAGTGAACAGATACTATACACCAGGTATGATTTTAGAAAAGAGGAGGTGAGTTAATATGACTGCTTAAGTACCAAGCTCTTTCTAAATCCAATCCTAGACATGTATATATCTATTGCCACGCTTTATACTTTGTGACTCGCTCACATTTTATTACTGATTTTCCTCTCTTGTTTTATTATGCAAAAAATAAAAGATTCCTAATTAAACTTAATCCTAAAAATAGTCTAAGAACAAAAATAAAGTGAAGTCAAGATCCTCCCTTTATTTATTTGCAGACCCTTCCGAATTTGACTTATCTTTTGCTCTATCATTATCGCCTTTGCATGAATCGCTTCGCTCCTTCTTTGATAATGGACTCCATGGTTCAAATATGAAATCTGGAAACTCAGGCACAAAAATAAATGGGTCATTATATATTTTCTTAAAAGCACTTCTCATCGAGTCATCCCTTATTTTTGAGTATCTCCAGTAGGCTTGTTGCTGCCATTGCATGTGTTGCATTAAGTCCATCAATTTTGATAGCTCATCTCGAAGGTCTGGGCTAGGTGGTTAAGCTCTAAACATTGAAGTTTTAGCATCAGGTTCAGCTTCTGGCTCCACTGATTCTACCTTATCAGGGACTTTAAATGATTGCATCGTGGGATCTTCTTCATCATTAGGGTCCTCCGGTTCCGCACTTACATCAACTCGTTGTTGTAGGTGAGTCTCCAGCTACTCGATAAAGGTCCCAATCCGTGATTGTGCCTTGACTATACCTTGTCTTCTTACATTCTCAAGAATTTTAGCTTTCAAGCATAAAATTGTTATTGTAAAGGGGAAGTGAGCAGGGCCAGAGCGTTTAACAGCACAATTTTGTATTTCTCTCAAGATGATCTTCCCCACATCAATGGTCTTACTAGTTAGGATCGAGTACAATAAAACCATTCGCTCTAATGAGATTGTAGTCCTATGTGAGCTAGGCATAAGGCTGAATCGGATGAAGTAAAACCATACCTTCGCGAGTAGCGTCAAATATTCTCTTCGACAAGTGTGGATTCCTCGTTTTGACACAGTCCATGTAGAACCCTGAACTGTCAGTTCCTCGAGAATTTCTTGCAAATTTTTAGGCTTGATATTGCTCATCAATGTAGAGTATTCATCATTTTCGAAATCAGGTAATTCAAAGAACTCATTAATAGCATTTGGATTTATCGGTACCTTGATTCCGTGAACTGGAACTTCTATCATCTCGCTTGAAGTTAAATTCGCATAGAACTCACGAACTAGCTCCTTATCCACACTAGGTCCCTTTTCACAAAATAGCTCCCAATTGAGGGTTTCAGCAACTTGACAAATACGTGCCATAAAGTCTCTGTAGTTGCTCTCCTTTAATGTAAAGCCTTTCTCTGGATGCATCTGTTGATTTTTGAAGATACTTTCGTATCTCACTTTGGCTTATTCACAATGGAACTTGTTTTGTGTTTCATCAATTTGAGCGGAAGCACGAGTTCTCTTGCGAGGCATGATTAACCTGAACAAAAGATGGAAAATTTATTTTCTCAAAAATTTAATTAAATAAAAATTATTAATGATTCAATAAATTGAAAAATTAAATAATTAAATAGTATTAAAATTTAAGAGAAAACTAGGTCTTACCACCTTTTTTGTAAAAATATAATAACTCTAGAAAGTAATAATAATAATAATGAAGGAAAAGATGGAAATTCAAAAGGAGGGTTGGAGGGTTTGTGGCTTAGGATGGATGTAAGGGTGGTGTCGTTCGGGTGTGCAAGGCAGCAACGTGCAGCAGGGAATGGGAGCAAGCAGCAATGAGCGGGAGCTGGTAAGGATGTGCTAGCCGTGAATGGGGCTTTGTCGAGTAGGCCTGGTGCATGCGCTAGGCGCATATGCGGGACACGGCCTAAGTAGTTGGGGCTGGAGCAGCAGGCAGCCAAGGAGCAGCGTGAGGCGCTCAATGCAGCGCGCGAGGGGGGCATGCGGCGTTCTTGGTGTGTGCTAGTCGACTGCTGGGAGCTGCTGTGGCTAGGGGCTTCGGCACTTTGGTGTTTTAGTGGTTTGGATTTTGAATGTTAGATGAATGAGAAGATGGGTGGTATTTATAAAGGGAAAAATAGGAATTAGAGTAGAATTCTTAAAACAATTTTAATTAATAAAAATTCTAAGTTCTAATCCTATACAAAGATAACAACAACTAATAATTAGATATATGCATATTAAATTATTAATTGCTATTTAATTTATTTAAACAAAGATAATATGTGATTAAAATTTAATCCTAATTCTATGCTAAATTTATAAAGATTAATATATAAGTTATAATAGATATAATTATATATTAAAGATTATCATCTTATTATTAAAAACTTATCAGATAAAATCCTAAAATTGATGATAATTAATATATATTATAATGGATATAATTATATATTAATTATTATCAAATTTTTTATTAAACTAAAAGCATTTATTCTAGAAGCCTTTTGAGAATATTTACAAAAAAAGGCATCTAGTTTTTACTATTTACGAAAATAGCAACCAAATTTTAAAAATGATTCAATTAAGTCTCTAGACTTAATGAAAATTTGGAATTGAGTTGCAATTTAAGACTTGGATCAAAATTGACCCTTTTATTTGAAAAATCAAAAATTAAAATTTCTATTTAGAGAATAATTTTTAGGAAAATTATGTTAAAATCAATTCTCAGGGAAGATTGGAGGGGTCACAAGCAGTCCCGCTTAAGTTCCAATCTCCTAGACAGAATTTATTTAAACATACTAATCCCGAAAATATACCCTAAATCATTTATTTAAAAAAAATAAGAAAATTTTAAACATCTGATAAAATGAACGAAATTTCATTCTGTTTAATCTTATCTCCCCAGTAGTGTTTCAAGCGCTGAGCGTTAACTTGAAAATTACCACCCTTACCTTGGAGCTCGATAACTCCGTATGGATAGACACGATGAATCGTAAATGGACCGGACCAATGTGATTTTAGCTTACCTGGAAAGAACTTTAGTCTGGAATTAAATAACAAGACTCGCTGACCTACTTTAAATTCTCGAACTCGAATGTGCTTGTCATGCCATTTCTTAAGTCTCTCCTTGTGTAATTTGGCATTTTCGTAGGAGAATAGCCGGAGTTCCTCTAGCTCATTGAGTTGGAGCATCCGTTTCTCTTTAGCAAGCTTAGGATCCAAGTTGAGTTGTTGAAGAGCCTAGTAAGCCTTGTGCTCTAACTCTAAGGGTAGATGACATGCTTTCCCAAAGACTAACCTATAAGGTGACATCCCTAAAGGCGTCTTGTATGATGTTCTGTAAGCCCATAAAGCATTGTCCAGCCTTTTGGATCAATCTCGTCAGTTTGGGAAAACTACCTTCTCAAGTATGCCTTTGATTCCTTATTTGCCAGTCCAGTTTGCCCATTCGTCTATGGATGGTAAGCTATTGCAACCTTGTGTTTCACTCCGTGCTTGTCTAATAACCATTTTAACCACTTGTTCATGAAGTGGGACCCTTCATCACTAATGATAGCTCTTGGGATTCCAAACCTTGTGAACACGTGTTTCTGCAATAACTTAATTACAACCCTAGCATCATTTGTCGGATAAGATTCAACCTCGACCCACTTGGACACATAGTCTACTGCTACCAATATATACTTGTAACTAAAAGACGGAGGGAACGAACTAAGAAAGTTAATACCCCATACATCAAACCATTCTACCTCAATGATGTTTGTTCAAGGCATCTCATTTCTATTGGTAATATTTCTGACCTTTTGACATCGGTCACAGCTTTTTACGTTCGTATATGCATTCTTGAATAGTGTTGGCCAAAAGAATCCGGCGTGCAACACTTTGGCCGCCGTACGAGTACCTCCGAAGTGTCCCCCACTCGGAGTTGAGTTACAATGGTATAAAATCTTTTGTACTTCGTCTTTTGCCACGCATCTCCTAATCATCTGATCTGCACATTTTTTAAACAAATATGGTTCTTCCCAGAAATAGTACTTCACATCGTGAAGAAAATTTCTCCTTTGTTGATAAGTCGTATCAATAAATAGTTAGCAATATCAGCAAACCAAGGGGTATTATGGACATGGCTTACCTTCAGTATGTGTTCATCTGGAAATGTTTCCTGAATTGGTATATTAGGAGAATTCCCTTCTTGCAGCTCCAATCTGGACAAGTGATCTGCTACTTGGTTTTCTACTCCCTTTTGATCTTGAATTTCCAGATCGAACTCTTGAAGTAGAAGTACCTATCGGATCAGTCTCGGCTTAACGTCTTTCTTGGCAATCAAATACTTAATTGCTGAGTGGTCCGTGTAGACAGTTACTTTGGTACCTACAAGATAAGATCGAAACTTGTCAAAAGCAAATACAATAGCAAGTAACTCTTTTTCTATTACCGTATAGTTCAGTTGAGATCCTGTAAGAGTCCGGCTTGCATAGTAGATGGAATGAAAAACTTTGTTCCTTCGCTGGCCCATGACAGCCCCTATCGCGAAGTCGCTTGCGTCACACATCAATTCAAATGGCAAATCCCAATTTGGTGTGACGATTATGGGTGCTGTAACTAATCGATTCTTCAAATCCTTGAAAGCTCTTAAGCATTCATCATCGAACTTGAACGTAGTGTCCTTCTCCAATAATTTGCATAAGGGTTTAGCAATTTTGGAGAAGTCCTTGATAAATCTTCGATAGAACCTAGCGTGGCCCAAAAAGCTCCTAACACCCTTTACAGATGTTGAAGGTGGGAGTTTCTCAATAACATCTACCTTTGCTTTATCTACCTCGATTCCATGTCTTATTATCCGAGGCCCTAGAACAATTCCTTCTCGTACCATGAAATGACACTTTTTCCAGTTAAGAACTAGGTTCGTTTCTTCGCATCGCCTTAGTACCTTAGCTAGATTGGCTAAGCAATCATCGTAAGTATCTCCGAATATTGAAAAGTCATCCATAAAAACTTCCAAGTACTTCTCAACCATGTCAGTAAAAATAGACATCATACATCTTTGAAATGTAGCACGTGCATTACATAAACCAAATGGCATACGTCTAAATGCAAATGTACCTTATGGGCAAGTGAACGTTGTCTTGTGTTGATCTTCTGGTGCTACTGTAATATGATTATACCCCAATTATCCATTGAGAAAATAGTAATAGTCTCGCCCCGTAAGTCTATCCAGCATCTGGTCCAAGAACAGTAAAGGAAAGTGATCTTTTCTAGTCGCGTTATTCAGCTTCCAGTAATCGATGCAAATCCTCCATCCCGTAATTGTTCTAGTTGGTATCAACTCGTTATTCTCATTCTCTACAACTATGATACCTCCCTTCTTTGGCACGCACTGGACCAGACTTACCCACAAACTATCTGAGATGGGATAAATAATACCCGCATCTAACCACTTGATAATCTCCTTTTTCACCACGCCCTTCATAATCTTGTACATGCATACAGATGGACTAATACTATGGATATCGGCTATGGTCCATCCAATAGCCTTCTTGAATTGTTTCAAGACTAAGATAAGTTTCTCTTCTTGCTCAGTAGTTAATTCAGCTGAAACAATCACAGGCAGAGTAGAAGAGTTACCTAAATAAACATATTTCAGATGTGAGGGGAGTACCTTCAGTTCTAATTTAGGTGGCTCCTCGATTGACATTTTTGGTTGGGTATAATCCCTTTTTTCTAACTCCAAAGATTCAAAGCGGGATTGCGGATTAAATTCCCTTTGATTAGCTTCTAACAACGCTAAGTATTCATCTTCATTTTCATCATTTGCAGGGTCTGATGTCAAATTTTGTTCCAATGGATCCTCAACACAGTTGAGCTCCTTTTCCACTATTAAATCTTCTAAATTGGATACTGCAGAACAACCATCAATTGTGTCAGGAAATCGCATAGACTTAAAAACGTTAAATGTTACCTGATCATCCTGAACACGCATAGTAAGCTCGCCCTTCTGCACATCAATAAGGGTCCTTCCGGTTGTTAAGAATGACCTTCCTAGGATAATTGGCACTTCTTTGTCTGCTTCAAAGTCTAGAATAACAAAATCAATAGGGAAGATAAATTTATCTACACGTACCAATACGTCCTCGATTTTTCCTTCTGGATGTGCTAAAGATCGATCCGCTAGTTGAAGTGTAACCATAGTAGGTCTAACTTCGCCTATCCCAAATTTCCTAAATATTGACATAGGCATCAAGTTAATACTCGCGCTCAAGTCACATAGTGCCTTACCACAATACGTTGTTCCAATGTTGCAAGGTATGGTAAAACATCAAGCATTCTTCAGCTTTGGGGGTAGTTTGTCTTGAAGATATGCGTTGCATTCCTTTGTTAGAGCTACTATCTCAAATTCTCCAAGTTTTCATTTTTTAGACAAGATATCCTTCATGAATTTGACGTAGTTCGGCATTTGTTCAAGTGCTTCAACCAACGGGATGTTGATGTGAAGTTGCTTGAGCACGTCTAGGAATTTCTTGAATTGAATTTCCTGTTTCTGGTTCTGAAGTCTCTAAGGGTAGGGTGGTGGAGGTTTCTTTACTGGAACTGGTTGATTCATTTTCTATGGCAATTTTGCATCTAACAGAGTTGATAGTTGATCAGAATTAGCTGGTTCTGGAATTACCTTGTCGGGTTTTGCAATTTCTGGTTCTTGTGAAACTGGACTTTCAACACTCGGTTGAACTTCCTCTGAGTCTTAAGCATCAGCTGGCTCCTTTTTAGCTTCAATAGTGTTGGGCTCTACTATTTTTCCACTCCGCAATGTTAACACTTTGCAATATTCCTTCCCCAGATTTCTTGGATTCTCTGTATCACTAGGTAAAGCACCTTGTGGTCAGTTCCTGAGTTTAGTAGCAAGTTGGCCCGCTTGATTCTCCAAATTCCTTAGAGTGGCATCGTTTTTTTGCCATGTATGCCTTTAATAAATTCTTGAAGCTATTGGATGATTCAGCCTGAGCTGGTTTCTAATAATTTTGGGAAAAACTAAGCGGCTGAGTCAGTCTAGGTTGAGCGTAGTTGTTACTGGTTCCAGCCCCTTGGTTACTCTAGGAAAAATTCGGGTGGGTTCGCCACAATGGGTTATAGAAGTTGGACTACAGTCCTTGCCTTCCTCGATTTTGGTTCTGGTTACCCATGTAGTATACGAATTCAGGGTTTGACGAACATTCTTCGAACAAATGTCCTTCCCCACAATAAACATAGGCTATACTCTCAAATTGGTGAGGTGGTTAGGCTACAAAACTTTTAGACCCATTAGTGGTAAGATTCTTAAGCATTAAGGATATTGAAGATACATGAGATGCGAGTGAAGTGAGAGCATCCACTTCATGTATTCCAGCGACTCGTCTTCCTAACGCCGCTCGATTGGTTGGCCATTAATAATTATTACTGGCAATCCTCTCGATGATTTCGTAAGCCTCGTTATAAGACTTAGAAAGGAGAGCACCGTTAGTTGAAGCGTCCACTACCATCCTCGTGTGAGCATTGAGACCATTATAAAATGTCTCAAGTTGGATGCAATGTGGGATTCCATGTTGAGGGTATTTTCGTAATAGTTCTTTGTATCGTTCCCATGCCTCATACAAGGACTCATCATCCATTTGTTGGAATTCAGTGATCTTGTTCCTCAATTTAGCATTCTTACTTGGTGTCATGAGGAATCTTTTGGCTAACTCTTGCCATGCAGAAATTGAGTTTGGTGGCAATTAATTCAACCAGGCTCGAGCTCTATCCCTTAGTGAATATGGGAACAGCTTCAATCTTAATGCATCTTCGGGTACTCCAACTAATTTGAAAGAGTCGTTCACCTCCATAAATAGTCTTAAATAAAGATGAGGATCTTCGGTAAGCATTCCATTGACTTGGCCCACTATCTGAAGCATCTGGAACATGACTGGCTTTAACTCGAATTGTTGTGCCTCGATTTCGAGTTTCTTAATACCCGGATTAAGATCATTAAATACAGGCACTGCATACTGTCTTAAAGCTCTATCCCTATCATCAACAATAAGGATAGGATTTTGAGCAAGGTTTGCTCCGTTTCCTTGATTCATATTCTCAAAATTCATTCCTCCAGTCCTTCTCTGGTTCGCTTGTCTTCTTCGCTGTCGAAAGGTTCATTCTATCTTAGGGTCTACAGGGAGTAAGTCAATAATCTGGTCAATACTCATAAACACCTGAAATTATCAAAGAAAAATTAATTAATTTAAATAAACAGAAAAAATAAACCAAAATGTAAAACTAACAAATTCACAAATAATGACTTTTGAAAACAGTCATCGGCAACGGCGCCAAAAACTTGGAATGACGGAAAAATGTACAAGTGTACACAACCGCAACAAGTAATAAAGTGACAAGTAAATGTCGATTTATCGTACCCATAAGGACTGTAAAAAGAATTATTTATGAAATTAATTGTAAAACACTTTGGTGAGGTAAAAATAATTTGGTTTAAAAAGGTGGTCAAACACTGTTAAAAACTAAGTAAATAATAAAAAAAATAAAACAAAGGAATTCTAGTGCACGATTTCAAGTAAGATTTAATCAATGTAACATACTTGTGTTGGATTAATTATATCCCTTTAACTTAGAATTATTAAACTTATGTTTACACTGTTACGAATAAAATCACGGCAACTCGGTAATTTGCTAACTTATGAACATACTTACATACCAAAATTCATTCATCTTTTGGCATATCCCTATGTCAATTCAACCGACTAGACAGATTCTAGTAAGCAAACATGTTATTGTACTTACATACTCATTAGATTGAACCAATCTCTTGCATATCCCTATGTCAATTCAAACGATTAATTAAATCCAATAAGCATATAAAAGACTATGTGAAGTAACAAGGCATCACTACCTTGAAACAATTTAATCACAATAATCTTGCAAGTTATGCAAGGCAATAATATCGCCAGATACATTGCTAATTTAACCTTCAGCTACCTTAGAAGAATAAACATGCAATAATTAAGTACGGTGTTAATTAATTACAATTTCAATCCGTTTAAATAATTAATTCATTAGTTACCTCACAGTCGTAACGCAAGAATAACTTAGGCATGATTTTACTTAATCAAGCATCTTACCGAGGCCTGCAACAGCATAAACATCAATTTAACAATACAAGCAGACAAAATATAATCAACCCAACACAAACATAATATTAAGCTGAATTGATTAAAATAACCATTTCAATAGCATAAATATTCATAAACATGTTTGTCAAAACAACAACAAAAATTAAAGAGTTAGGGAACAAGAGGCAAATCTGGTGTTTCTCCGTGGCTTGTCTAGTTGTTCCATTCTTCGTTCTTCGTTGGCCTTGGCTATCAAGGTGGCTTATGAACACCTAATTGCTGCTCCAAAATGGCTAATGAGAGCCTCTTTCCCAAGAGAAGAAATCGACACTTGAACAAGGGGGAAATGGGATAGAAAATAAGAGAAAAGTGAGAGAGGGAATGAGAGAATGTTGTGAAGCGAGGGATGCTTTGAATGATCAGAAAGGGGTGGCTTTTATAGCTGATTGTGGCTGCTAAAAATAGAAAATTCCAGCAGCCAAAGATCCCCCCTATGGCCGGCCATACACATGGCAAAGTTGAGAGTTTCAACTTTGCTATTTTAGGCTTGGGGCAATTTCATAAAGCCATAAATAAAGGATGGGTTTGAATGCATTTTCAAAGTTCTTCAACGGCCTTTTTGCAAGAATATTTAATCAGCTAAAATGCTTATTTGGGTCAACATATGGACGGTTCTGGGCTGCCCAATTAGTGGCTGGTTCGGTTCACTCAATATGGTTCGACTAGTGCAGTTCAACTGGACCCTTTCTCCATAATTAATTAAAAATAATTTATTTTACCCAAATTAAATGGGGAATAAATTAAAATTAATTAAATTATGAATTAAAACACATTTCTGGACCGTCTTAGGCTGGAAATTAATGTGCCTCAATACTTCAAATTGCTTTCAGCAGTGTCAGCCGAGACAATTTTCGCCCTTTGCGCTAATCTATCGAAAAATAGTCAAAATTAATCAAAATTTAATTAAATTCACTATGTTCATATTTTTTTAACACAATATAATTATTTTATAATATTTAATTATTTTTTGACAAGAATTTAACCGGATTTGCATGAATTTAAGTAAAAAATAGGTATGAAAAACTATATAAATTTTTGTGTTTCCAACAGGTAATCCAGATCAAGCTCTTTAGAGCATATGTTATAAAAATAATTTAGCCTGGACTGGTAATCCTGTTGTATACATGTGTGGCTCGAGAGTGTACTCTCTGAAATAGTACCTTATGGGTACTACTGGACATAAATTTACGGATCCTGATTTGTACACCCCGAGTGTAACATCTTAAATTAGGGTCTAGTCGGAATAGTGGTTTCGAGAGCACTAATCCGAAGTAGAGATAATTATTTTATTATTAATTAATTATCCATGATATGAATGCATATTTGTGTGAAATTTTCATGAATAAATTTTATGCCTTAAGTGTCCAATTTGAAGTTAGGGACTAAATTCAATAAGTTACAAAACTTGAGTTCTAGAAGCTTTAAGCATGAAATTGCTATGGATTATTAATTAGAGGTCTTTAAATAGTAATTTGACCAAGTTCTAAAATTTTGGACAAAAATGCGCATGAATAGGAAAAATTTAAAAGAAAAGCCTTAAGGGTATTTTGGTCATTAAAAGAATAAAAAGGGAAAATTGAAGCATAATTAGCTCATCTTCTTCAAGCTAGGGTCAAAACTTTGAAGCTCTCCATAGCTAGGGTTTCTACATTTTTCAAGCTTGATTGTAAGTCAATCCTAGCCCCATTTTTAATGTTCTTTACATTTTTTAAGTTGTCATCAACCGATCTAGCTATTTCTACCATTATTTTGAGCTAGGGTTCATGTTCAGAAACTTACCCATGTGTGACATGCATTTATTTTTATGTTTAATGGAAGAATATGAAAGTTTGATGTGTGTTTAACATCTTTTACTAAGTGATTTTTGATAGAAATGTATGAAAAGGACCTATTTGTAAAAGATGCAAAATAAGTAGTAAGATGTATGTTTTAATGAGAAATGTGGGCTGCTAGGAGCATGTTATAAGTTTGGCTAGGCTGGGGTACCAAAGAAAATGCATGCATTTCGTTTTACGAGACTAAGAACCAATTTGTAATTAAGTGAAAAGTTAGGGGTAAAAAGGTAATTTTACAAAAGTATGTGTTATGGGTCGATTCAAACAATATGTGCATTAAATAAGTTAAATTTGGCATTATAGATCAAGAAAAACGTGATTCGAGTCTTGATTGGGGGAAAAATAAGGTTTACGAAGAATAGGCTCGTTTTCCTCATTTTGTACCAAGGCAAGATCATATACAAATAATGTGATGTTATGTTATATTTTTGATGCTTGAGTATTACTTGAATCCAAATTCTCTAATGCTATTATGAGTTATGCTTTGATTGTTCTATGAATAAGTGGTTGGTATTATGGACATTGAGATCGACATTACGAGCAAGCTTGACAGAGATGTGATATCAAAGAATCTCGTTTGAACCTTAGGAATAGTTTAGGACACAAGTGACATGTCACTAAAAACTATATGATTTATGAGCTCATGAGATATGTGATATATGTTTATGTAGTTCCGAGTGCTTGTCTTGTACGTCCTACCGATGGCTGGGTAGTCTGGCATGTATTACAGATACCTGACAGCCTGTGTGAGCAGCCCGTGTAGCTACATCCTGACCGGCAGCTTGTGTGAGCAGACCCATGAGTATCTCGAGAATGAGCTTTTATGTGTTATGTGATATGTGGTAGCTTTAGCTACGTATATGGCACTCATGTGCGAGCTTTCCGTGTATCCAATAGTATTCCAAGTGTTCAATGGGTAAATTATCGAGTAACTTAATAGAAGACCCAAGGGGTAAGTCAATGAGAAGAATGAGTAAGAGATTATGTTATGAGTTGATACAGGTACGTATATCGAACTCATGAGAAATGCCTTAGTATGTGACGAACTTATAACAAGGTTGTTTATGTGATGAGTAAGTTAAGTGATTTGATGAAATATTATGTTAAATACTTGTTTAGATAGCATGTTATTTGCATATAGACTTACTAAGCTTTAATGTGTACCCCCCTTCCTTTCCATCTTTTATAGTGTCGCCAAGCTATCTCAGGGATCGAAGGACGTCGGAGACTCGATCACACTATTAATTGGATATTTGGGTATAGTTAGTCTCAACATTTTGAGTATGGCATGTATAGGGGACTTGGTCATTTTGTTATGTGTCATATTGATTACCCAAATGAGTTGTCTTATGATGGTATTATGATTATTTTTGTATAAGGCCATCAGATGGTGTTTATATTTGCTTATAGGGTTGTAACCCTAATTATTTATGCATGCATGCAATGTGTTTATGCTTTGTGATGTGGTTGGTGGTTGCTTGTTGGTAATGGATGTGATAAATGGCACATGTGCTTAATGAATGAATTGGGACTAATAGGTATGACCATAGCTATGGTATAATTGGGTAACTTGAAAGTAGGTTATTAAGGTTGAATAAATATGAAATTGGTGTGGAATGCCATATGAAAGCATGATGGTTTGAGCATGTTATATGTTGAAATTACAAAGTCATGGATTAATCATAATTGTGAGTATTTGGGTGACTAAACAAGCTATGTTGCATGCGATGAAGTGAGATTATGTATGTAAGTGTTTAAGGGTGACAAATGGCTTGGAAAATAGCCTCAAAATTGTCCACACGGATATGTGTCTAGGTCGTGTGTGACACACGGTCTGCCCCATGGGTGTGTGATTCGGTCGTGTGTCTCCTGCATCCTAATAAGTAAAAATAGAATGCCTAGTAGTAAACACGCGAGCAGAGACAGGGCCGTGTGTCTCAGTCGTGTGAAAGACACGGCCTCAGGACATGGACGTGTGCCTAGGTCGTGTGAAGTTTACACTTAATTTTTGAAATTTAATTCACCACACGGCCTAAGCTCACGGGCATGTGACTTGGCCGTGTGACCCTAATTGTGTTGATGACGTCATAAACAGAGAGTTACATGGGTTGAGAACACGATCGTGTCCCAAGCCACACGGGCGTGTGTGACCACACGGCCTACCCATACGGGCATGTGACCCTGTTTCATAAAAATTTTCTAAGTTTTTCCAAAGTTTTCTAAAGTTCTTGGTTTAGTCCTGAACTACTCCCGATGTATGTTTTGGGACTCGTAGGCCTATATAAGGGACAATTTGCATATGTATGAATGAAATTGATTTGAACAAAATTTCATGGCCTAATTTTGTATGTTTGCTTATGTTTAAGTCTAGTAATTCCTCGTATCTTGTCCCGGCGTCAGACACGAGTAAGGGGTGTTACATTTAGTGATATCAGAGCTACGGTTTAGTCAATTCTTGGACTAACGTAGCATGTGTACGAGTCTAGCTATACATAGCATGTGTACGAGTCTAGCTATACATGCCATAAATGAATTATGATAGTGTGACGACTCCTAAACTTTTAAATTGTGTTTTCGTATAGTAATGTATCCCAATTGAGCTGAAGCTGATGACCTAGAAAGTAATGCGCCAACTCTCGCTCAAGGGGCAGCGCCAGTTGAGATTAGACCCGTGACTATGAGTCAGGGAGGAGGAGAAGAGGCTAGGGAAGCCTTTCTCCACATGATGAATGCCTGGTATACGGAGTTCATTCGAATGAACCTGAACGCTCAACCCCCTCCACCCCTTCAAAGTCCTTAACCCATACCCATAGTGCCACAAGGTATGGACTTTATAAGATTTCATAGAACCCTTGTTGATAAGATTCAGAAACAAGGGGTGAAAGAGTTCAGAGCAAATGCCGAGGATGATGCTGAGAAAGCAGAATTTTAGCTTGAGAATTCGATTAGGGTATTTGATAAACTATCATGCACACCCGAAGAATGTTTGAAGTGTGCTATTTCGTTATTGAGAGACACGACATATCAATGGTGGAAAACACTTGTATTTGTGGTACCTCAAGAGAGGGTCACATGAGAATTTTTCCAAGAAGAATTCTGAAAGAAGTACATCAGTGAACAAGTCATTGACCAGAAGCGCAAGGAAATTTTAGAATTGAAACAATGCCGCATGTCAGTGACCGAGTACGAAAGAAAGTTTGTCCAGCTCAGCAAATATGCTCAGGAGTGTGTATCCTCCGAGGCTAAAATGTGTAGAAGGTTTGAAGACGGACTTAATGAGGATATCAGAGTGCTAGTAGGTATTTTTGAGCTGAAGGAATTTGTTATGCTCGTTGATCGGGCTTGTAAAGCTGAGGAACTAACCAAGGAAAAGAGAAAAGCCAAGGCTGAGGCTAAAGATATAAGAAAGAGGCCAATGAGCAAGTCATTCCCTTTTCAGTCTAAGAAATCCAGAGATATATATTCTCGTTCTCATGTTTTGGTTGGGCATTTGCACGAAAATTGTAGGAAGCAAAATTTGGGTTTTAAATCTCAGACTACATCTATGGCTAGTGTGGGTAACGTTAGACCTTTTAAACCCGAGTGCCAACATTGCGGTAGGCATCATCTTGGTGTGTATAGGATGAACAACGAATCTTGTTTCAGATGTGGTTCTCAAGACCACTATATCAAAGACTGCCTCGAGAAGATCGAAAAAGAAAAAATTCAGAGTACAAGGCCGAGTAGTACGGCTACAAAAGGGAGACCCTCAAGAAATGCCAGTAATGAGGCTAGTAGAAAAAGTGTAGCGAGGGATACAATGGTAAAATTCGAAGCTAGAGATCCGGCTAGGGCCTATGCCATACGTGCGCATGAGGACGCATCTTCTCCCGATGTGATCACTGATACTTTTTCTCTTTATGATACTACTGTTAGTGCCTTGATTGACCCTGGTTTTACTTATTCGTATGTGTGTATGAAATTGATATCTAGCATGAATATGCATGTTGAGTCTATGAAATTTATGATTAAAGTGTCAAACCCGTTAGGCAAGCATGTTTTAGTTGATAAGGTATGCAAGAAATGTCCCTTGATGATTAGAGGTCATTGTTTTATGGCTGACTTGATGTTGTCGCCTTTTGATGAATTTGATGTTATATTGGGTATGGATTGGTTGGCACTTGATGATGCTGTAGTAAATTGTAGACAAAAAGTTATTGAATTGAAATGTGAAAATGGTGAAATTCTCCGGGTTAAATCAGATGAGTCAGATAGGTTGCCAATCGTGATTTCTTCGATGTTTGCTCAGAAACGTATGAGAAAAGGGTGTGAGGCTTATTTGGCTTATGTGTTGAATACAAAAGAGTCTAAATTGAGAATTGAATCAGTGCCTGTTGTATGTGAATATTTGGATGTGTTTCCGGAAGAATTGCCAAGCTTACCTCTAATTAGAGAAGTGGAGTTTGGTATTGATGTAATGTTAGGGACGACACTTATTTCAATTGCTCCGTATAGGATAGCCCCGATTGAGTTGAAAGAACTGAAGTCACAATTGCAAGAATTGGCCGACAAGGGTTTTGTGAGACCGAGCTTTTCATCGTAGGGTGTTCCGGTATTATTCTTGAAAAAGAAAGACGGTTCTATGAGATTGTGTATAGACTACCGACAGCTCAATAAGATAACAATCAAGAACAAGTATCCTCTACCAAGGATTGATGACTTGTTTGTCCAATTTAAAGGAGTGTCATGGTTTTGTAAAATAGACTCGAGATCCGGCTACTATCAGTTGCAAGTTAAAGAGTCAAATGTGCCTAAAACTGCTTTTAGAACGAGGTATGACCACTATGAATTTCTTGTTATGCCATTTGGGTTAATGAATGCTCCTACTTTGTTTATGGATTTAATAAACTGAATATTTCAGCCATATTTGGACAAGTTTGTTGTTGTATTTATCGATGATATTCTGATTTATTTGAGAGATGAGGCAGAGCATGCTGAGCACTTGAGAACTATTTTGCAGACTTTAAGAGACAAACAGTTGTATGCTAAGTTCAGTAAAAGTGAGTATTGGCTTTGAGAAGTTAGATTCTTGGTCTACATTGTTTCAAGTGATGGTATCCAAGTTGATCCTAGCAAGATTTCTGCTATCGTCGAATGGAAAACGCTAAGGAATGTATCTGAGGATAGAAGCTTTTTGGGCTTAGCCGGTTACTATTGACGGTTTTTGAAAGGATTTTCCATGATTGCCACTCCCATGACAAGATTACTTCAAAAGGATGTTAAGTTTGAGTGGTCGAAAAAGTGTCAGCAAAATTTCGAGAAATTGAAGATGTTATTGATCGAAGCACCGATTTTGGTACAACCTGAGTCGGGTAAAGAATTTGTGATTTATAGTGATGCTTCCTTAAATGGTTTAGGATGTGTACTTATGCAAAAGGGTAAATTCGTAGCTTACACTTCGAGGCAGTTGAAGCCTCACGAGAAGAACTATTTGACATATGACTTAGAGTTGGCCGTCATAGTGTTTGCTTTGAAGATTTGGCGACATTATTTATTTGGTGAGAAATTTCATGTCTATACCGATCACAAAAGTCTTAAGTACTTAATGACTCAAAAGGACTTGAACTTACAGCAACGAAGATGGTTAGAACTGTTAAAAGATTATGAGCTTATGATTGATTACCATCCGGGTAAGGTGAATGTGGTCGCGATGCTTTAAGTAGGAAGTTGTTGTTACCTTAAGGGCCATGATTACATGACTGACTTTGTCCGATGATGGTTCGATTCTAGCCGATTTGAGAGCTAGACCAACTTTTCTTCAACAGATTTTTGATGCTCAGAAAGTTGATAAAGAGTTGCAAGCTAAGAGAGTTCAGTGTGAGTCCAGTAGACAACTGTATTTTTTTAGTGACTCTGATGGTTGTTTGAGATTCCATGGTAGGATTTCTGTTCCGAAGGACACTGAGTTGATTTGGAATATTTTAAATGAGGCACACAGCGGTTATTTGACAGTTTACCCGAGTAGTACAAAAATGTATAATGACTTTAAGAAAATGTATTGGTGGAATGGTATGAAAAAAGATATCTCAGAGTTTGTATCGAAATGTTTACTTTATCAGCAGGTAAAGGCCAAACACCAAGTACCTTCAGGTTTACTTCAGTCTGTGATGGTTCCCGAGTGGAATGGGACTGTATTACTATGGATTTTGTAATGGGTTTGCCTTTGACACCGAGAAAGAAAGATGTTGTATGGGTTGTTGTAGATCAATTGACAAATTTGGCTCACTTTATACCGGTACGTATCGACTATTCACTTGATAAGTTAGCCGAGTTGTATATTTCTGAAATAGTGAGATCGCACGAAGTACCTTTGTCAATTATATCAGATAGAGATCTGAGGTTCACTTCGCGGTTTTGGAACAAGTTGCAAGAGGCTTTAGGTACAAATTTGAATTTTAGTACCGCTTTCCATCTGCAAACTAATGGTCAATCCAAAAGGGTAATTCGGATTCTTGAAGATATGTTATGGTGTTGTGTTCTTGAATTCCAAGGTAGCTAGGAAAAATACTTACCATTGGTAGAATTTGCCTACAACAACAGTTATCAGTCGAGTTTGAAAATGGTGCCTTATGAGGCATTATATGGGCGTAAGTGCCGAACACCTCTGTATTGGACTGAACTCAGAGAAAATCAGATTCACGGGGTTGACTTACTCAAAGAAACCGAAGAGAAATTGAAGATAATACGTGATTGTTTGAAAGCTGCTTCGAATAGATAGAAATCCTACGCAGATTTGAAATGGAAATAGATTGAGTTTCAGGTCGGTGATAAGGTATTTTTAAAAGTGAATCCATGGAAAAAGGTTTTGAGATTTGGTAGAAAGGGCAAGTTGAGTTTGCGTTTTATTGGACCGTATGAGATCACTGAGAGAGTAGGGCTAATCGCCTATCGATTAGCCTTACCATCCGATTTGGAAAAGATTCATGATGTGTTCCATGTGTCTATGTTACGCCATTACCGATCTAATCCTTCACATGTGATTTCGTTAACAGAGGTTAAGATTCGACCTGAAGAACCGGTTAAGATTTTGGCTCGAGAAGTCAAAAAATTGAGAAACAAGAGTATTTCCCTTGTGAAAGTGTTATGGAAAAGACATAGGGTTGAAGAGGCCACATGGGAGCCTGAGGAGACCATGAGAAACCAATACCCAAACCTTTTCACCAGTAA
The DNA here is from genome assembly GCA_025698465.1 of Gossypium longicalyx. Lineage (NCBI taxonomy): Eukaryota > Viridiplantae > Streptophyta > Magnoliopsida > Malvales > Malvaceae > Gossypium > Gossypium longicalyx. The sequence goes on from CM047007.1 coordinate 22,385,298, forward strand.
GATTTTCGGGGACGAAAATCCCTAAAGGGAGGAGAGTTGTAACATCCTCAGTTAGGGTCTAGTTGGAACAGTAGTTTTGAGACCACGAATCCAAAGTAGAGATAATTATTTTATGACTAATTGATGATCCATGAAATGAATGCATGTTTGTGTGAAATTTTCATGAAGAAATTTTAAGCCTAAAGTGTCCAATTTGAAGTTAGGGACTAAATTGAATAAGTTGAAAAACTTGAGTTCTAGAAGCTTTAAGCATTAAATTGCTATGGATTATTAATTAGAGGTCCTTAAATAGTAATTTGACAAAGTTCTAAAATTTTGGACAAAAATGGGCATGAATAGGAAAATTTTAAAAGAAAAGTCTTAAGGGCATTTTGGTCATTTAGTAATTAAAAGAATAAAAAAGGGAAAATGAAGCAAAATTTTCTCATCTTCTTCAAGCTAAGGCCGAAAATTTGAAGCTCTCCATAGTTAGGGTTTCTTCACTTTCCAAACTTGATTGTAAGTCAATCCTAGCCACGTTTTTAATGTTCTTTACATTTTTGAAGTTGTCATCAACCGATCTAGCTATTTCTACCATTATTTTAAGCTAGGGTTCATGTGCAAAAACTTACCTATACGTGGCATGCATGTATTTTGATGTTTAATGGAAGAATATGAAAGTTTGATGTGTGTTTAAATCTTTTACTACGTGATTTTTGATGGAAATGCATGAAAAGGACCTATTTGTAAAAGATGAAAAATAAGTAGTAAGATATATGTTTTAATGAGAAATGTGGGCTGCTAGGAGCATGTTATAAGTTCGACTAGGCTTGGGTAACAAAGAAAATACATGCATTTCGTTTTACGAGCCTAAGGATCAATTTGTAAATAAGTGAAAAGTTAAGGGTAAAAAGGTAATTTTACCAAAGTATGTGTTATAGGTTGATTCGAAAAATGTGTTTATTAAATAAAATAAATTTTGCATTATAGATTAAGAAAAACGTGATTCGGGTCTTGATCGGGGGAAAAATAAGGTTTATGAAGAATAGGCTCGTTTTTATCATTTTGTACCGAGGTAAGTTCATATACAAATACTGTGATGTTATGTTATATTTTTGATGCTTGAGTATTACATGAATCCAAATTCTCTAATGCTATTATGAGTTATGCTTTGATTGCTCTATGAGTAAGTGGTTGGTATTATGGACATTGAGATCGACATTACGAGCAAGCTTGACAGAGATGTGATATCGAAGAATCCCGTTTGAGCCTTAGGAGTAGTTTAGGATACAAGTGACATGTCACTAGGAACTATATGATTTATGAGCTCATGAGATATGTGATATATGTTTATGTGGTTTCGGGTGCTGGTCTTGTACATCCTACCGGTGGCTCGGTAGCCTGGCATGTGTTGTGGATACCTGACAGCTTGTGTGAGCAGCCCGTGTAGCTACGTCCTGATCGATAGCTTGTGTGAGTAGACCCGTGAGTAGCTCGAGAATGAGCGTTTATGTGTTATGTGATATGTGGTAGCTTTAGCTACGTATGTGGCACTTATATGCGAGCTTTCCGTGTATCCAATAGTATTCCGAGTGTTCAATGGGTAAATTATCGAGTAACTTAACAAAAGATCCAAGGGGTAAGTCAATGAGAAGAATGAGTAAGAGATTATGTTATGAGTTAATACAGGTACGTATACCGAACTCATGAGAAATGCCTTGGTATGTGACGAACTTATGACAAGAATGTTTATGTGATGAGTAAGTTAAGTGATTTGATGAAATATAAATTATGTTCATTATGTTAAATGTATGTTAAATACTTGTTTAGATAACATGTTATTTGCATATGGAATTACTAAAATTTAATGCTTACCCCCCTTCCTTTCCATCTTTTATAGTGTCACCAAGCTAGCTCGTGGATCTAAGGACGTTAGAAACTCGATCACACTATCAATTGGATATTTGGGTATAGTTAGTCTCAACATTTTGAGTATGGCATGTATAGGGGACTTGGTCATTTTGTTATGTGTCATATTAATTACCCAAATGAGTTGGCTCATGATGGTATTATGATTCATTTTGTATAAGGCCATGAGATGTGGCTTATATTTGCTTCTCGGGTTGTAACCTTAATTATTTATGCATGCATGCAATGTGTTTATGCTTTGTGATGTGGTTGGTGGTTGCTTGTTGGTAATGGATGTGATAAATGGCACATATGCTTAATGAATGAATTGGGACTAATAGGTATGACCATAGCTATGGTATAATTGAGTAACTTGAAAGTAGGTTATTAAAGTTGAATAAATATGAAATTGGTGTGGAATGTCATATGAAAGCATGATGGTTTGAGCATGTGATATGTTGACATTACAAATTCTTAATCATAATTGTGAGTATTTGAGTGACTAAAAAAGCTATGTTGCATGCCATGAAGTGAGATTATGTATGTGAGTGTTTAAGGGTGGCAAATGGCTTGGAAAATAGCCTCAAAGTTGTCTACACGGGTAGACACACGAGCATGTGTCTAGGTCGTGCGTGACACACGGTCTGTCCCATAGGCGTGTGATCTGACCATGTGTCCTTTGCACCCTAATAAAGCAAAATAGAATGCCCAGTAGTAAACACACGGGAAGAGACAGGGCCATGTGTCTCAATCGTGTGAAGGACACAACCTCAGGACATGGGCGTCTGCCTAGGCCGTGTGAAGTCTGCACTTAATTTTTGGAATTTAATTCGCCACACGGCCTAAGCACATGGGTGTGTGACTTGGCCGTGTGGTCCTAATTGTGTTGATGACATCATAAATAGAGAGTTACATGGGCTGAGGACACGGGCGTGTGTGACCACATGGGCGTGTGACCCTATTTCATGAAAATTTTCTAGGCTTTCCCAAAGTTTTCTAAAGTTCTCGGTTTAGTCTCGAATTACTCCAGTTGTATGTTTTAAGCCTCGTAGGCCCATATAAGGGACAATTTGCATATGTATGAATGAAATTGATTTGAATGAAATTTCATGGCTCGATTTTGTATGTTTGCTTGTGTTTAAGTCCGGTAATTCCTCGTATCCTGTCTCGGCATTAGGCATAGGTAAGGGGTGTTACATTGAGTGTACTACCTGTTTATCCATCGATATTCCAAATAAATTCATCGCTTAACAATCCAGACATGAGGAGATATGAATAATAAAATGAGTTATTACCCATATCTGCCTGAAATACATGAAAATGATGATATGTGATAACTGATACATGGAAATATGAGATGATGATATTTGTACATGGAATTTATTTGATGAATATGTTCATCCTTGATTATAGATTGTACATCTTGAGTGTACTACTCATGTGGCATTGATATTTTGAATTATATGAGTAAAGTTCTGACATGAAATAATCTAAACTCAAGATGAATTACTATGAAAATATATTTATAATATAAAGATATGATACATGTTAAACGATTATGTGATGTGGAAAGCATATGTGCCTGGAAATCTGATTGTTGTTGAGCTCATATATGTTTCTTGATGTTATCGTGGAATCTATGACTAACAAGGGCAATGAGGTTATGTGTAGGGCTTGAGATCAAATTGATTGAATGTGCCTTACATGTTTATATTGAAATAGAATGAATGGTAAGTTAAGTACCATGTTATACGAACTTACTAAGCATTTTATGCTTACTTAGTTTTATTGTTGAATTACTATGAAAATATATTTGTAATATAAAGATATGATACATGTTAAACAATTATGTGATGTGGAAAGCATATGTGCTTGGAAATCTGATTGCTGTTGAGCTCATATATGTTTCTTGATATTATCGTGGAATCTATGACTAACAAGGGCAATGAGGTTATGTGTAGGGCTTGAGATCAAATTGATTGAATGTGCCTTACATGTTTATATTGAAATAGAATGAATGGTTTCGAGACCTCCTCTTTAAAAGCGAGAATTTTGAAAAGACGGGGAGGGTATTTTGAAAACGGGAGTCGCCACCAACCTTTTAAAGTGTGATTAGATCACTTTATAAAACGTTTTGGTCTACGAAATTACGAGAAAATAGGTTCGGGAGTCGGTTACGCACGAGGAAGGATTAGCACCCTCGTAACGCCCAAAATTGGTACCAAATTGAATAATTTTGTCTTAATGCCAAAAGCTTGAAAGAATTTAGTAATAAGATCTCTTTTATAACCATAATAATTTGAGTTGAAAATCGAAATTCTTTCGTCCCAAAAGAATGCGAACATCACATCCAGCGTGATTGGACACGATATTCTTAAACTTTAGTAACTAAAAATCATCTCGTATAAAATCTATTAAAAGGGTTCCTTAGATATTTAGACAAAAGGGAAATCGCAACCCAGCATGTTAGGGCACTATTTCTCGAATTCCTAAATACAAAAGACATTGCCTTGTTTTTAAGATTCCTTTGGATTAAATGAAATTTAAAATTTAAAAAAAAACGATGATGCATTTAACTTATTACAAAAGATCAATATCAGATTAATTAAACTGCATACTTTAACATTTCATACAAATATAATGTAGAAAATGATAAATATGATATATATCACATAATATACTTTAACATTCCATGTATATAATCATGAATAACATGAATACACATTATCATTTCATGCAAAATATAAAATGGCAAAATAATGAATATATCAATACGATTTAAACATATATAATAATATTTCATGCGAATATAGTATAGAAAGTGTTAAATAATAACATAAATCACGTAATATACATTAGCATTTCATGCAAGTATAATCACAGGAAAAAAACAATGAGCATGATATAGATTACATAATACATACATAATTGGGCAAAATTATAATGAAAATAAAATAAATTTATAAATATTAAAAATATGGAAGGACCAATTGGGCAATTTTCCCATTTCCCAAAAACTCGCGGATCCTACCCGGATCTCGGGTCAACGCGCGGATACTAGCTTTTGAACGGCGCCGTTTTAAAGCTATTTGGTTTAAGCAAAAGGGCATCGTTTTCATAAGGCTATATAAACCAAATTTCAACCTAAAAATCATTTTGAAATATGATTTAAAAAAAAAACAAAGAAACCCTCTGAAAGAGGGCTGGGAGGGGTTCTCAGGACTCTACCGAGCCTCTGTCCGATGGTCTGGTCTACACGCTACGCCACCACATCGTCAATGCTGCCACATACGGTGGCCTAAGCTGAAAGCTTCCTTTTCCCGCATGCATCAAAACGGTACGTCCTCTTCCTTCTATATTTTTTTATATCAGTATGTATTTGTAAAGAGAAAAAAAAATAATCACCTCTATGCCCTTCGATAATCTGCTGATGCTTCTTTTTTATGTGTGTCAACTGTTTGTATATTTCACTAAAAAAATCGTGTCCTTTACAATGTTTCTATTCGGGCTTTTATAGCCTCATAAAATATACTTACAGATTTCGATTTTATTTCTTGCTATATTTGTTTCGTCTCTGTTGTTTTTTTTCCTTTTTACAGGTAACAGCGAGAAATCTGGCTGTGAATGCACCGATTACGGCGCGATACGGAGCCGGAGTCACGGCACTGATGGAGGGATACTAGAACGGCGCGAGACGAAGAGGTGCGACGATTGGGTGTTTGCGGTGTGAATCTTCTGGAAACCCTAGGGTTTCCAAATTCGATTTAGGCTCTGGGCCTTACTAGTTTGGGTCTGGTTTGGGTATTTGGGGCTGTTGGGTTTTAGGTATTTGGGCTAGAGGTTTTGGGTGTAACTGAGTATAGAGTTAATGGGCATTCTGGTTTAGGCCAATTGGGTTACAAGAGTAGCAGGCTTTGGGCTTATCAGGCCTTGAGGCCTGTTTATTGTAAATGGACTGTGAATAAACTTTTGTTATTTATTTCATAGACCCGGGCAAATTTGGGCTGTTACAAATGGTAAGTTAAGTACCATGTTATATGAACTTACTAAGCATTTTATGCTTACTTAGTTTTATTTCCCTGTTGAATAGTAAATCGAAACTCGTTGGATTTGAAGCTTGGCGGAGATCACCACACTATCCATCGACCCATTTTGGTACATTTGGTAAATCAGTTATGGTTATAATGGCATGTATAGGTTAATTGGCCTTATTGGCATGTAAATAGATGATTGTAAACTAGCTATTAGGATGGCTAGTAAAGATTTGTTTTAGTAAAATTATAAGGTTATACCATGATGAATATCCATGTGTTTAGTGTGGTCGATTGAATTATGATAACATGTATGTTCACAAAAAATGTAAGATTATAAACATGAATGTATGTAATGATATACCATGTTAAATGATATAATTAACTTGATTAAAATGCTTGGATTGGTTGGGTTATGAATGCAAGATTTGGTGTAGGTTTATGGTAAAGTTTTGGGGTGAGAAATGAAGTTAGATATGGCTTTATTTTGTCCACATGGGTAGACACGTGAGCATGTGTCTTGACCATGTGTGACACACGGCTTAGCACATGGGCGTGTGGTCTGTCCATGTGTCTCTTGCATCTTCAATTTGAGAAATAGAATGCTTAGAATTGAGCACACGGGCATAGACACGGGTGTGTGTCTCAGCCGTGTGTGTTACACGGCCTAGCACATAGGCGTGTGGCCAGCCATGTGGCACAAGTCAGAGAGTTACACGGGGTCAAACACGGCCTGCAGCACGGACGTGTCCTTTGGACCACACAGCATGTGAGCCCTACAACTTGGAAAAATTTTAAAATTTTGCGAAAAATTCTCTGAATTCCTGATTTAGTCCCAATTCGATTTAATACTCGTTTTGGGCCTCGAGAGTCCATTTAAGGGACATTATGAGTAATATCAATAATTGAATAAAATTTTACATGAATTATCTATACTTGTTCTGAAAACTCTGGTAACACTCCGTAACCCTATTCTGGCGACGGATATGGGTTAGGGATGTTACAAGTATCGATATTTCGTAATTGGTACCGATAATTTTCGATACTTCAAGATTTTTGCTGAAAACAGTATGCTCATTTAGTATCATTTTTCCAAGTGGTATCAATACCACTTATGGAAAATATCGATACATGGATGTCTGTATCGATACCTACGAATATTTTTATGAAATTTTGCTAATTAGCCCTTATGCATGATTCTGGCTGTGTGTATGACAGGTTAACGAATGTTTTTCACGTAAAAATGTTAGTTAACTATTTGGGTGACTTAAAACTTGATGGATTAACAAAGTATGATCGGTTTGCTTGAATCTAGCTTCCTATTCAATGCACATGAGACAAGATGGTGGTGTGGCGTCTTGTATCTAGGCTTGGCGACTAGGCCAGGTATAGGGTGTTACATCAAATTGCAAATAACTTAACATTGATCAAACTATGTCTAATAAAGTTATATTCCTTCTCTCTACCACGTCATTTTGTTGTTGAGTTTCTAGCATAGTTAATTGGGATAATATCTCATTCTCTATGAGGTATCCTAAGAACTTATCTGATAAGTATTCCCCACCTCAATCATATAAAAGTGTATTTACAGGTAAACCTAATTTGTCAACAATCATTCGGATCACCTATTAGCTAAAGTTACAATAACAGTAATTGTAACCCCAATAATTGTTGGATCTAGTGCCCTAAGTGTAATATTTTCATCAACATACACTCGTAATTTTTTATTGAATAGATTGGTTAATAAGACAAATTTATTAATTACATTAATATACTTTGTATAATTGTCCTCACATGGTTTTTGCATATAAATAAAAATGGATGCAAATGTTTCTCATTGGTTGTCTAAATGTTTAACTAATACTAAGTGGTATTATGTGGTCAGATCATAGTACGGAAAGACAATTTGTATTAGTAAACAAACCTAAACATGTCCTTAGCGTAATCAGCAATGAGCAAACCGATTGAAAGAATAATATGTCGTCTATCAAGTTCAATTGGGGATATGTCTTGTCTTGGGCATTGGGACGATGAAAATGTGCAAGTCTACACAATTGCAACAAGTAATAAACTGACAAGTAATGTCGAGTTATCCTACCTACAGCGACTGTGAAAGAAAATATTTATGAAATGCAACTTTAAACAATTTTATAATAAAAAATCTGAAGAGGTGTTGTAAAAACTAGAAATTAACTAAGTAATTTAATAAAGAAAAAAATAAAAGTAAAAATATTTCAATGCACGATTTCTAAAAGATGAGTTTAATCAATATGACATAAATATGTTAGATCAATTTTATTCTTTAACTTAGAATAATTAAAGCTATGTTCATGTTGTTACGAATAATTTCAAGGCAACTTGGCAACTCGGTAACTAATACACATACTTACCTACTAAAACCCTATAACATCCTGACCATACTTCTAAGTCAATTCAAACAGTTAATCAAATTTTAATAAGAAAATAAAAAATTAAGTGAAGTAACAATATATCTCTATATTGAAATAATTTAATCATAATAATCTTGCGAGTTATACAAAGCTAACGTATTGACTGTCTCTAATTTAACCCTCAACTACCTTAGAATATTAAACATGCACCAATTAAATATTGTGTCTATTAATTACAATTTCAATCCATTTAAATAGTTAATTCAATTGTTACCTTATAATTAAAATGCACGCATAACATACACATGATTTTATTTAATTGAACAATTTATTGAGACCTAATAATAACACAAAACACATTTTTAATAATCTAAGCGAATAGAATACAATTAATCTAACACGAAAGGAATTTAATTGATTTTAATTAATTGAAGAAGAACAACAAAAATATTCATGTTCATGATCAAAACAAAACTTATAATAAAGTTTAAAAAGGGAACTAGAAGAACAAATCTCGGTGGTTTTTCGAAGCCTTACAAGTACACTCCTCTCTTCTTTGCTTGTTCTATTGATCCAAGGCCTTCAAAAACACTCAATTGATGCTACTCTAAGAGATGTGCAAACTCTTTTTCAAGAGGGGAAATCAGTAAGGGAAGAAGGGAATTGAAAGGCAACTAGAAGGGAGGAAGAGAGAAAATGTGTGTGTGTGAGATATGTAAAGTGATGGATGAAAAATGAGGAAGTGAAGAAGGCTATTTATACTTGAGATTGGCAGCTCAAATTGGCTAAAAATAGCAGCCAATACCTCATCCTATGGCCAGCCATGCAAGTTGAACGAGTGGTTGAGTTTGAATTTGCTATTTTTAGCTTGTGGCTAAAAGTAGAATGCATGAAAAATGAAGGGGTTTGAATGGCATTTTAGGAAAAGTTCAAGGGCCGATTTGCAAGTGTTAAAATCAGCCAAAATAAGCTAATTGAGTTAGCCACATGATACAGTTTGGTCTACTCTTTTGGGCTTGTTCATCCTCCCTCTTTACTTACTCAATTCAAGCCCTTTTCTCTACTTCTAGCTGCCCTTTTTTTTCCCTATAGAAATTAAATCAAACCAATTGATTCAAAGAAGTCCAAAAACTTGAATTTAAGTCCTCCATGTCTATTAATTCATCATCTTGTGCTCCCAAGGTGCCTTGTAAATTAATTCTTCCAAGGTGACTGCCGAGCTGATTTTTCATCATTTGTGCAAAATTGCCAAAAATAACTCAATTTATGCAAAATTATTATAAAAATAATTAAAATTCAAATTTTTTTTTAAAAACTAAGCTTAAATTAGTTATTTTATAATAAAAGTATAAAATTCAACAGAAATTACTTAGAAACTGCATGAATTAGTGCTCAAGAGTTGCTGAAAAATTCTATATATTTTAGTGTTTCCAGGCATCAGAGCGGATGACACCAAGAAGATAGAGACATAAATGTGACTGACTGGACTAACACTACATCTGATGGTATCCAAGTAGAATAGATCTTGAACCATTTATGGATTTATTTAGTTGTGACATTTATAGTGTAGCATACCTAAATCCTGGGTGGATGACAGACTATGTATGCGTGACTCGTACACTTTGATGTAAGTAAAAACATGAGTTCAAATAGATAGGGAACTGAAAGTTGGTGCACATGAGTTCAAATAGATAGGGAACTGAAAGTTGGTGCATTGGGTGTACGGCTTCTGTAGTATGTAGTGTCATTCAAAATAGTAGAATTCATATCCCAAAACAAGGGTAAATTATATCCTCTCATTGGCATTACATGGTGGATGAAAAGTAAACGTGGCCATGGGTCGTCCACCTTTATGAAGGATGACTTGATCACTATTTGATAGTGATTGACTTTTCATGAAGAAAGATGTAATGGTTACCATGAGATAAATTAGAATCATATTGGGAGAACAAATATTATCCCAAAGAGATCAAGGATATCCTATGTAACAACCCGATTTAGACCCTATTTGAAACAGTGGTTTCAGGACCACGAATTCGAGTCAAAAAAATATTTAAAAATTATTTTCTATGTTTATTATGTGTGAATTTATATCCGTAAAATTTTCGTGTTTTAATTTTGTCGTTTGAGTGTCGATTTAATAAAAAGGGCTTAATAGCGTAAAATAAAATTTTGATGGTTAAATGTGAAAGGGCCGAATTATTGTTGTCTTTTTAAATTGAGGTATTTATAATGCAATATTACCATGATAGCATAAGATGGACGATTATAACCATGAATTATAATGGTTTAAAATTTTAATATAAAGGTTATATATGTAAAATGATTATTAAGTTATAATAATATAAAACATAAAATCAAAACCCATGTGTTCATCTTTTTGGTTTGACTGAATAACAAAAAGAAAGAAAGAAAAATAAAGCTTTAAGGTTTGGCTATTGTTGAAGCTTGATTAAGGTATGTAACTAGCTCGATTTTTTATAATTTTTATGTTTTTGAGATCGTTGCTATGTTATCTATCAAGCCCATGTCTCAATTTTTGAATTTGATGATGATTTTGTATTTTTCCATTGTTGAAAGCTTGTGATTTTTTGTTTTTTGATGCTGGAAAATAAAAGATATGTGATAGATTAACATGTTTTGTATTTGAATTTTTGATGAATTTGAGTAATTAGGGCAAATTTGTAAAAATAATAAATTGAGGGACTAAAATGTAAAATAAATAAAATGTGTGGACTTGTATAAGGAAGATGAATATTCAGCCTAAGCATGGTATATTGAAATTTTGCATATTTTGTGTTTTGTGCAATAGGGACTAATTTGTAAAAAGTGTGAAATGTTAGGGGCAAATGGTAATTTGCCTATTTATGTGTTTTCGGACGAAAATGAATGAATTTGTGTTTGAATAAGTTTAATTTGAATATGTTTAGATCAAGAACCAAAGAAATCGTATTTGGATCGGGGGAAAACCAAAGTTATGGAATAGTCGTTCCGTTCCGATCGTCATTGTTCGAGGTAAGTTTATAAGCAAATAGGTGTTGTTATTAATGAAAAATGTGATTGTGGTATGATTTCTGAGTTATATGATCTTATAATTAGGTTTTATAATGGTATATTCAGTTATGTAATACATTAGTTAGGTTAGTTTGTAAGGATTTGATGATGTATATTACAAATGTTGTATTAAAGTTTGATCAATTAGACGAATGTTTATTTATAAGTTATTTGTATTAAATATGAGATATTTTTAGCTTGAATTATGGTAAATGAAATGGTATATTTTTGAGTTGGCATCGATATGTGATTCCGAAATATGTGTGCGAGTAAGACCACGTTTAATACGTTGGCATCGATATGTGATTCTGAAATATGTGTGTGAGTAAGACCACGTTTAATACATTGGCATCGATATGTGATTCTGATATATGTGTGCGAGTAAGACCATGTTTAATACGTTGGCATCGATATGTGATTCTGAAATATGTGTGCGAGTAAGACCACGTTTAATACATTGGCATCGATATATGATTTTGAAATATGTGTGCGAGTAAGACTACGTTTAATACGTTGGCATCGATATGTGATTTCGAAATATGTGTGCGAGTAAGACCACGTTTAATACGTTAGCATCGATATGTGATTCCAAAGTATGTGTGCGAGTAAGACCCCATTTAATACGTTGGCATCGATATGTGATTCTGATATGTGTGTGTGAGTAAGACTACGTCTAATACGTTGGCATCCATATGTGATTCCGAAATATGTGTGTGAGTAAGACCATGTTTAATACGTTGGTATCCATATGTGATTCCGATATGTGTGTGCGAGTAAGACCACGTTTAATACATTGGCATCGATATGTGATTCCGATATGTGTGTGCAAGTAGGACCACGTTTAATACGTTGGCATCCATATGTGATTCCGATATATGTGTGCAAGTAAGACCACGTTTAATACGTTGGCATCGATATGTGATTTCGATATGTGTGTGCGAGTAAGACCACGTTTAATATGTTTGCATTGATATGTGATTCCAATATGTGTTTACGAGTAAGACCCTGTCTGGGACAGTGGCATCGATATGTAATTACATGTAAGACCACGTCTGGAACGTTGGCATTGTACGATATGTACGACTATCCGAGTATCCTATTTAATTTCGAATGATTCAATGGACAATGTTAAATAAAGACCGAATGCGAAATCGAATTAAAAGGTTCAAGTATGTGTTAGCTAATGTAGTGAAATTAAGGTAAGTTTTGGTATTTGAAGTGATGATATGAATCATGTTATAAAGTTGGTTATATGTATATTGAATGCAAATCTATATTCGTCAAAATGATATAAGTATGTGATATTAAAGTGTGAAACATGTGTATAGATATATGAATGTGTATATAAATTCGTTTTTATGACGATATTGTGACCTTGGAAGTAAATGATAACTTTGTTAATGAATATATGTGTATTTTGGCCAAGTTAAAGTTGATACATGGATGTATATGTTGTACACGAATTTGCAAGTTTGAATTAAATGTGATTATAGTAGCATGAATTGATTTAGTCAAGTTGAGCTTTTAATGTTAATGAATGTTTTATTTGCTTATGACTTGCTAATCTGTGAAAGCTTACTGTGTGTATGTTTACTCTCAATTTTATAGATTTTTGAAGCTAGTTACAGGCTCGGGGATCGTCAGAGAAGTCTATCACACTATCGTCTGTTTGTCGGTACTTTTAAAAGTTAAATTTTGAAGCTATGGCATGTATAGGCTATACTACTTTTCGAATATATTTGAAGTTGTGTATATAATATGCCATGCGAAAATGGCTTATTATTTTGTTGTGTTGGATTTTATGTCTTGATCAAATTATGAATGTGTTTGGTTTCGATGTTTAGGTTATACTTCGTTTTGTGATTTAGTATCAAAGTAAATTCGGTTGTGATATATAGATTAAGTGAAGTTGCTAATAATATATATATGTGACTGGTCAATAAATTCAGCTATGATATTAAATATAGGTAAAAGATTTAAGTTGATTGAAATTTGGCATTTGAGTTTGAATCCAATGGTGATTATGCTTGGTTTTGGTTTTGGATGATTCGGCTATAACTTGTATATAAGTGAATAAAGGTGAAATTGGTTTGATAAGCTTGTTAAAGCGTGGATCTATGATTTGGTATGTTAGTAAATTCGGTATTGGTATTTGAAGAAATTGATATGAATCATATTAATAATTTAAACATGATTCGGCACTTATATATATATAGGTATATGATGTATTGGTTTAATAATTATACATTAGTTGAGATATATTTGTAATATGTTTGACATGACATAAATTTTGGTTATATGTATATTTATGTACTTAGCCGAATATGTGATCATTGAATTAGTCTTGAATATAACCTTTGTTACATTGCATGATAAGTAATATTAGCATGTTTAGATTCGGTTTTGGTATGTTAAAGTGTTAGACAAATAGTTGCTATGTATTATGCATATATATTTATGATGCGTTGATGTGAAAGGCAAACTATGTTTGATATACTGGTTTAGTTCTTTGAAATGTTTAGGTGAGTAAAATGATTGAATAAAGTTGAAAGTGGACATTTGTTAAAGCATAGATATTAAGCATATTGGCATTCGACTAAAGCTTTAGAAATTGACCATATGAATAGTAACTTATGCTTTTATTAAACAAGATGGTTTGATGCAAGTTTAGTAAGTGGCTTTGTTAATTGTGCTTTAATTATTAAGTATATGTTATATGACATTTTTGTGTGCAGTAATGGAATAGCAAATAAGTAAGCTTGGTTTAGTCAAAATTTATAATAAGGTTGTATGTATATTTGGTCTTGAATAATAAGTAATGAGTTGTTTAATTCCTATGCTTATATTCGGCCAATTGATAATGATTTATGGTTGTAGGTTTGTTGATTTTCGTGCAACCTGTAATCTTTTGGTTTGGTTTAGTATACGTTCATATGTGGTGAATAAAATGATTAATTCCTATGTGTATCCATGAATGTCCGGAAGTTGTGTCTCGTTCGGTAATACCTCATAATCCCATTCCGGAGACGGACACGGGTTAGGAGTGTTACATCCTATAAGGGTAACACACTTATGATAAGGTCATTGGACGAACATTGAGTAACTGCTTTCGTAATGGTATGTCATTAGGGAGAGCTCAGTCACGATACTATAATGGAATGACTTCATGACTAAATGAGTTTATAATTAATAGCCGAAAAGTTGAAACTTAATTATAAATCATTTGAGTCTCAACTACATATGTCCAATTGGTCCCTTCGCTAGCTTGTTGAAACCATAAATGAATTGCGTGTTTAAATAGAAATGAACGAAATGAATTGAAAAAGAGAAATGAGAAACATTCAGAAATGGTTATGGGTTTCTCCGAAATGGAGAAATGGAATCATTTGGAAAAGATTGTAGGTTTCTAAAAATAAAAATGAAAATGAAAATTTGCAATCCTATATATGATTAATTAAAAAATAATGGAAGAATGAGTTTATGTTTTTGGAATGTTTTGAAGCTCGAAAATGAAAATAAATCATTCAGTCATAGTGAACATGTTGAGTTATAACATATTGAACGAATTTTCTCGAAATTTTACCGGGGATAGAATAGTTAAAACTTTACCAGGGGTAAATTTGTCAAAATTTTACCAGAATAAAATTGGGATGAGAAAAATATTTCATATGTAAATATTGAAGTTTATTTTGAGAATCGGGTTGGATCACATTACAGAGTACTGAGTCAAAAAGGCTCAAGAAGTACTCATAATTAGACTCGATGTGAAAGAGACCCAAAACCCATCATGTAAAATGAAGGGGGTGACAACCCTAGTAGAAATACAAGGGTGAGTCGTTCACCCCTCTCCTACTCTAAGTAGGATTTTTTTTTCTATTTAAAATAAATATCTACAATAGTACAAGGGTTCTACCTTCTCTTCCAATATATAGATGACACCGATATAGCTATTAACACAACTTTTGAGAGATTGTTATTCTACAGAAATATAGAGAGAATTTATTCTTATCTTTTAAATATATTTTTTCGGAATAAAAATTTTACCGGTTTCTATTAAACAAGAAAGAATTTTCGTTTTCACCCAAAAAAGAAAACTTTTTCAAGTTCAGTGTTTTGGTTCAATTGGTTCGAGCCCACACTCGAAGCAGTTTATGGTACGAGAATAGTAAAGAAGATCGTTTGGTTGAAAATTGAAAAATATCAATGATCCGTTTAATCCAAAAACACATGTATGATTTTGGTTACGGTTTAATGCTATAAATATCACAAATCGAGTCGTTTTCAAAATTTTAGTTTTCTACTGTGCAAGAAAATCATTTTCAAACTGGACTTTTTCCAACAATAATACTCAATTGTTACAATCACTCACCTCAAAATAACCTCACAATCAAAATTTACTCTCCAATAAAATACCTACAAAAGTGTAAAAAAAAAAAAATAGAAAGAAACCTCAACAAAATAAAAAAAAAATCTAAAATGACACATAATGAGGGACAACTAGCAGCCTATTTTTAGGTTGATACAATAGCTCTTCAATAGGTTTTTGATAAGCTTAAAACTCTTAATTAAAAGTTTAATTTATCGCTTTGAGTTATCTATAATAGTAATCCCATAAATTACTTCATAGCCAAACAAATTCAAATAAGCTTAACCTCCAAGATAAGTCAAACGGTAAAAACAAGGATAATGTTTACATTCAATCAACCTCTCTTCTCTTCTCTTCTTCCATTTAAAATTAAATCCACCATCCAAGAGAAAAATAATTGTAGCTTCAATCCAAGAATTGTTTGCTCATGGAAAACTAACCAAGATGAGCCGAGTAAAAAATACCAACAAACTTATTGTACATTAATTACCCCAAGATCACGTCAGAAGTGTTTTTCTAACTTATTGTCTCAATTGTTGTTTAAACAAGGAAAAAAACAGGTTTTCCCAAGTTCCTGTCCAAAGAGATGTTCGAACAAAGAGTGTAACATGAATGTATTGGATTGTTAAAGTGTGAACAAACTTCCATCTTCAAAATCTTCTCCTTAGAGGATGTATAAACTTCAAGATTTTTGAACCTGTGAATGTATTGAATGACTTGGAATTGACTCCCTTTTATAGTGTTAGGTCATCAAATAAAAGTGAGTTCTACTAGAATATTATAATATCTTTATATAGTGATCCATAAAGTTTAAATTTATTATTTATATCATGTTAATTTAATTTAATTTAGTTAGAGATAAAATAATAATTTGTTATCACATGATTGGTTTAATTTAACTAGTGATAACATGAATATTTATTATTTAAATCTATTAAAAATACTAACGATATAGATATGGTGTCAACATTTGTGACAGACGGAAACTCGTGCTTAACATATGACGCCATGTAATTGGCTAAATAATTTCTTCATGTATCGGATTAAATGAAGAGGGTAAGATCAGATTAATAATTTCTAGTGCTCATCTACGCTGGACTACATATAAGGAAAGGTGTAAGAGAAATTTTTCAATGAAAGAGATCACAGCCTGAGGCATTGGTAAGAATGATGATTAATCATGCAAAGATTGAGTGTTTGGAATTGTCTTGGAGCAGTGAAAATTGGAAGTTAGCTAGTAGTAATGACATGGTAGGCTCCAACGCAAGATTCAGCAGAGAAAAAATGATGTTGGTATTGGCCTCTTAATTGATGGGGTGGGGAAAACATGGAAGTTAGCTAGTAGTAATGACATGGTAGGCTCCAAAGCAAGATTCAGTGAAAGTAAATTGTGATGTCCCTTCAGCACAAAAAAAATGATGTTGGTATTGGCCTCTTAATTGATGGAGTGGGGAAAACATGGAAGTTAGCTAATGACATGGTAGGCTCCAACGCAAGATTCAATGAAAGTAAATTGTGATGTCCCTTCAGCAGAGAAAAAATGATGTTGGTATTGGCCTCTTGATTGATGGGGTGGGCAAAACAGACGCAGGTAAGAGGCAATTGTTGACGTTGAAAGTATGAACATTCTAAAAATGGATACTTTACCATGATCCCCTGCCTAAGTTTCGCAAGATTCAAATTTACCAAATTAGAGGGGTCCATCAAGGGAGGGATAGGGCAGTCACTATATTTCCTGTCGATCGTCCGTCCTTCCATCTTAGTTCTTTCCCCTGCAGAGGATACCCAAAGGATATCAGTTCAGTATGCCCATATAAATTCAATTCATGATGATTAAGGTTTTATCATACGAAGAAAGCAGCTAAACTAGCTATTGTATGCTAGAATTCAAAAAATATCTGAGATTAGAGCATACGCAAGACACAACACAAAAAATAATTGACATTAACTTTCGTTCTTAAAACGAAGAACAATGGATTGGAAAAAATCTGGAGAGGTGAGATGAATGAAAACGACTCTCAATAAGCCGGATGGATAGGATCGAGCATTTGTCCTTTTTGTCCTGCCTAAGGATTAGGCTCTTGGGCTAGGTGACACATCGAATCATGATCTCTGCATACAACCTTGTAGTATTTTGTTGCGATTTGAAATAGTTGAATGTGCGAAATGGAATTCTTGTAAGAGTTTGATTTTATACGCCCATTTAAAACGACAAGAGGCAAGAAGAAAATAATCATAAAATAAACGTGGTTGGTGGTTGGTGGTTGGTGGTAAGACGACAAAGATTATGGAATTAAATAGTCAAAGTGAGTCCCAACATCAACATCACATCTCAATTTCTTACTATATATTATTTACTTTCCGACATTAAACGATAGGTGTGCATGGGCGGGGCCCATAAAAAAAATTCAGCCCATTTTCAAGGCCCGGGCCCGGCCCGACCCAAAATATGGGCCTAGAAATTTATCCAAACCCGGTCCGGAAAAAAATGTAGGCTCGAGCCCGGCCCGGCCATATTAAAATATTTTTTTTATTTTTTATTAAATAAAAAATTTTAAAATATAATAAATCAAATACATTTAAAACATAAAAATAAAAATTAAAACAAAAAACAAATAAAAAATGAGACTAAAATAATTCTTAAAATAATACATAAATTAAAAATATAATAAAAAGTAATTATATTAAAATTAAAAAATTAAAACAAATTAGAACTAAATTAAGAACTAAATTATATTAATAACAAAAGTTTTACAATATCAAAATAATATTAAAAATAATAAAAAAGTAAAGTAAAAGTACTAAAGTTACTTAAAATTAAAAATAATTTTTTTGAAATAATTTAATATTAAAATCGGGCCGGGCCGGGCCGGGCTCAGGCCAAAAAAATCTTACCCGCGGCCCGTTTTTTGTCCAAGCCTATTTTTTGGGCCTATATTTTTACCCAAACCCTCTCATTTTTCGGGCGGGCTTTCGAGCCGGACCGGACTGCCCGGCCATGCACACCTCTACTTAGCTGACTTCTTTAATAATAATTATACTAAAAACAATCATGTTTTATACTAAAAACGATCAGAAAATGGCATGTAGGAGAACGTGCGGAAAAAAGATGACTCGCAAGGTTTATCAACTTTATTCTATTTGATTTTATTAGAGTATGAATATTATTTTGGGAAGATATTTTTTTAGTCAGTTGAACAATAATATCATAATGGGGAAGGAGAAAAAAATTTGTAAAGACATGGATTGAACTTTAAATCTTACGTCAATACATTTGAAACCCGTAGAAATTATAAAATATTCAAGAGTAAACTACACTAATAGTCCTTCATTTTGATCTCAATAATAAAACAGTCACTCTACTTTCAACTTAATCAATTTTTAAAAAATAATAAATCAGTCACTAATGTTATCAAAAAGTAACAAATCAGTCACACACTAATATTTTCTGTTACAGGCCTAACGAGACAAGTGATGTGGTCAATTAACTTATTATGGTGGAAACCCAAGATAAGAACCAAACAAAACAGTAAAAAAAGAAGAGAAGAAGAAAAAGAACAAGAATAAGAGAAGAAATGCAAATGTTGTAACAAGGAAAATTGTAAAACCCAAATTTTGTCTGGCCCAATATTATTAACAGTCCAATTATAAAATTTAAAACTCATTTAAACCTAAACTTAAAAACCAAAACAAAAAACCTAAAGCCCAAACTATAGCCCAAAATTGTACAAGCCCATGACCCCCAAAAAATTAGCAAAAACAGAAAAACCCTAGCAGCAGTGCGCGTCGCTCCCCACGTGCCTGGTCAGCACGTCCAACACTCGAGGCTCAACTACCCCCTGGCCCCGTCTTATCACCTGCACCTCCAAATACCTGCAAACAGCGAGAAAAGAGGACAAAAAAAGCAAAAAGATAGCAGCAAGAAACAATAGAAAATAGTAGTAAACAATAGACTAAAGCCTTGGTATTCGGCTATAAGAAAGCCTCAAAGGCACAATGTAATTTTTTTTTTATAGATGATTTTAATACAAAAGCACACAAGCAAATATATAAAAAAAAAAGGTTCAAAAGGTGTTCATCGGTTCTTTCTTTCTTTTATTTCTTGTTTATTACATTTCCTTTTTCACAAATCGGTTACAATATAAACTAAAAAGGGGGAGAAGAAACTCACCTGGTGATCGAGTTTTCGACACCGTGAAAAACAGAGGTAGTCACCTCCGAGGAAAGGTGGCCGAAAACAGAAAGGTTTCTTGGGTTTTTTGGGGGGTTTTGGTTAGTTTTTCAGGGGTTTCAGTGTCGAAAATGGGCTCAAGAGGTCAAAAATATTAAAAGAGGATCTTTTTGGTTCCTCTGGCCACCGTGGACGGCGGTGCCGTCGCTGGCTACCGGCGGCTGCCACGGTGGTCCGGCGCCGGAGCCCAAGCCGGACGTGGGGAGGCTTGAGAGAGTTTTGAAGAAATTTTTTCGTTTTTTTTTAAAGGAGAGGCTGAAAATGAAATTTTAGAAAAATTTTGGGCTTTTATAATGCATCAAAACGGCGCCGTTTCAAGGTGTCCTGAAGAGCCCCAAAACGACGTCGTTTTGGGACCGACCCGAAGACCAGACCCGCTTGTACCTAGGATCCGCGTGTTTTTTAAGCGGAAGGGATATTTCCGCATTCAACCCTTCCTCTTTTTCGATCGGTCTCAATGTGGTCCTATCCTATTTTCGTTATTTTGATTTTCTCCCCAAATTTTCATTTTTGTTTTGATTTAATCCTCGAACCTTTTAACAGGCAAACACATGAAACGGTGTCATTTTGGGGACACGAGAATATTTCTCATTTAGTCCCTGTATCGTTGCGTGTGTTTTACTTTAATCCTTCGATTGGCCCTGTCCTTTCTTTATTTTTGAGATTCGTCCCAAAATGTTGCCCAAATTGCAAATTAATCCTTAGTCACTTAGTTTCAACTCTCTCTTTTTTTATTTCACTTATTTACTTTTATTTATCTATTATTATTATTCCTTCATCTTTTCACATTAAAAAAATTAGATTATTCATTTTTTAAATTGTGTATTTTATTACCTTTTTTATTTTTATTTTTTAATTTAATTTTAATGTTTTCTTGTTGTTTGTAGTTTTATTATTTCTATTATTATTATTTTCATGTTATATTTACTCTTTTATTATTATGCACTTCCTATCTTCATTTTATTTTATTTTAAGTCATTTTATTTATTTTGTTGTTGCAATTTGATTATTAATATTGTCATTATTAGTATCATAGTTTCTATTTTTTTTATTATTCATCTTTTTAATACTCTACCTAAATTATTATCCAACATTTTTTAACTATTTGTTCATTATTTTACTTCTAAATTTAATATTATATGTATATCTATTTATCTTCAAATTTGGTATTACTTCGAGTTGTTCAATTTATTTATTTATATAATTTTAATTTTTTTAACCAATTTTTTATTAATGATTCTTTTTTATTTATTTACATTCTCATTATTTCTTTTATTTTCGTTTCGTAGCATTTCTAATTGGATCATATTTTATGTGTATTCTTTTTTTTATATATTTTTATATATACATACTTTTTATTACTCCGTTTTTATCTAGTTTTTGTTCATTTACTTGTTTATTATTACGTATATTCTTTTAAAATATAATTGTTTATAATCTCCTATTTTCGCAAAATTTTACTATTATCATCATCATGTTATTTTACTCCTTCTTTGTTACTTACTTATTCTTTTTAATACTTTCATGTTTATTTTTACACATATTCCACTTTCTTTCGTTACTACTTTTTATGTACATCATTGTCTAATTGATATTAGATTTAATTGATAATTGCCATTGCATACTCGTTGTTTCATCATTATAGATATGTCGTTATGTTGCTTATTCGTGTTATCATTCTATTATTATTCCAATCACATCATAAGCCATGTTTAAATGTTCATTCTTTACACTATAACTCAAATAAAATAAATATGCATAGTTTTAAATATTACATGTGTAATCATTCGAAAAATTTGAGAATTAAGACAATGTTCTGTATTTGGAAATTCAAGGAATTGTGCCCTAACGTGCTGGGTCGCGATTTTTTTCGTTTGATCCAAATGGCCGAATATCCTTTTAAAATAATGCATGAGTTTTGAAAATTAAAAGACAAGCTTATTCTTGAGGTTTTAAAATGTTGTGTCCTAA
The DNA here is from genome assembly GCA_025698465.1 of Gossypium longicalyx. Classification (NCBI taxonomy): domain Eukaryota; kingdom Viridiplantae; phylum Streptophyta; class Magnoliopsida; order Malvales; family Malvaceae; genus Gossypium; species Gossypium longicalyx. The sequence continues at coordinate 22,407,228 of CM047007.1, forward strand.
CGTGCTGGATGTGACATTTTATTACTTCTGGACAAGAAGGTCTTTAGCATCCGCTTCGATTTATTCAAGCATTTTTGTAAAATTAACATTAATAAAAAGGAGGATCGTATTTTTAAATTCTTACTGATTTTCAACTTTCGACATTAAGACATTAATTAATTGATTAAGTACCAATTTTGGGCGTGACGAGAATGCTAATCCTTCCTCGCACGTAACCGACTCCCGAACTCGTTTTTTCAATTTTCGTAGACTGAAATCATTCGTTTTAATAAATCGAAATATTTTATTAAAACGACTACATTTCTAGGTGATCCAATCACACCTAAATAAAAAGGATTGGTGGCGACTCCCAATTTTCGTTTTTCATTTTCAAAATATAAAGTCGATCCCCGTTTTCAAAAAAGTGATTTCGACAAAAACCATCAAAGATCCAAACTTTTCCTGCCTCACCATTTATTCAGCTATGATTTTCATATTCATTAGTTAGATCTAATTTTAGCTTTTAAATGAGGTTATATTCAAACTGAGATTTGATTAAGAATGCTTCATATTCGGTTTTGAGTGAAATTCAATTTAAGAATCATGTGAAAGAAACAATGACTTGATTTATTTGGTGGACAAATATTATATTTTTGCAGTGAAGAATATGAGAAGAGAGGAAAATAGAGGGGAAGAAGAAATGGAAAATAAAGAAAAAAAAGAAAAAAATTAAATTATTCAAAAAAGTAAAATTATAGTGACTAGTTTTAACAAATAGAAAATATTGAAAAACTATGTTAAATGAAATGTAGAAAGGAGGAAAATAAAGGGAGAAGGAGAAGAAAATGGAAAATAAAGAAAAAAAAAGTGAAGTTCAAAGAACATAAAAGAAAAAAATTAAATTACTCAAAACAAAAAAAAAAGATAGGGACCAATTGTATAATTTAACCTAAAATTTTTGTTTGAAATGATGATTTAACGTGCTAAGTCGGCTTACTGTTACATTATTAACAGCAATTAACGCTCAATAACTAAATGTTGCAATATGATAACCTAAGTAACTTAAATGTAACTCAAGACAAACAAAAGTAACTATTTTGATAGTTTATCATATGTATGTTTTGGGTAAGTTATTTAATTGTATATAAATACCCCCTAATACTAGAGGTCACATATTGCTATATACTGCAGAACAGGTTTGGGATCAAATTATATAATGCAAATGAGTGAACAACGATCGGGCGGATACCTTCCAACTGTTTGGGACCCTGAACTCATCCAATCCTTTACCCCTCCGTGCACGGTTAGTGTCTTGTCTGCAGCATAAACCTTAGCTCAGCTTCTATTCAATTTGTTGGCTAATTAATGTCATCATGTTTTTCTTTGGCTGCTTTTACATGCAGTATGAGAGTGATGGACATCGTCTGGAGGAGCTGAAACATGCTACTCAGCTTTTGTTTAAATCACAAACTCGGCCTGAAGATATGATCAACAAAATGCAACGACTAGATGTAGCCAAACACTTTAAGAAAGAGATCAAGGAGTTTCTTACTCATCTTGATCCCAATACTCCAACTGATCTATTTACAGTGGCCTTGCAATTTCGCCTTCTGCGTCACTATGGTTTCTCTGTCGGTTCAGGTTTATACTAACTTTAAATTAAATTCTGTAATTATCTATGAAACGGTACCGATGCTCAACATAACGTCATAAAAAGAAGAAAAATAAGAGAATTACTTTCATGAACAACATTATTTTTAATTTATTATTAATGTAATTATAATTGTACTAATAGCTAACGTGCTGATTATGGTGGGAAAAAAAAAATCAAACAGATGTGTTTAATAAGTTCATGAACAGCGATGGGAAGTTCAAGGAGTGCTTAAGTGAAGATGCAGCAGGGCTGTTGAGCTTGTATGAAGCTTCACACCTTGGGATGCATGAAGAAGATGTTCTTGATGAGGCCAAGGCCTTTAGCACTAAACATCTAAAATTGGCATTGGACAAGTTGGAGTTGGAGAAGGATTTAGTCCAACAAATCAAAGAATCACTTGAAGTTCCATTACATTGGAGGTTGCCTAGAATGGAGGCTCGAAACTTCATCAATATCTACCAAAGAGATAAAAATAAGAAGTTAGCTTTGTTGGAACTTGCTAAGTTGGACTTCAATCTTTTGCAGTCAGTTTACCTCCAGGAGCTAAAGGAGCTCGCAGAGTAATTCTCCTACACCATCTTAGAAAAAACTCTTAACACAAAGTCAAAATGGCAATCATTTTCATAGATACTAGAATTAGTCCCCAGTTCATAATTTTTCCTAATTCAATTAGTTATCAAATCTTAATCAACCTTTAATGCATCACCCTCTTCAGATATGTTATTTAAAAATAAAATATTTTATTTTATTTTTAAAAATATTATTCGAATAAACATGAATATGAATACTAAATCACCATGTGAGTATGTGAGTGAATGTTCTAATTATTAATATTCAAATCAATCTCATATAGTAACTTTCTAATTTTTCATTTGGGATTGAGTATGAACCCAATTAATATATATAAGTTAAAGTGTGATTTTAAATACATCATTAAAAATAAATTAAAATTTAAAATAATAATCTAGGAATAATTTTAAATTAATTAAATCTTTATATTCTTATAATTAAACTTATTTTTTTAGTTTTTGAATTTAAAAATATAAGTAGAATTATTAATAATTAAATTATTAAGGCTGCTAGAATTTGGGTGGTTTTTTTTTTTCTTAATTGTCCAAATGCCGTTATTTTACCTTTTAAAAACAGAATAAATATAATGTTACTTTATATTTTATCCATTTTAAAATTTGACATGTAGTTTTCAAAAAACGAAAAATTGACAAGATATCATATATAGCTATTTCATATTAACGTTGATATCTTGGTTAAATATCTCAATATCCGCAACTTCTGTTTTTTATCTTCTTATTATGAATTTTCTTTTACCAAAAAAAAAAAAAATGGAAATGATGGGCAGGTGGTGGAAGGGGTTGAAGATGAAGGACAAGCTGCCATTTGCAAGAGATCGGATGGTTGAGTGTTATTTTTGGGCAATGGGGAGTGTTCCTGACCCAAAGTTTTCCAAATGCAGGAGAAACTTGACAAAATTTGGAAGCTTAGTGACAATGTTAGATGATGTATATGACATTTATGGATCAATGGATGAGCTTCATAAATACACAACTGCTGTGAAAAGGTAACTTATCTATCATTACTTTGTTGCTGCTCCTAAAAGTAACTTATATTTATATATCCATATACACATTATTATTATAAGCCTTGTAATAATATAGTGTTGTTAAATTCAATGACACTAGTGTAGTTAAATAAAATCTAAAAATTAAAATTATAAAATATATTTATAATAATAGCTTAACTCCGTGACATTAATCCAATTAAAAGAAAACATAAAAACTAAATTACATGCAGGTGGGATCTTGAGGCTATAGAGGAACTCCCAGAGTATATGAAGGTGTGTTATAAGGGCATGTACAACCATGTGAATGAAATGGTGGAGGATGCATTAAAGACTCTTGGCCTGTATATCTTACCCTATATCAAGGATCAGGTACGTATTCAATATGCTAACCAAGAAAATACAAGCTGCCAATCACTAATTAAGGGACATCTTATCATTTATCATATTAATTTGTGATCCATATGTCTTTAAAATTAGATAATTAATTATTATTCTTATTAATTCTAATTATGAGTATGAATCTTTCTTTTTCTTGTTAATTACTTACATAATTAAATAAATGTTATTGCAGTGGATGTGTTATGTGCAATCGTTGCATGTAGAAGCAGAATGGTATTATGGAGGATACATGCCAACAACATTGGATGAACATTTGAAAAATGCATGGATCTCAGTTGGCATTGCTGTTAGTTTGGCCTACATATTTCTTGCAATACTTGAGGATTCCAACTCACTCAATCAATGTGAATTGCAATTATTCGAGCAGTGGTCCAGCTCTGACTTATTTTATCTGCCTTCCTTAATTATCAGACTTTTGGATGATTTAAGCCCTTCCGAGGTACACAACGATAAATAAAGCTTTTTGTACATTCAAATGAATAAGATATGATTCTTTGTACGTAAAATAAAATTAAATAAAATTTTTATTTTCTAACATGAAATTATTGGACCATTTTGAAGGTCGAGATGGAAAGAGGGGAGGCAATAAATTCAATCCAATGCTACATGATACAAGAAGGAGTGTCTGAGGAAGAAGCACGAGATCACATAAAAGACTTGATATGTGATTTATGGAAAAAGCTTAACAAGTCGGTTGCTCATTCTTCTCTTCCGACTGGCTTCGCCGAAGCTGCATTGGCTATGGTAAGATGTGTTCAACGAATGTATCAATTTGGTGATTGGTTTGGCATTCAAAGCAAGGCAAATAAAGATTGTCTGAACTCTTTATTGTTCAACGGCGTTTAGGTTGGATGTTTGTTTGTACTTACAGATACCCTCTTTTCATTAGATTGTTTTCTATGGTTGCATCTAGTTGTGTCCTTTAAGGGAGTGCTTTGCAAGTTAAATGGGATTTATATTAGAGTGTGGTGTGTTTTAGTTTTCTATTATTGCAAGTCGTTTGGTTTGTTGTTGAGTGGCAAGTCTCTTTGGTGAACTATTCTTAATAAGTAGATCATAATATGAGTGAATAAAATATTTTATATTTATAAAATATTTATAAAATCCTAGCAATAAATTATTATGGTTGAAGAGCAAGAGATTTATCTTGTGTTAAATTTTTAAATAATATTTTTCAATTATTTTATTTGAAATATTATATAAAAGTATGAAATATGAAAAATACCCTTATAATAATATTAGCTACACTTTAAATTAAAAGTATTTTAATAATTTCACAATTAAATTAATTTCGAGAAATATTAAATTAACGCTAACATATATTACAATGACAAGCCAAAATAATAACACAACTTCCTTATTACATTCATATAATATATTCAAACAATTGATAATAACAATAATAATATAATATTGAATAAAAAACACTTATGATTTTACTTTCAACATTAGACAAATCTAATAACTAATACTAGTCAAAATAATTTCTAACAACTTTCATAACACTAATAACATCAAAACAGAAAAAGAAATTACTTACATAATAAAATATGTCACACCTTAAAATTGGGCTTAAAAGTTTTAAGAGTAAAATGGAGATTTTAACTCTAATGAGTTCGGAAATTTCGTTAGCATGGTATTTGAAAATGTTTTTGTCTATGACATTTTAAAAATTAAAACAAGTTTTGAAAATAATATTCAAAAGACTTTCAAATTTGAAATAAGGACTAATTTATAAAATGGTCTAAATTATGAGTTTTAAAAGGCAATTAAATCTAGGATGGTAGAATTAGATAAGATAAAACCTAAACTCTAAACTCTAAACCCTAAACCATTATATTATAAAGTAGAGGCCCATGAATCTATTTTCTGTTTTTTTTATTAGTGCTTAGCCCTTGAATCTAATTAAATCTAAAAAGAATACAGAATATAAAAAATAAAAATTTACTTTTAGAGTTTAGGGTTTAAAATTTAGGGGTCTGATACAAGTCCTCTGGAGAGAGTGCCAAAGTAACAACAACGTCTCTCTATCATCGCAAAATTGATGATTTGTTCACCCAAAAATTATTCAACCAAGCAAAGCTCGTAATTGATATCAACACCTCCTACCTTAATATATAAAATAAATTAGAACTTCAATTAAAATTTAATAAAAAAATTGACATTATATTGAGGAAGGGGCACCTATGGTGAAGGTAAAGGATGGCTGGCATCGACCTTGTCCCCTCCTCCCAAAAAAAATAGTAAAATTACTTTAGAACCGTTTTAAAAATTGTAAAAATATTAAAATTTCATTTTGAACTCTAAACATATCAAATTTATTTATGGCCCTCCAAGAAAAAAAATTCAAACTTCGCCTCGAACTGGGCAGAATATTTGTCCTCTCCCTATTTTATCAAATTACGGTTTTAACGAAAAGAGAGGTCCCAATATTCTATCGCGTGAGAAAGTAGATTCAAAAATAGCGAATATTATACAAAATGACTCTTTGTCCCTACCATACTTGTCTTAGGCTTAGTTTGGATGGGCGGTGTGTTTACCTCCGGTGAGGTTAAAAACAGCAGTGGCGGTGAGATTAGTTACTGTAGCGGTGAGATTAGAAACAACGGTGGAGTGTGTGTTTGGATTCAAACGCAGCTGTAGCGGTGAGGTGAAAATAAAAAATGACTATTAAGGACATTAGATTAGAATTGATATATAATAGAAGTTTTTAAATTATTTTACTTATATAAAATTATTAAAATATGTGAATTTATAAATTCATTTAATAAAATATTAAAATGTATCTTCCAATATTTTATTATAAATATTTTAATGAATTATATAATCAATTTAAATTATTTATTAGATAAAATGATAATAATTTTTAATTTTTTATAGTTAAATATTCTTTTATAACAATGATAAATATTATTTTCGCAAATAGTAACATTATACTTGATCAAATTTTGAAGTATCTAAACGAATGATTTTTAATAAAAAATATATATATATATAGTAACATAAGACATAACAAGTTTCATTGTTACTAGAAATTAGGTTATGATACAAAATTGTTTTCACAAATATTGATTCATTAAACTATTTGCAATGGTTTCCCTTAACATTGCAATTTCAAGGTCACATTCACTGTTAGAAGAACTCGATTCATCTCTATCAAAATGGCCTGAAGAGATTGGCATGTCGGGTATATTCTCAAATTATCGAAAATCCTCATCATTTGACCAAGCATGTCTTCGAATGTAATTATGCAAAACCATTGTTGCAATAACTATTAAAACTTGCTTGTTGAATGAATAGCTTGGAATATCTCTTAATATTGGCCATTTTTTTCCACACTCCAAATGTTCGTTCAATCACAGAGCGTAACGAAGAATGGGCATGATTAAAAATTTCTTTTTTTCCAGATGCTCGATGATTACCTCGATGAAAGTCAGGTAAATGATATCGTTCCCCCCTATATGGATCTAGAAAACCTGCCATTTTTGGATATCCTGAATCCACAAGATAATATTTTCCTACAAAAAAGTAAAACATAATATCAAGTCTAAAAAAAAAATTAAAAATTTTAATATTGTTTTTTTATGTAAAGATTAATTAAAAAAATAAAAGTTCAACCTGGTGGAGGGTGTGGAAACTTTAACTCTTGTTTTCTAAGTGCTTGCAAAAATTCTCTCATGTCATGTCTTTGTTCCTTTCCAACCAGAAATGCAAAAATAAAGCACATGTTGAAGTCACAAACTGCCATAATATTTTGAGTTGGTTCACCTTTTCGTCCGATATAAGGTATTTGACAAGAAGGCGAAATGCATGCTTTTATGTGTGTTCCATCTATGGCCCTAATACAATCCTTTAAAATAAATACAAGTAATGAGATAAAAGTTAGAAATAATTTATATTTTAAAAATATAAAGATTGTGTAAATTTTACCTTAAAGTGAGGCCAATATCTTGTATCATGTCGAATATGGTTCGGTACTTCCTCGAATTGACCTTCAGTGGGTTTAATCATGTCTATTCCCATTCGAGCAAATATATGTAACATATCAAGAAAAAATTCGACTAACAGCTTTCCCAGATCGTTGAAATCCCTTCTCTGCAGCATTTGAATTTGATTCTCTATTTCTAAGAATATACAATGATAATGCTAACTTCTCCATCGTAGATACATTCCCATGCTTTAAGCCATAATTGGTTTGCAAATCATGCAACAAGCTGTGAAATATATTTTTTGGCATCCTAAAACTATTCATGCAACAACCATCATGCCCATTTAATACTTCGTCCACCCACATTTAACCTGTATAATTTGAATCCATACACGGTTGCTTAGTGAAATAAGTTTCATGGTGTAGCAATACACTGCTTAACACTTGTTCTTCCTCTTCATGATAATTGTTGTGCTCAACTTGTGTAACAATTGTGGCTATTCTTCGTTGAGCTTCTTCACTTAATTCAGGGGTATCATAATTCATATAAAAACTATTATACATATTGTTAAATTCATCCATAACCTGAAAAAGTAATCAAATGAAAATAAATTAATAACTTGTGACATTCTATACAACTTAAAAAATTGAATAAAAGCATAGCTAAAAATACCAAACATAAAAAATATCATACATTAGGTTTACATATAAAAAAGTAGATCATACATTAGTTTTGCATATAAAAAAGTAGATCATACATTAGGTTCACATATAAAAAAGTAGATCATACATTAGTTTTACATATAAAAAAGTAGCATAGTTATATTACAATAATAATTCTAATGAGCTTATGGTGGAGGTGATGGATGGTATGGTTGGAAGGGAAATGAGGATGTTGCTACCAAGGATGAAAATGATGCAATTGGATTTTGTTCAGCATACTCACGTCGAAGCCACCAAACCCTAACATCTGGATCTAAGTTCAAAAACACTTCTCGTTTCACCGGTATTTGGACATTTTGATGGCAAAATAGTACAATTCATCTTTTTTTGGAATTTCATCTCCCAAATCACGCAAAGCATCCATTGCATTTGAAATAGTATATCCAGAGTGAGGAAAAACAATTTCATTCACTGACTTCCTTGGAATAGCCATACTCTCACACAGTTTCTCAATATGAGTAGCCAATGAATCTATTGATGATTTTCTACTTGAACTTGATTTTTTTCCTTTACCATGTACAACCCTAAGTGTTTCCTTTCTTCGATTAGGGGTTTCACGAGGAGGGTTTGATGGTACCTCATTAGGAGGGATACTTTCATTCTCATTACTATTTTCATCTGAATCACCAAATCCCTCATTAGGTGTATCATCTCCTATAGGAACCCCACTTGGAAGAACACCAGACGAAGGTGCCCATGCATTCTCTCCAGTGGCTACAATACCACCAAACATTTGCCACATTAAATCATTCAATCGTGGTTCAATTCCTTTCTTCTTAAATCCTTTAAAATCAGGATTTTCCTACATAACATGTTAAATGTTATACTCAGATATATATATTTGTAAATTATTAATTTCACCAAACTTTATGCATTAAAATAATGATAAAGTTAACATTAACCTGTATTTTTTCAGCCCACCATTCTTCGGTAGCATTGACTGTCTTTTTAGATGGACACCATCCAATACCTATAGATTCCTTAAGCAACTCCCTCCATAACATCCATTCCTTTTTTAATGTATCCCACTTGTTTTTCAATTGAGGTTTTCCATAATTTTTTTGAGTTTTTGCTTGAAAAAGAGCAACAACATTTTCCCATCCTTTTGAGTTTAGATGAGTTGTCGGTCTATTACAAGCATTGACTTCATTCACGCAAAGTTCACAAAATATCAATGTCAGCTCATCATCTCAAACAGCTTTTGTTGCTAAGGTACTATCTCCCTCCACAAATTTTCGTGTCTTTACCATCTATTATCATTATTTTGATTTTAAATGTCAACCAACATAAAACCATAAATATATAATTAGATATAATAATATAGTTTCATAAAAAATTAAGAATAACACATCAGAAAAAGATGAAAGCCATAAGATGAACAGTAAAGAAAAAATTCTCAAAGATCCGTGGTAAACAATAACGAGGATATAGAAAGGATAATTGATTATGACTATCTTTTCAAAAGTGTAAGCAAATTTGAGCAGTTTGGTTTTTCTTAGCAACACTAGTCATCAAATTTTTACATTAATCTAAAAAAAAAGCATGCATTTAATCACTCAAGGTTATGGCATCAATCTCATAGTATAACTAATTATTTATGATTATTTACTTTTAAAATTTTAATAATAAGCTATTATTTATTAAAAATATAAGAAATAAGTACGATTTTGAAACAATTTAAAATAATTAAAAAGAAATTTAATTTAATGATCAAAATAAATTTAAATTTTCAATGATTAAAAATATTTATTATTTAATTTATTTAAAGTTTTAAAATTACATTAATTTTAAATAGATCTACAAACTGAGAAAAGAAAAGACAATGAGAAAAAGAAAAAAGAAAGGGTTGGAGGGGGAAAAAAGAGAGGTGACTTTTTTTAAATAGACTTCCGGATAGACTTTTTTTTAATAGACTCTTAAACATTAAATATTCAATACACGATTAATATCATTGAATTAAACAAATTGATAAACTGATATGGATTTATACTAATTTACCTTTACTTTAAAGAATAATTTTTAAATTTATATATTTATCGTAATACAAAATCATAATTTTAAAAATTAAATATTTATATTAGTTTGTTATTATTTTCTAAATATTAGTATTGTTGAAATGCTATAAAATGTAATTAAATCATTAAAAAATTGCCTTAGTTGCATATAAATTATTTTAGTAAATTATTAGTTTTTTAGTAAAAAAGATATTAGTTTTAATTTCATTTATTTAAATTAATATGCGCAAAACTTAATATTTAAATTATTTAGCATTCTGAAAAATCAATTTATTATTAAATAATTGATTTAAAATTGAAAGTATATTAGTTAAATATTTAAGAGGTTAAAAATAATGTAAGAATTTAGTAAAAAATTGAAAATATCTCTCGGACTCATCTATTAGAAAGATTGGTAAAAAATTGAAAGTATCTCTTGGACTCATCTATTATTTTAGTAAATTGAAAGTATGCATTCAATATTGCTAATTAACTTTAGAGGCAGTAATCCACCAAAGATGCATTCCTACAACAATTCTGGCGATAACAGAGTAGCTAAGAATTATATCAATGCCATATAGGTGATCAATTACTTACAATTTCAAACACAACACCGTCGAAGGCAGTATGATACTCAAAATTTGGAGTTGGAAACTCAGGAGTGGGATAAGCAAAAGTAAGAGGAAGCTCAGGGCAGCCCAAAATGATGTACCTACAAGAGAAAAGTAAGCATAAACAATATAGAAAAAATGTATTATGTTTCAACATTAAAAACTTTAACTAGAACCAGAAGCATAATTATGTCTCAAGCATTAAGATTACCAATCATATTTAAATTTATTTACGTTTGACCCTGAAAATATTGCCCCCCAAGTTAGACTTCTATGGTTGTTGGTCGGTAGTTTCTGTTGGATATGTTCTACAGTTTTCTCTTCACTTCAAAACAAAATTATTTTTTAGTTAAGTAAAAAAGGTTGCTGGTAGGTACAACTCAAAGACCAAACTGCTGCAGTAAGTCTCTTTCAATATATTTACTAATTTTTCTCTTCATTGAATCACTAGTTTTCTAATAAACAATTATTTGCAGATGATATATGAATTTACTGCGAAGCACATGCTTAGTTACGAACCAGAAAAATCGTCAGATACTATAGCCCTAAACTTATCCAACTTCTTGGAGGGACTGATGGCATTTCCTATACGCGTCCCCAGTACAGCTTTCTACAAATGTAAAAAGGTAATCCATTCAAGAAAACTAGAATTCCCAAAACGGAATTAAAATTTTTATATATAAACATGGCAGAGGCAGCAAAAAGTAATACAAGTAATAAGTAAATTAGTGGAAGAGAGAATGAATTCGGGAGAAGGTGGACGAATTAGCAAAACAGATTTTCTCGACCAAATTGTGGAAGACATGAGGACAAAATCATTCTTGACAAAGGAATTTGCCACTCATGTTCTCTTTGGAATCCTCTTGGCTAGCTTTGAGACTATTTCTTCCACTATTGCCTTAGCCATCAAGTATTTATCTGACCATCCTTCTTTACTACAACAACTTACGGTACCAAGATATATAATTATTTAATATTTTCTTTCTTTTTTCTTATATATATATACTTGTATAATTCATTATCTGTAAATTTATATATATTTTTTAACTCTTGACAAAAAGGAGCATGAGCAGATTCTTAATAAGAAAAGAAGAGATTGTAATCCTGGACTTGAAGATGGACTTGAATGGGAGGATTACAAATCCATGCATTTTACTCATAACGTTAGTCATATATATCATCTCTCTCCCTTTATATACAGCCAAGGAGACTAGTGTAAATGATTCGACCGTTAAATCTATTGATATAATTATATATATATATATATCATGCATATAAAATTTTTAATCGATACAATATTTTTATTATATCGATCTAAAATATATATTCAACAGTTGAAATTTCTTTCATAAATTAAATAGTTTAAATTTGCTTAGCCCACTTCAAAACAAAGAAGTGATTGATAATTTCAGTGAAGCTAATATATTAGGGAAAGGTGGATTTGGGATTGTTTATAAAGGTGTATTGCATGATGGGACACAAATTGCAGTCAAAAGGATGGAATGTGTTGGTGAAGGTACTAAAGGAATGGCTGAGTTCCAAGCTGAAATTGCAGTGCTTTCAAAGGTTAGGCATTTGGTTGCTCTTTTAGGTTATTGTATCAATGGTAATGAGAGGCTTTTTGTTTATGAGTACATGCCTCGTGGTACCCTTTGTATCCGGGTTAAGCATCAGGATCTTATACATATTATTCAGGGCTACATCTGTAGTGCAAGAGTTGTCATAAAATCTACATCAGACATCTCAATGATCAAAATAGCAAATATGGTTTCAATAATAAGAATCTACTTTTTAGACAGAAACAATAAGATATCATGCGTCTTATTTGCATCTCATATGGGTAAATTTTGAGCATAACAAAGCTCAAGAAAACTAAAATATTAAACTTAAAATGACTGGTAATAGTAGTAAAAATCTGGCCTATATTCCTATGAGCTAAAATGAGCTACAAACAAAATGTAGAATAAAAGAACGTCTAACTTCTAATTCAAGGTCTAATATGGGAGGGAGATTGTATTAAACTGACAAAACATACTATAAAGGCTCTTACTAGACATTGGGACTTTGAAAGGCATCTGACTATGCAATCTCTGGATACTATATCAACGTTATCAATCTAAGCAAAGAGTCTAGAACGCTCTTACTAAGCATTGGGAATTTGGGACATCAGAAGTACTAAAAGTGACATAAGGAAACCATCTAACTATGCAATCTCTAGATACTTTAACCATGTTAACAATTTCAGAAAAAGAGACTACAAAGCTCTTACTTGGAAATTTGCGACATATGGAAGCACTAATATAAAAATCTCTCAAAAACTAAAGTTTTGAAATTCCCCACTCTTACGGAGCCAATTATAAGACTAATGCACGATTAAGGTTTAGCAATGCACTGTAAGCACCTTTACCGCTTTTCTACCCTAACTTGACTTCCTTAAAAGATCAGAACGAAGGCACATATTGTTTAGTAAACATTTTACCACCTTGAGTCATTTGTTTGATAAAATGCATGGACATATCTCATCCTTCAAGCACGGTTCATAAGATCTAAAAATAGAATTTGAGGAACCCCAGCATCATAACATCTTATTTTGGATAACATAAGCCCAATCATCAATTCTGCTCTATTCAGTTCCAAGTTTATGGCTACAACACAAATGTTAAACCATATTTCCCTAAATTTAATGCTGCATTTCCTAAAAATGCTAAAAACATGTTACACAGAGAGAAGAAAGATAAAGAATGAAGTTTTATGACCTCCTCTGCCTGTTTTACTTCTAAAGGGGGCAAATCAACAGCTGCAGAAACAACCATTTAAGAGAGTGTCCATCTAATTTACAAAAACCCAATCCGTAGCTCCAAAGGTTGAACCGCAAACAATGAAGTTTTTGTTCACAGAAAAGGCCAAAGTCACAGAAATCGGTCTAGTGAACTTCATTTACATACATTTGGGTGCCTACCAAAGGTTGAACCGCAAACATTTGGGTGCCTACCATTTACATACAGAGGATCCATTTACAAACTGTGAATATGGTAGCAAGAAGAAACAAAGAATATGGTAGCAAGAAGAAACAGAGAATATGGGAATGAAAAGAAATTACTTATAAGAAGAAACAGAGAGACTTTGCGCTTCACAGGCTTGTCGGTCGTTGGAGGAGTTGAAGAGCTTCACAGAGAATTTGGTTGTTTTCTTCACAAATCTGAAAATAAATAAGGTTCGGGAAGGAATTAGGCCAAAATTTCAAGGATAAAATGGTAAAAAAATAAATAAAAGTATGTCTATTTTCCCAGTTGTCTTTAATTGCTGCTGAAAGCTTCAATCCCATTTCAAAGACCAAAGATGAGATTGAAATGAAATTTCACCATGACCGACTAGTGAACCAAGCAAAGCGAGCTTCGGTGAGGTTGGGTAACCCAACTGAAACTCACTGGTGAAAAAAGCGGTACCAAAGGCAGCCTTAGTCCTATAAGGTCTTTTCAATTGTAAGCTGAGCTTTATAAATGATAATAATAATAATAATAATAATAATAATAATAATAATAATAATAATAATAATAATAATAATAATAAAGCAAATGTTTATAGGATGAAAAATAAAAATTGAGAAACGTTAGTTAGTTGTTTTTTTTTAATTTATCGATTTACGTTATTTTTATAAAGAAAAAGAAAAACGCGTTTTATGGGTTATGTTTTCACTGTTCGATAGTGAAAATGCCTCTTGTAAGGCACGTTTTTAGTCATGTCAACTAAAAACGTGTTATACAGGACGTATTTTCAATGAAAATTGACAAACTAGTTCTTTTGGTCAAATGGTTAGATACGTTAGTATATTTGTCCTTGAGTCTCGGGTTTGATTCCTCTCCTACTCACATTTGTATTTTTTATTTCATGTTGTCTTAAGTTTTTTTATTTTTAATTAATATTTTTTACACATTAGTTCTTTTGGTTAGATGGTTAGATAATTATAATTTCATTCTTCAGTCCTAAGTTTGATTCCTCTTATATGTATTTGAAATAATTATTTGAAAAATTTCACCTATAATAAACATAATGATTTATGAAATATTTCACATATAAAATTTTTTGAAATATCATACCTACAATATAGATGAAAAAACAATAATGTGTGAAATATTTTACATATTTGAAATAATAATGATATTTGAAATAATTATTTAATTTTATAATATTAGAAATCACCATACTCCCACAATATACGTGGAGAAAATAAATATTAACATATAAATATTATATATAAATAAAAATATATTTAAAGAATTAATTAATATTTTTAAAAAATAATTACATATTTATTATTTGATTTTTATAAATAAAAAAGAGATGAATTAAAAAAAACATAAAACAATATATTTATTAATTATATTAAAAAAAAAGCTTAAAACAACATAAAATAAAAAATACAAATTAAAATACTTATAAGAGGAATCAAACTTAGGACTCAAGAATGAAATTACAATTATCTAACCATATGACCAAAAGAGTTAATGTGTCAAAAATATTAATTAAAAAAACTTAAAACAACATGAAATAAAAAATACAAATATGAGTAAGAGAGAAATCAAACCTAAGACTCAAGAACAAAAGTGCTAACATTTAACCATTTAACCAAAAAAACTAATTTGTTAAGTTTTAGTAAAAACGTGTCTTTTGAAACACATTTTCAGCTGACATGGTTGAAAACGTGCCTTGTATAACACGTTTTAACAACATAATTTCTCTTCTTCTTTTTTCGTAATATCTTGATGAATTAGCCCAAATGTTGTATCTCTATTTTCGGTTTTTAATAAATACGGTAAAGAAGAGTTTTTAAACCCAAAAGGTACATGTGAAGTTTTGTCTCAAGTAAATGTGAAATGAACCTCAGAAGTACATTTTGTTCATTTATTTATTGTTGAAGTAGGTAGAAATTATTATTCTTCTGATTCCCCAAACTGGTAAGAAACTGAAACTAGACACAAATCATGTTTTCTTCTTAAAGAAGCACCGGAAACCTCAGCCATATCAAGATCTTGCGGATTCATTCCATTAGGGAGCTTCCAATCAAAATGGTAAAGTAGATTTGCGAGTATCAGCTCAACATTGGCAAGGCCAAAAGACATCCCGGGACATATCCTCTTTCCAGCACCAAAAGGAATTAGTTCAAAATCTGTCCCTTTGTAGCTAATTGAACTTTCCAAAAATCTTTCTGGGTCAAACTTGTCTGCTTCATTCCAGTAGTTATGGTTTCTTCCAATTGCCCATGCGTTAACTATGACCCTACTTTTGGCTAGTATTTCACATCCCATCATCTCACACCTCTCTTGGCATTCTCTTGGAAGAAGCAATGGAGCTGGTGGGTGCAATCTTAGTGTCTCTTTGATAACTAGATTGAGGTACTTCAATTCAACAATGCCTGATTCATTAACATCTTTTCTACCAGAAAAGACTTGCCTCACCTCTGCTTGCGCCTTTTGCATTACATGAGGATTTCTTAACAGTTTTGACATTGCCCATTCTACAATCGAAGATGTGGTTTCACCCCTCTCAAGGAACAGATCCTGAAATAGGATTATCAACTTTAATCAAACATCTAAATAAATATTGAAAAAGAAAAAGAAATTGATTAACACTAACCATGAGAGTTGTTTTGATGCCAGAGGTTGCTAAGGGAATTTCATCACCTCCACGATCCTGAATATCCAGGAGGACTTGGACAAGATTGTCTATTTCGTTTTCCTGTTCCATATATGTTCTTAGTTTTGCAGCTCTATGTTGTTGAATGACGTTTTCAAGAATCTCATCCACTTCTCTATGGAGTCTCTTGTGTTTAGGCCTCATACCAAGGGTCAAATGAAGCAATTTGAGGGAAGGATAGACATCAACAATACTGAGACCTCCAAACAACTCTACAATGTCCGGAAGGAGTTACTTGAATGCATCTTGCTGTTTGAAACTCCCACCAAAGGCTGCTCTTGAGAGTATGTTAAGTGATAAAGAGTACAACAAGTTCTTGAGGTTTAATAAGACACAAGAAACCAATGAAGATGGTAAAAACAATAGTATCATTTATTCATATTTAGCTGAATAATCAGCTACCATATTTATACAGACTTTAACAAACTAACTAGTAACTAACTGTTAACTACATCAGTAACTGCTAACTACTAACTGCTACTTAACTAATAACTATAACCATCCATAACTATTTCTATTCCTTAATATGCCTCCAGTTCCTTGATTACTGCTGTTTGTTCTCGTCTAGTAACAACTTTGAGACTCGAACGAAACTTTGTAAACAAAGGAGCAGATAAGGGTTTGGTGAAGATGTCTGCTACTTGATCTTGAGCTGGTACATGCCCGACAATCAACTTTCCAGTAGCAATCTTCTCTCTAACAAAAAATAGATCCAACTCGACATGTTTGAAGTTTGAATACAATACCGGATTAGCCGAGACAGCAACAGCCCCAGAATTATCACACCAAATTGTAGTTTTCTTAAAAGGAGCAACATGTAACTCAGATAGAAGAGATTCCAACTAGACAACCTCGGTAGTTGTATGAGCAAGGCTACGGTACTCAGCTTCTGCAGTAGACCTAGAGACAACTTGTTGCTTCTTAGTTCCCCAAGCCACAGGATTTCCACCAAGAAAAACACAGAAACCTGTGGTGGACCGCCTATCATCGACATCCGTACCCCAGTTTGCATCAGAAAACCCTACTAGATCCAAGCTGACAGCAGCAGTAAAATAAAGGCCATATTCTATAGTACTTTGAAGATATCGAAGAATCCGTTTGACAGCCTTAAAATGCTGATAAGAGGCCTATGCATAAATTCGTATACTTTGTTAACAGCAAAGGTTATATTCAACCTAGTGATAACAACATATTGTAGAGCTCCCACGATGCTCCTATAGTCAGACTCATTTTCAATAGCACTACCAACATGTTGTGACAGACTTGTCGAAGTAGTCATTGGCGTAGGGGAACCCTTTGCTTGATCCATATAAGCTCGCTTTAAAAGATCCTGAATATATTTACGTTGACTGAGGAAAAGTCCATCAGTAGTAGGCACAACTTCAATACCAAGAAAATAGCTGAGAGGCTCGAGATCCTTTAAGGAGAACTGTGTATCTAAGCTTGTGACAAAAGCATCAATGCTGCCTTGATGGTTACCAGTGACAATGATGTCATCCACGTATACAAGGACATACAACAACACCCCTTCACTGTTTCTAATAAATAAAGATCCATCAGACTTTGCTAACATAAAATGAGAGGTAAGCAAGAAGTTTCTGAGTTTAGAGAACCAAGCTTGTGGTGTTTGTTTAAGACCATACAACGCCTTCTTTAGCCTGCAGAGCAAATTCTGACCACCATGCTGTTGTTCAAAACCAGAAGGTTGAACCATGTAGATCTCTTCAGATAAGTCGCCATTAAGGAATGCATTATTGATATCAACTTGTCTCAACTGCTAACCAAATTTTACTGCCAGAGCATGGACAACACAAATTGTAGTTGGTTTTACAACAAGGCTGAAGGTTTCATGAGAATCAATTCCAGCTTCCTAAAGATAGCCTTTTACCACCAAGCGACCTTTATATCGAGCAATAGTTCCATCCGAATGTTGTTTAAGCTTGAACACTCATTTGTAGCCCACAACTCTCCTATTTGCAAGTAGATGGACTAAATCCCAAGTATTATTCCTCAGCAAAGCGTCATATTCTTTTTGAGCAGCTAGGGTCCATTCTTTGCTAGAAAAAGCCTCATCGATCGTGGTAGGTTCAATAACAGTCAGCTCAGTTGAGAAAACTCGGGGCTTGAAAATACCACTCTTAGACCTGGTTTGCATGAGATGCGAGTTAACAGGAGGAGCAGACACCTCTTCAACAATCTGAGGACTACTAGGAACTAAATGTGAGCCATATGAGTGAACAGGCTGAGAGGAAGCATCACTAGGAGAAGGAGGACTACTGTTAGCTACAGTGGCTGGAAACAGACCATCAGCTTACCTGCGCAGCAAGTTAGGAGAGTCACAAAAGACGGACCTAGAAGTATCGAGACCAGGTTGTTGCAAGGGGGAAGCAAGCACTGGAACTTGAGAACGGTGATGCAAGAACTGAGGTCGAACCTCAAGAGGTGCAGTATTACCTATTGAGTCGATGGAACCAGCAAAAGGAAAACATGTTTCATCAAACACCACATGTCTAGAAAGAAACATCTTACCAGTATCATCTAGGCACTTGTTTCCCTTGTGCATAGGACTATAGCCAAGAAAAACACAAGGTTTCGAATGAAATTGCAACTTATGCATATTGAAAGGCCTAAGATACGGATAACACCTGCAACCAAAAACTCGGAGGTGCTTGTAATCAGGTAAAGACTTGTGCAATAGTTCATAGGGAGACTTTCCATCGAGAACAGATGTTGGAAGCTTGTTGATAAGATGGACGGCTGTAATGAAAGCATGCGCCCAAAGATGCATGGGAACCTTAGCTTGAGCTAGCAATGTTATGCCAATATCAACTATATGCCTATGTTTGCGCTCGACCAAACCATTTTGTTCAGAGGTATGGGGACACAATAGGCGATAGTGGATTCCCAACTGAGAAAGAACCTGTGGAAAGGATCGAAACTCGCCTCCCCAGTCAATTTGAAGAACTTTCACCTTACAACCAAACTGAACCTCAATGAATTTATAAAGATGCAGAAATTTTACAAAGGCCTCAGATTTATGTTTAATGAGATATAACCAAGTATATCTAGAATAAGCATCAACAAACGAAATGTAATAGGAATGTCCCTCAGAAGTGACAGAGGCTGGCCCCCAAAGATCAACAACAAGAAGCTCAAAAGGAGCCGAGTACACAATAGAAGAAGGAGAAAAATAAAGTTTATGAAATTTTCCAAGTTGGCATGCTGAACAAATTGAACTCAGCTTAACATTGCTTGCAGCTATATTACATTTTCGAAGAACTGAAATGATAGTTTTATTACAAGGATGCCCAAGCCTTCTGTGCCATAGATCAAAAACAGATGTACTAAGAGTAGGTGTCCTCAAATGAGTAGCACGAATAGAGGCTGGAGAAGACAAGGCAGTGCTGACCCGTGGAGAGGCTAATAGATCAAACTTGTACAGACCATTATGAATGTGGCCCACCAGCAAAATGCTCCTTGTCTTGATATCCTTCACAAAGCAATGAACAGGATGAAATTCAAAATAAACTTGGTTATCTTTGGCAAACTGAGCAACAGATAGTAAATTTTTACAAATTCGAGGAATATGCAGGACATTTTTCAAGTGAAATACTCGACTAGTAGTAGTAAAATGACCTGAGCCAACATGAGCTACAGGTACAGGCAGTCCATTCCCCATGTAAAGCTTGTGGTTACCTGTGTATGGTGCTGCATCTTTCAAATTATCCAAATCACTAGTGACATGATTGGACGCTCCTGAATCAGGATACCAAGTTTTTGTATTCAAAGAATTCGAAAGACATCATTCTTGTTTGGAACCATCAATGGGAACTGAAGCCTTCTTTTGAGAATAACATGCACAAGTCAAATTTGAAGAACCTTGAAACTGATGGCAGTGAGCCTACATAGACTGATCAGAAACTCCATCAAAATTCTTATCAAACTGATAATAACACTTATGAACAGTATGACCAACTCGACCACACAGCTGACATTGAGGCTTAGTATGACCAAACTTCCTCCCTCGACCACGACCTCGAGAAAACTGACCATTACTTCTATAGGATGATCGCGATCCTTCATCAAACTGACTGTTACTATTTTCAATGGTTCCACGTTTTTTAGCAACGTTTGCCTGAAAAGAAACACTGGAAACCAAATCCTGTTGTCAAGTTTTACAATCAATAAGCATTTCTGCAAGAAGATCAAGAGGAACACACATCGCAGAAGCTACAACTCGAATGGATTCAAATTCCATAGGTAAACCAGCAAGAATAATACTAATATGTTCTTGCTCAGAAACACCACTCCCTGCAGCCATCAGAGTGTCATAGGGACTCTTAATCTTGGTCAAATATTCTTTCACAGTTAATTGACCTTTTTCTGAGAGTACAAAGAATGTCTCAAGGTAGAGACTGTCAAAGTAGATTTTGAAGCAAAACGGTGCACTACAGTATTCCAGACATTAAAGCTCGATTGAGCACTAGTGAGATGAACCAAGATCTCATCACAGATGGCAGATAGCAACCAAGAAACCAACAATTTGTCTTGTTGCTTATAAAACAAGAATGCAGGATTAGGAACAAGATTACCATCCTTATCAACAACTGACTGTGAAGGAGTATTAATTGTTCCAAGCACAAAATCTTGCTATCCATAGCCTTCAAGAATCAACAGGAGCTGTTGTTTCCACAAAAGAAAATTATTCTCACCAAGTTTCATAGTGTCATGTTTGGAAAACTGTCATATCTTCCTCAAAGAAGCATCACCAGGATCGGGAGAGTAACCATCTACTGGAGCAGCAGTATTAAAGGACTGGCGATTTTCACCATTGTTATCAGAAATACCCTCAGTGGCCATGAACGAGATGAAAAAAAAAAACGATTATGGCTTAGATACCATAATGAGACACAAGAAATCAATGAAGATGGTAAAAACAATTGTATCATTTATTCATATTTAGCTGAATAATCAACTACCATATTTATACAGACTTTAACAAACTAACTAGTAACTAACTGTTAACTACATCAGTAACTGCTAACTACTAACTGCTACTTAACTAATAATTATAACCATCCACAACTATTTCTAGTCCTTAATAAGGTTGATAGCTACCCCTGCTTTAGATTTGATGGCTTTTACCAAATTAGAGATCTCTTCTTCCCTGATTGGTCTAAAGGACTGAACTCATTTCTGACTTAAGAGCTTCAGCACACAAATTTTTTGTATTTGTTTCCTGTAATCACCATGGGCAAACACGATATCTTGGAAGTTGTAAGTTATCATCTTGGCAGCATAGAGATAAGGCCTCTCTAGAAAAAATAGTCATGGGTTTTCATCACTTCTTTAGCACATTCGGCTGAAGAAATGATGACAGTTGGAACTTCCCCAAGTTGAAGAAGCATGAGGGAACCATACTTGTGAGCCAAACGGGCAAGGCAGTGATGAGGTTGAGTGCCGATAAAAAGGTGCAAGCTCCCAATGAGAGGCAGTTTGGGAGGACCTGGTGGTAGCTTTGATGCAAGTTGATTACATTTGGAGTTCTGCCATGTCCTCAAAACCATGAATATGAAGATGAGAGAGGCGAAAAGGAATAGAAAGGAGGGGAGCTAGTTTTCCATTGAAGCAGTGGGGGAGTAATGGAGAATTTTACCTTGGAACACTGGAATTTCAGGCGGAACTATGTAAGAAAATAGAATGTAGTCCGAAATATACTACATTCTTTTATTCAATGTGGCAACGATGCATAGGGAAATTGCTGGTATATGGCTCGTTATAATAGAAAAGTTTTAATTTTTTTTTCATTATTTTTGAAATACATGACATTTAAAGGAGTGTAATTTATTTTAATTTTGTATTTTCTTTGAAGTATTGTTTGTATTATTTTTATACTTTATGTTTAATGTTAATAATTTGTTTTTTATTTTGAATATTTATATCAAATAATATTTTATGCTATGAGTGTCACTTTGACAAGAATAAGGTAATTCTTTCAATCTTATTTATAGACCGTAAGAGTGTATATAGCAGTAGCCACGTAGGAATAGGAAAGATTTATAATATTTTCCTAATACACTATAGCAAAATAAGTTTTTAGCGGCATATTTTTAGCCTACAAGCGCCGCTAAAATAATTTGCGGCATTTTGATAAGCGCGTAAAAAAGCCGCTATAGAACACTTCTTATAAAATGATGCTAAAGAATATGACTTTTGGCCGCGCTTTTCACACAAACGCTGCTAAAAGTCCTATTCTTTAGCAGTGTTTTCAATAAAAGCGCCGCTAAAAGTCATGTTTTTTGCTACGTTTGTGCAAAAAGGCCACTAGCTTTAGCATATTTTACCAACCCATTTTTCATTCATATAGAACCCAAATTGTCAATATAATTTCCTGTAATATCAAATCCAACCGAAAACTTCAAATCTAAATGATACTATTACAAAAGAAATATGTATATGATCTAAATTAATAAATAAAATAAAAAAATATATTATATTCAAAAGTTATATTGTTAAAATATTCTCACAATAAGAAAATAAAAATCTAAGATGCCGGATTCTACAACTGCTGAAACATCTTCATTATATTCTGAAGTTGTAGCTGGAGTTCGTCATATTTTCTTGTTGCCTTTGCTTCCTTCGTTGCTATCTCCACTTTAAGTTGTAGAAAATTCCTATCAATATATATATTGAATATTTAAATATGCAGGTCATATTTAAGTTTATTAATATATTAATATTAAATATGAATGTAATGTACGGGTTACTATATAAACTTAAAATATATTAAAAATTATTTTAATAAAAATATTGATAAACTTAAAATATAATATGACCCTATATTTGAATATATTTTAAGTCTATACAGTTAAAAAAATATTTAAATATTTATACGGTTCATATTATACTTTTAAGTATAAATTTTAAATGAATTATTATACGGGTCATATTTAAATTTAAATATTTCTAAGTATTCATTTAATATTTAATGGGTCAAAAAAATTGTGAACTTAACATATATATTGAATAGATAAATAATGTAATTTATAATATATATATATATATATATATTGAGTAGATAAATTGTTTTGTTAACTTTTCATATCTATATCTATATATATACATATATCTTTGTGACCTGTATAAAATTTAAATTAACATATATATTTATATTTATCACAAAAATTTAAATATTTGTGACATGTATAAAATTTAAATACTTTTAATTTTATCAATATTTTAATATATTTTAATTTACGAGTTATATTTAAATTCATTTAATATTTTATACTCTTTTTAATATTTAAAATATTTATTAAAATTAGTTATATTTTAAGTTTATCTCAAATATGAATTTATAGATACAATTTTATAATATATTTTAATTAATAAATATTATATAAAAATGTAACGACCCGATTTGTAGTGGTGTTGAAAAAGACAATTTTGGGACCCTGTTTTCATAAACTAAATCCGTAATTATTAAATAAAAAACATTTACAAGGTTATTATATAAGTGAATTGAATTTTGGATAGTTAATTTAGCTCAAATTTTGATTAATTAGACTGAGAAACTAAATTATAAAATTTAATCGCCATAAATTTTTAATTAAAAAATGACTTTAGTACTTAAATTACAATTAACTAAAGATTCAGAATATCAATTAAACCATGTATAAACATTATAAAATGGACGGTATAAGAATGTGATTATTAGTTTAATTAAATTAAGTATTTTATAATTAAACTAAGGTTAATTGCATAATTAACCAAAGTAATTTAAAATATAAGTGAAATTCGATGGGGAAGAAAGAGAAAAACCCATCTTCCCAACCGAACCAAAAGAAGGAGACGCCATTTTTATTAGGGATTCAAGCTTTTAGCTTCAAATTTCAATTAAGTCCTTATTTATTTTCTTGTATTTTTTTTATAGATTTGATGTCATGTTTGCTTGATTTAGTTAGCACGTATATCAATTTTTAAAATTATTAAAGTTTTAAAAAGTTGTCATTGTTGAGTTCTTAAAGTTTTAGGTGTTAAATTGATAGATTTTAAGCTTAGATGTGAAAAAGAACCAAATTGTAAAGTTTAATTGATAGTTTCATACATTAGATATCAAACTAAATAAAATGTAAAATTGGAAGTAGGAATAAGAAATAAGAGGTCCCTAATGAGTAATAGTGGAATCAGAATTCATTTTGAAGCTTTAAATTGAAAGTTATGTTAGTCTCAGTTTTAGTGACTAAATTGAATGAATTGTAAAATTTGTATAAATTGATAATTGATTGGGGATTGGTTTATTATTGATAGTGTTATATGCTTTGTGTTAATCCATAGCTAACATTGACCCAGATTTGTCGAGAGGGAAAGAAAAATCCAAAGTCGTCGATGAATAACTCAGAATTTTCGGTTTGTATTTCTATGATTCAGGAACACTTAATTTTATGCATATGTATGTCATTTTGCATCATATGGAATTCGAGAAAATCCTTTGATGATTACTTGACCCGGATGATGTGTTTGAGCTTGATTTCCGAGGTAATGCCTAAATTGAATAAAATACAAGTTTTAAGATTGACTTGATATATGATCATTGGCATGAAATTGTATTGAAATATGTTGTATATGCTTTGAAATTATGATGTGCTAGTGAATTGGGATTAATGAAATGTAAATTGAACTATATGTGATGAATTGGAAGTTGAGTACCCTATTAGTTGTTCGGATGGTAAGGTTATTGATTGAAAACCATCGTTGTCGGGTAATTCGGTGTGATAGATTATATACTTAAGTCATTGTTTCTAGGCAATCCGGGGTGGCAGTCTATTCTTATTGAGAAAAAAATCGTCGTAGGGCAATCCGGGGTGGTAATACAGATATTTTCATAGTGTCATTGTTGTCGGGCAACCTAGGTTGGCAAATCCGTGTATCCATTCTAAGTCTGTGTCGAGTTAATTAGGTTAAAAATATATGAACTGGTTAAATACTAATGAAATGAAATGGAACAGAAATGTGAATTACGATACCAAGTGCATTGAATTGAAAATGAGCCTAAGGCTACTTGAACAAGATTAAACTTATAGATTCAAAAATTGTTGAAATGATAACATGGAATTCAACATATATGAATGTGCAATGTGTATCAAATGATGAATTGATGCTTATGATATGAATGGTAAGTTTAGATTACCTATATGATGAAATAAAGCTGCAAATGAATTTGTTTAGATTCTATGGTGAAAGAAATTAACATGTATGTACAACTGAGTAGGCAAATAAGATTATCATAAGCATGAATATTTGGAGTCGAAAGTGTTTGGCATAAATGACATGAGATTGAATACGAATTGAATGTGTGCATTTGCATAAGCTTGATTATATTATTTTGAATCATAGATTTATCATTAAGCGTTTTGCTCAGTGTACGGTTGCTTTCCGTGCCCAATTTAGGTTCAATTCGAGATCCCGAGCATCAATTTTAACATCCAATCAAAGATCCCAAACTCAACAATGCTTGTTCATTTTTTTATTTCTACTGTTAATTGGCATGTACCTAATAGGCTGAATCATGTTGAATTTGGTGTTTTAAAGATCTTATATGTTTGTTATTTATGTATATATATATATATGTGTGTGTGTGTGTGTGTGTGTGTGTGTGCAACTTAGATTTTCTATAACTTGATTAAGGTATGATACCTGAAATGGCAATATGATTAGAATGTGATGTTTAAATGTATAAAGTGTTATTACTCAATGTTAAACCTAAAGGTACCGTGTATTTGGTTAAAATGGAGTAGAGACTTGAATATGTTTTGGTATGATTTAAAATTGTAGGTTTTGTGACTGAAATTGCAGAAACAGTATGTGATGTCACGACATCACACATATGTCGTTGCAACGAGATCAAGGCTTCATGCCACGAGGAGACAAGGAATCTTGTTGTCTAGACGAAATCAAACAGTTTTTCATGTCACAACAAGGAATTCCCTCACGTCGCAATGTCAGTCCTATAATTTTGGAACTTTTACAATTTAGTTCTTATTTGATCTTGTGTTAACATTAAAGCTTTCGTAAGCTTGTATAATACCTGTGAATGTTTACCTTTCATGTTATATGCGTATGCTATTCATATTTGCATGTTTAATGATACGAGATTATATTTATTTTAATTGTAGTTGCTCCGGCAATGAATGTGGCACAATATAGCTCGAACTCGACAATTGGATCAGATATAGAATGTTACAAAAAATGTATGGGAGTGCACAGAATATAACAAAAATATTAATAAATATTTAAATTCACATTTAATGAAAAAATATTAGATAAAAATAAAAATTAAATGAAAAATATGAGAGTGCCACATATATAATCTATATATCTTGTTATATTTTATATTTTATATATTATATATTATATATTATATATAATGTGTTTGTATATATATATATATAATGGATAACTTCCATATTTAAAAATGCTAGTTATCCCTTATAAATAGTTTTGTATAATAAATCTTTAAAGGTTAAATTCTATAAATCATCCCTGTACTATACAATTTCTATCAATTTAATCCATCAACTATTATTCGATCAAATTTAGTTTGTTTACTTTTTGAGTGGTTTTGTTTTAGTATAACAAATTCTGTTACAACTGTTAAAAAATTACGTGTGGCTTTTTAGTGTATTCAATGTAGAGTATGTTGGCGATGTTGCTAGTATAGTGGAATTGATAATTTTCAAAAATAAAAAAATTTTAACTCATAAGTGGGTACTTAAATGGTATTATTTTATTCTATTATTTATTTTTTATCACAAGTTATACTTAATTTTTTTTCTTAAGTTGATACTTTCATTAATTAAACCATCAAATCTATTTTTAAAAAAGGCTTAACTTACAAAATAGCACCTAAATGATGCCCCCCCTTTTTTTCTCATTTTGATATCTAAACATTTTTTTTTGTCACAAGTGATCCTTGAACTACTTTTTTTCTTAACTTGATGCATCTATTAGTTCAATCATTAGTCAAACCGATAATTCTATTTTTTTTTAAAATAACCAATTAAAAATTTCCATGTGAAAAAAAATATATAAAGTATTACCAAAAAGTGATTGAGTGTAATGGTAGTAAGGTACGTTGCACTCTCAAGAGGAGAACACAAGTTTAAACCTTAGATACGACATTGTTTAGAAGGTTTACAAGTGTAAGCATTTTAGATTTTATGGTTTTGATCAAAGCTTTTATGGATCAATCGATTCAACCCATATCCTCAAATCGGTTCCTTGTCCTACTAACCAGTTTGGTCCAATTCTAATATGGGTTAAGGTACCACATTTGATATTTTTAGAGTACATGTACCAAATAAATACACAAATTAATAGTTCAAGTATCACATTGAACATTTTCAAAGTATAGATATCATATTAGACATTTTATTAAAGTGCAAGTACCAAATGTGACATTATTCCTTTAATGAAATTAAAAGCATTGCCATGCATATTTATACTATATTTAAAATTTTAACTGAGCTAATGTTACCTCAATCATGAATTTACTAAAAACTCCTTATTTTTACAAAGAGATAAACATTGTTTTGAGGTGTATTTTTATCTTTTTATGTTTTTATAAAAAATCTAGAAAAGTTGAAACCAAAACATCATAAACTCTAATCTCACAATATTAACATCTCAACTAAAGGTACCTATATTATTTATACCAATTTCTTATAAATTTAATAAATAATTATTTTCACCCCATGTATATAAAAGAAAAAGAAAACTGTGAAAAAAAAAATAGAATAAAATAAATAAAATAAAGAACACACAAATTTTACGTGGAAATCCTTTCTCGGAAAAAACACGGGCGGAGGAGAGAAAAAATTCACTATGTCGAAAAATTTGTATCAATACAAGAGGAATAGACTATGTCTATTTATAGGCTTGTAAAGCCATATTCTAGTAGGATTGAAACACCCTATCCTAATCAATATAAAATAGATGAAGTTTAATAAGGTTTAAAAAACCTTATTCTAAAATAAAATAAAAGAAATCTAGTTCTATATGGATTTTACTTTTATTTTATTTTCCATCATATTCTATAAGAATTTGGGTCACTTAATTCTAACAATCTCCACCTTGACACAAATTCTCAATGAACAAGTTCTTCATTGCGAACTTTCAATAAACAAGTTCTCCACCTCTTCCATAAAACCCCTTAAGGGTTTAACTCAACAATGAACACCAACCAAGTCTAAGCAATGCTCAAACTTGGTTTTAGGAAGTGACTTAGTCATCATATCTGCAGGATTTTCATGAGTACTAATTTTGCTCACAACAATATCACCACGAGCAATAATATCACGAACAAAATGATACCGAACATCAATGTGTTTTGTTCTCTCATGAAACATTTGATCTTTTGTAAGAAATATAGCACTCATTGTCACAAAATATCATGCTGATTTGAAGGCCTTCATTGAGTTCACTAAATAGTCCCTTCAACCAAATAGCTTCTTTGCAAGCCTCGATGTCGCCATGTACTCAAATTTTGAGTGGTAGACAAAGCGATCGTAGTTTGCAAAATGGCTTTCCAACTAATTGCACAACCTCCGATTGTAAAGACGTAACTCGTGAGAGATCTTCTTCTATCAAGGTCTCCAGCAAAATCAGCATCAACATACCCTATGACTCCATCTTTAGTTCTTCCAAATCGTAAGCAAACATCGGTAGTGCCTCGTAAGTATCTTAAAATCCAACCGAATCGCTTTCCAATGTTCTTTACCGGGATTTGCCATGTATCTGCTAACTACACTGACTGCATATGATAAATCTGGACGTGAACAAACCATAGCATACATGAGAGATCCCACTGCACTAGAGTATGGAACATGTGACATGTACTCAATCTCATCATCCGATTGTGGAGACAAAATCGATGAAAGTCCGAAATAAGCTGCTAAAGGAGTACTAACAGGCTTAGCACTCTGCATATTGAACCTGCAAAGAACTTTCTCAATGTACCCCTTCTGACTTAGGTACAATTTACTTAATTTTCTATCTCTGAGAATCTCCATACCAAGTATCTTCTTTGCTGGTCCTAAATCTTTCATCTCAAATTCTTTACTTAGTTGGGCTTTGACCTTTCTTATCTCTTCTTTATCTTTTGTTTGCTATCAACATGTCATCAACATAAAGAAGTAGATACACAAAAGAACCATCACTATTTTTCTTAAAGTAAACACAACTGTGTCAAAACTACTTCTTTTGAAATCATGAGAAGTCATAAAGGAATCAAACCTCTTGTACCACTTGTCTTGGTGATCTGTTTTCAAACCGTAAAGGGACTTTTTCAAAAAGCAAACATAGTTCTCTTTTACAGCAAATCAGAAAACCTTCTGGTTGTTGCATGTAAATATCCTCATCAAGCTCTCCATGCAAAAATGCGCTTTTACATCTAATCGCTCAAGCTCCAAATCATGCATGGCCACAATACCAAGCAAAGCTCGAATCGAACTATGCTTAACAAGCTGGGAGAACACATCTCAGAAGTCCACTCCTGGAATTTGACTGTAACCCTTTGCAACAAGCCTTGCTTTATATCTGGGTTCTTCAACTCCTGAGTCCCTTCTTTCTTTTAAATACCCATTTACAACGAAATGCCCTTTTTACCTTTAGGAAGTTTCACAAGGTCCCATGTTCTGTTTTTGTGGAGTGATTCCATCTCTTCTTGCATAGCAAACATCCACTTTTCTCGAGCCTTCACAGTAATCGCCTCGGAATAATTAGATGGCTCTTGATTCGCATCTATATCTTCAGCCACATTCAAAGCATAAGCAACTAGATCACCTCAAACATATTTCTTTGGAGGTTTAATTTCTCTTCTAGTTTTGTTTTTGGCGATAGAGTATTGTGGTGAAGAAGCAACTCTATTCTCAATTTTTGTAATGGCTTGAGGAGTTGACTCTGTATTAACTGATGCTCTACTTGTTTTTGATTTTCTTTATTGGAAGAGTCTTTAAGAGATAAGTTAGGTAGCATAGCGGTTTCATCAAAAACAACATCTCTACTAATCACAACTTTTCTATTTTCAGACACACCATAACTTATACCCTTTTACACCACTTTATAACCAAGAAAAACACATTTAATGGATCTCGGTTCCAATTTTCCATTATCAACATGAGCATATGCAGGACACCCAAAGATCTTTAAATCGAGAATAATTAGCGTGGATTACGGACCATACCTCTTGTGGAGTCTTTTTCTCAATGGCAGCGGATGGAGATCGGTTGATCAAAAAACATGCGATGAAACGCCGCTTACGCCCAAAATGACTTCGGTAAGTTGGCATTTGACAACATACATCGAACCTTCTCCATGATCGTTCTGTTCATTCGCTCGCAACGCCGTTTTGTTGTGGAGTATGACGAATCGTCGGTGTCTTATGATTCCTTCCGACTTGCACAATCTATTAAACTCATCGAGCGAACTCTAAGCCATTGTGCATGCGGAGGTATTTTATCTGCTTTTTCCGTCTGCTTTTTCAATCATAATTTTCCAAGACTTAAATGCGGAAAACACATCACTTTTACGCTTGGGAAGAAACGCCCAAACTTTTCTCGAAAAATCATCAATAAAGGTTAGCATATAATTAGCTCCACCTCTGGAAGGCACTCTAGATGGCCCCCACAGTCGAATGAATATACTCCAATGTTCCTTCTTCGTGTTATGGATTCCTCTAGTGAATCGAACTCTCTTTTGTTTTCCAAAAACACAGGTGCTCCACAGAAATTCGGTTTGCAAATTCCTTGCCCATTAAGAAGTCCTCTTTTGCTCAATTCGCCATGCCATTCTCACTCATATGCCCTAGGCGCATATGCCAAAGTTTAGTAATATCATCATCGACAAGGACGAGGAAGTGATAGCTGCATCACCGATAATGATGAGAACCACCGCAAAACATATAACTTGGCAATCTTTCTCTCGTCCTTTCATCACAACAAGGGACCCTTTGGAAATCTTTAAAACCCCACTTTCAAATTGTATATATCTGCACCTTTTGAATCAAGAGTACTCAACGAAATTAAATTTCTTTTCAATTCGGAACATGCCGTGCGTCACTAAGTGTTCGACAACTCCATCAAACATCTTAACTTTAATTGTTCCAACACCGCGATTTTACACGAAGTATTATTTCCCATCAAAACAACACCTTGAGACATCGCTTTCGTAAGTTGTAAACCAATCCCGATTGGGACTCATATGGAATGTGCAGCTGAATCAAGTATCCACTCCTCGCTTACTTTAGAATCATTGTGAAGTGACTAGAAGTTCACCATCGCTGTAGTCTTCTACAACATCGACTTCACCGAATTTTTCGGTTGTTTTCCCTTTTGATTCGCAGCCTCCTTTTAATCTTATTTTGTAGCTTATAGCACTTTCAGATTTAATGTGCCCTTTTCTTCTTGCGAGTTACAAGTTTTACCTCTGTTTGAAGACTTGATCTACCCTTAGATTTACCACGAGGATTCCGTTCTGTGTCCTACCACGATCATCATCGATTTCGATCTTGTCTCCCACGAACAATGAGACCTCTCTCCCGAGAGTCGGGTTTAACCACAAGATGCTTCATCTTATCATACGAGGTTAAAGAATCATAAACCTCATCAACTGTTAGAGACTCACGGCTATATAAAATCGTGTCTCTAAAGGTTGAATAAGACGGGGGCAACGAACAAAGTAGAATCAACCCTAGATCTTCCTTATCATCTTCGAACCTCCATGGCTTCCAAGTTTGAGAGAATTTCTTTAAACAACATAAGTGTTCATGTACTGACGCACCTTCCTCCAAACGATGAGCATAAAGACGCTGCTTCATATGCAACTTGCTTGTTAGAGTTTTCGACATACATATTTGTTCTAGCCTCTTCCATAATGCAGCGGCAGTTTTCTCTTTCATCACATCTTGCAAAATTTCGTTGGACAAATGCGGATGTAATTGTGTTAATGCCTTTCGATCCTTACGCTTTTTCTCTTCATCTGGCTGTTAATGTCGAAGGCATCTTATCTATCCCTAGCAAGGCATCCTCCGATCCATCTCATGCAAGAATCGCTTGCATCTTAATTTGCCACAACGCAAATCTAGTGTTGCGATCCAACAAATGAAATTTCATATTTCAAAGACGCCATTACCGTGATCGAGATGAATAACCCTAAGCTCGATACCAATTTGTGAAAAAAATAGAATAAAATAAATAAAATAAAGAACACACAAATTTTACGTGGAAACCCTTTCGGAAAAAACCACGAGGCGAGAGAGAAGAAAATTCACTATGTCGAAAAAATTTGTATCAATACAAGAGGAATAGACTATGTCTATTTATAGGCTTTACAAGCCATATTCTAGTAGGATTGAAACACCCTATCCTAATCAATATAAAATAGATGAAGTTTAATAAGGTTTAAAAAACCTTATTCTAAAATAAAATAAAAGAAATCTAGTTCTATATGGATTTTACTTTTATTTTATTTTCCATCATATTCTATAAGAATTTGGGTCACTTAATTCTAACAAAAACAATGAGAGTTTCAATCTTAACCTATTGAAAGCTTCAATGTTTTAAGTAGGACCTGGTTGATTGGGCACTGCAAGTTTCTGATTTGAGATTCTAATTTCTAAATTGTTAAGAATATATCCAAATTTGAGAAATCCATTGGGTGAATTTTTTTCTCGTTTACTTTGTTCAGTTTGATGGGTTTTCCACTAATGCGTTTCTGATTTTCTATATGATTTCTTTACTTCATATAGAAATACCAATTTTACAAAAATATATAAATTATAAAATAATTAAATTTTATAAAAAAAAGTAAAAAAATTCTGAAAATTCAAAGGGTTAAAATTGTTGCCACCGATGGTCAATAGAAGATCGCCAACGTCGACGAGGCAACGATGAGAGGAAGCAGAAAGTAGATGATGGATTTGCAATGGGAAGAAGAGAAGGTACATGGTTTTTTTTTTTTTTTTTTTTTGGAATTGTTTATAATTTTTATAATATTTTTAGAAATTTCAATATTTTTTATAATTTTTAATAAATAGTTTTAGTTTTTATATTATTTATTATTTAAACTTTTTGTTAAAAAAATTGTAGAGTTATTGTTAAGAAAAAATTTAAAAATATCAAAAATGATATTTTAGTTATAGTTTTGGAGCCAAATTAATTATTAATCCTTAAAATTAATTTGTCATGTTATTCCATTGTCAGAAATTAACGGACAAGTGATCAAAATGTAATCACTCAAAAATATTAGTGACTATAATGTAATCTTTGAAAGCTAAGTGACTAGAGCATAATTTTAAACATTGTTTAAGGATGGTTAGTGTGATTTACCCATTATTTAACTGTGGTAACAGAATGCGTTAATCATATGACTAAAACAAGCTAATTTGAAAAATAAAAAGACTCGTTTTGATCAAATAATAGTAACGTAAAGCACAGAGATGATGTGCAGAACTTAACCATTTTTAATTGCTTACAAAGTTACACATGGTATTGAAGCTAGATTTTCAGGAAATTTGTCACGTCTTTAGATAGAACAAGCAACTCAAACCAAATAAATAATTTTCATTTTTGAAATCCTAGACATAAAAAGTTTTTCATATGCTTTTCATGATGTCTTGGCTTCACTAACATAATTAAAAACTTCAAATTCTTTCAGGTGTACATACATTGAAAACAATTGAACTCTTTTAGCAACCTAAAGGTGAATAAAGTATTTTCGTCATTCTGTATTCTATCTACTATATCAGCATACAATCATCAATGGAAGCCTAAAGATGGTCACTCGAAATACACACGCATAACAAGGATCATCGACCACCAACATTTCCTCTGATAACAAAAAGAAGACAATGATACAAGCGTCTATAAGACACAGCAATAACTATTGTAATTTTAATTTTTGCCACGTCGTGTATAAAAATACAAACAATCTCCAGGTTATGGGTAACAAGAAGAATAACCAGACAGTTTTGTTGGTGTCTCAACTAGTGATAATTTCGCATTTACAAACCGAACTTCTTGGGTCTTAGATAAGTAGAAGAACCCTTTCGCAAACCAGGCATTGAAACTTGTTGCTGCTGCTTTGCTCTCTTCTGCCTCTCCTTCTCCTTGCTTTCTTTCTCTGCCTCCGCTTGCATCTTCCTTAGATTTTCCATTTCCTCCTCCATGGCTGTTTTCTCCTCCTTTTGTTTCTTCTTATGCTCCAACAATGTCGTATCCGACTCTTTCACTGAAAAGAACATGGGACCTAGTTCTGCCAGCCACTGTGGCTCCACTGCCGTCACGCACTGCATGTACTCCTTTGTTGTCAGAATCAATTCATGATAAACTACATACTCAGGAGTATAACCCAACCCATAAAGAGCACTGCTGGGGTGCAAATGGCATGGCATTCCATTCCTGCAATTAACATACTCTCCAACGCCCTTTAATCTTGCTGCATTGTGAAAATATGCAGAACAAATGGCTTTCCTCACTATGTCCCAATCAAATCCACAGGACGTTAGTGGGATTTTCAACGTCTTCAGAATATCTAATAGCTGAGACCTCACCTCTCTGGCTTTCCTCAACCCTTTTACATGCAAAAAGTGGTCATTACACCAGTCTCCTCGATACTGATTAGCTTTCCATTGCTGGTAAACATTAAGCAATGTTAGGTGATCGGATTCTGGTACAAAAAATTTTTCCCTTGCTGCATCACTCTCCTCTGCTCTATCCTTGGGTCGAAAAAATACAGATGGGACTGAAAGCATTGAAACAATGGTCAAAACCTCATCTAAGCATTCTAGCTGTTCACCCATCAAAAGCATCTTGGCAAGCGGCGGATCCAATGGGAACTCCACCATTTTCCATCCAATGTCGGTCAAGCCCCCAACATTATTAAGCGCACCCAGGACCCATAGCTGGTACATAGAATTAAGGATATTTTCCTGTGGTGGTGGATCCATGAAATCAAAATCTAGCAAGTTCTCTATTTTAAGAGACTTGAGCAGCAACACCACATTGCCAAGGTTGGTCCTTTGTATCTCGGGCACAGGAGCTGGCAGCATCTCATTTAAGTATGCACTCTCTGTATACAACCTATAACATGTGCCTGGCCCAGTTCTACCAGCACGACCTGCACGCTGGTCAGCAGCAGCACGACTAACAGGGAAAACTTGAAGAGCATCCATACCCATCTTAGGGTTATAGACTTTCATTTTACCATAACCAGTATCGATAACGTAAAAAATTCCATCTACAGTCAAGGATGTCTCGGCTATGTTAGTGGCAACAATGCATTTGCGAGCTCCATCTTCAGCCTTCTGGAATATCTTTGCCTGCAAATCAGCAGGCAACTGGGAGTATATTGGAAGTATGAGTAGTTTAGGAACACCTTTCCTGGTGGAGGAGATGAGTTGCTCTATTCGTTCTGCAAGGGCATAACAAGCCGCCTCAATCTCATCTTGGCCAGTCATGAAGATGAGGATGTCACCTGGAGAGCTGGTGATATGAATAGTCATGGCCTGTTTCACTGCAGCTTCAACATAATCCTCACAAGGAGTCTTACTATAGAGAATATTGACCGGAAATGTTCTACCAGGAATGTGGAAAATCGGTACACTGCAAAATTTTAGAACATAATTATTCATATTAAATTCATTAGAGGAAGAAGATGCCAGCATAAATTGATATTAAAACAAGACACTTACCTTCCAAAGAAATTTGAAAATTTCTGTGCATTGAGAGTTGCAGATGTCACAATAAGCTTGAAATCACGGCGTTGAGCAACCACCTTTTTCAATATTCCAAATAGCACATCAGTGTTTAGTGATCTCTCATGTGCCTCATCCATTACGATGACACTGCAATATTTGAAAAATTGGATGTAAATAACAAAGGTTTCACCACTAATTCATTTGACAATTGGGATAGACAAGAACAATAAAATATAGTTTCTCCTTACCGATACTTGTCAAGATCAGCATCTTTTAATGTTTCACGAAGGAGGACACCATCAGTCATATACTATAAAGTTGAAGGAGAAAAATTAGCACGTCATACCAACAGCAAACACAACAAAGAAAAAAGAACAATGCTCCAAACAATTAAGCAGAGAAAATAATAGATCAATCTGATAATGGGAAGATGGCCAAACTGCTAGAAGTGAAAAGACAAAGCTTGGTGCATTCTTCATCCCAAGATAAGAATATAAGCAATGCAGATTATAAAAATTTGGCATTGGCTTTCTGATATAAACTGAATGACTCACCTTAATTATGGTGTTTGGCCCAGTCACATCTTCGAAACGTATGGCATAGCCAACTTTATCACCGAGCTCTGTCTCCATCTCTTCACTAACTCTTTTTGCTACACTCATGGCAGCCACACGCCTAGGCTGGGTACAACCAACTACACCATTTATAGTGTACCCATCTTCATGAAGATACTGTGTAAGTTGAGTTGTTTTACCAGACCCAGTTTCACCCACAACAACTACCACCTGATTTTCTCTAATCACCTGCCAAACATACAAGGAAGAAAAGAATGAGATGGTCAATAAAAACTTCGTATAGTCAACATGATAGAATTTAGCTTTAAAGTGAAAAAGGGAAAATTTATAAAATTGTAAGGGGGAACTTTTGGATTCCTTTCAGACAGCTGCAACCAGCACCAAACTCAAAGAGCAAGTGTCAAGCTAAAGTAGTTATTTAGTTCAATCTTCTATCAACGTATACTAATAGATAAATGTCAAACCTGCAGCAACTCATCCCGCACAGAATATATCGGCAAGTATTGACGCTGCTCAGCCATGCTTTTGGACATTGCAAATTCACTTACAGCCTCCCCCTTCTTCATATGTTGTGCAAATTTTGCATCTTCTTTGAAATCAATTTCACCATGTTCACCTACTTCGGCAGTGTCAGCATCAATCTAGCATCCAATGAAGAGAGTTAACTGATTAACTACATTATAGTTTTCAGTAAAAGAATATCAAAGAATTTAATTTTATAAATGATACCTGTTCTGCTGTTTTCTCAACTCCAAGGATATCACCAAGCTTAGAGCCTGCAAGCTCCCAAAACCGTTGGCGAGACTTATTCATGCTTTGCTTCTCATGAATTTCCCTAACCAAATTAGATCCTTTTCGTGAAATTATGGCCATATCTGATGTCGGATCTTTTATAGGCATGACTGGCTCTGCTTGTTTGGTGAACACAATTCTGCCATCCAAGAATGGAGGTTTTGTATCTGTGACAACAAAATATAAAGAACATTTAGCCAGAAGAAATAATATTTCATATATCAACAGAAAGATTATAATATTCACTTACCATGTACTAGAAGAATCACCTTGCGTTCATCCTCATCATCAAACTCGGTTTGCACCTCAGTACCTCTAACAGCTCCAGATCTTAAAAGCTGTCGGTCTTCCCACTGAGCATTATCAGCAGTAAGCTGAGACAACTTTTTGCTCTGAGCAAGTGACATCTTAGTCCCATCTCTTCGAACCTGTTTAGGAGATGACACAAGTGTTTAGAAACCATTTTATTCAGCAAATAACAACAGATTTAAGAAAGGGAGGAAGGGGAAACGTGTTCAAACTAAGACAACTTAAGCCAGGAAAATAACAGGAAAATAAAAGTAGATAGAAGTTTATCATTCTATTTATTTTAATGTCAAAATATGGAGGGCAATAAAATAATAAACAGCCACTCCAGTTTAAATCTCTGCAAAACATTTTACCCTAATCACAGCGGCTTGAGAATTAATTTGAAAAAATGTGGAAAAGAATACCATCTTTGGAAGACTGTTTAAACCTATTATACCTCATCACTTATGTTAAGGCCAGAAATCAATGTCATCACTTCTCTCTTATCGCACAATCATTTAGCTATTATTCAGAACTCAAAGTTGTAAGACATTAGGAAACCTAAGATCATAACAATTTTTAATCAGTATCTTCAAATATAGTCATTAACGTCTTTATTTATTTCAATGTAATAGCTAAATCATGTTTACATACAAACAGCAGCTGTAAAATCAGGCATCCAGCATTTTACCATAGATGACACAACATGA
Organism: Gossypium longicalyx; assembly: GCA_025698465.1. Taxonomy (NCBI): domain Eukaryota; kingdom Viridiplantae; phylum Streptophyta; class Magnoliopsida; order Malvales; family Malvaceae; genus Gossypium; species Gossypium longicalyx. The sequence goes on from CM047007.1 coordinate 22,445,907, forward strand.
AACATGACACATATACTGGACATAAAAGATTATTTGATAATACAGCCAGAAAGCAATACCAATCTTTTGGCCAACTCTGCTTCTTTCTTTTGGAATGAAGCTTCATCCCCAAGAAAAAGTGATGAACTATCGGCATCAAACATGGTGTTTCCTTCTTCTCTATCATACCTGCAAAAGGATATACCAGCAAGGAAAGTTGAGACAACTTTTCATCAGACATCATAAAGCCCAGAATGGATGACAGAATCACCAACAATGGCCGGTCAAAAGCCACCGTACAGAATTACTATTAATATTCTCATTTTCATTTTACAGTACAATAAATTTTAATACCCTATGAAGAAAGGGATATTAGGATGTTCAACCTAGGATGAATTAATTTACCATGCACGGTCTGAATTATACTCCATCTCTAAGCGCATACTTTCTGTAATCTCGTAATTGTGTTCTTCTGCCAAACTGTTCCTATCCACTTCATCCTATACAATAAACATAACAAATTATGACCAAATATTAACATTGGCAAACATAAAAGGACTACTATCAAGACGGGAAAAGTGACTATTCCAATAAAAACTTTGAAAAGATCACTACCATTACCCAGTATTAACTAACTGTTCAGTCCTATCCAGAAATATCACTTAAAGAGATATATTTAACAGTGGGGGAATTGAGAGGAAAAGAAAAGGAAATAGGAAAACACTTTATGCTACCTCAAATGACTGAGAACTTTCCCTTGAAAAGCTAAGCTGGTGTGATGTCCGACCATATCTAGAGCTTGAAGATTTTACAGATGCCCCAGAGGCTCGTATTGGAACTGGAGAAGGAGACGCATAGTCCCAAGGAGAAGCACTAACTGTACCAAATTTCAGCATGAGGATAAAAGATGTTTGGTCTCTTAATTCAAAATATTAAAATAGAAGAAGATGAGAACAATCAATAAAATCCACAATAAGAAAGGCTTTATATACTGAATAACATACCAGTTGAACGAGGAGTTCGGTCTCCCATCCATGGAGAAACTAATCTAGCATCAGGTGAAGCCCCAAGAAACATTGGAGCTGGAGAAGGTTGATGGCGCCTGCTACTACCAGAGTAACTATCCCGGTTTGGGGTTTCTTGCCATTCCCATCTCCCATCATCCCAATCAGATCTGCCTACAAAGGATTAAGATGTCAATTACCATCTTGCCCATTAGCAAAGACGCCAAAAAGATAGCATGAATCTAAAAGAGCACAAACTCTAAGAAGTATGTTGAATTCATAAGCTATCAAGGACTTCCTCAAACCTAAATGTCTTAGTTCCAAGTAATCAAGTTTGAATACATTAATCCATCATCTCCATACCACCCAGCCTCAAAAACATGCACAAACTTAATTGTTTTGCTTGACAATCCAAATGCAAATGATATTAGTTCAGAGATACAGTACCCAATCATGCATCCATTCAGTTTGAAGTATCACATACCAGGTGTCCTACTTTCATATCTATTTCGGCTTCTTCTATAATCTTCACCATATCGGCCATGGGTGTCTCTTCTATCATCATAATAGTGTCTTTTTCTTGCATTCCTGTGCTCATTTCTAGAATCATCACTGAAACCTCTTCTCTCCATACCATGATCTTCTCTCTCATACCTTAAACTCCTAGAAGAGACAGTACGGGAACTCTGACTAGGTGAAGCTGGAACCTTCAATTGAAAGAATAATCAGATGCATACAAGGTTTGATATGTTTGCAGAATAATATATAGCTATATATAAAACAAAAAGAATACCAGAATGATATTGACAGCAAGTTATACACTTACATCCGAACTCCTATGTTCTCTTGAGCGAGGAGTACCAAATGTATCATCACTTCCTCCTCTGTCTAGAGTAACTCCACTTTCTGCAATATAGCAACAAAAGAAATTTAATTGAATAATAGAAGGAAAACATAAACACAGCAAGAGCATAAAAAAGAAAAGGAAAAAAATGTCCTCCAGACACAAGGAGCATCAGGGCTTGTTAAAACAAGGGATTACTAGTGAAAAAGGTGTATACTATCAGAATCACCATGTTTGACCCCTGCCCCCACCAAAAATAAACAAACAAAAAAATTCCACCAGACCCCAACCTTTTCTTCCACACTAAAGGCAAATGGCGAACACTAAACACAAGGTTAAGAAAGCGTAAGTTGAAAATCCATCTCAATTCTTAAATCTTAAATGTCAAAACTGGTCATCAGCATGCAAACGACTTGGCTGTATAACTTCCACAATAAGTTATGCTGTCATCATACTATGCCTCAAATCAAATATATAGGTTACCCATCCACAGAGAGAAATGCATGTATAGGCACAAATAACATCATCTCATTCTGCCAAGTACATTGGACAGTTTGTGGAGAGGAGAGACCAAAAAACAATCATAAATTGTAAGAACAGATTACACCTGGCCTATATGCTTCTATGCCACCTTAACTAGAAACTATTTCACAGGATTGATTGCCAAATACTCAAGCATGCACTTAAACATCAAGTTTTGAACCAAAAAAATTGGAGCCAAGGGAATAGGAACAATAAATCTTCTCATTATCAGCATATGATGATTTAGTTATGTTGCTGCTTACTATAAAAGTTTTACATTTAAAAACGAAAAAATGGTTTCTTAATTAAAAACCATTACTAAGCTTATTAAAGACAAAATAAAAATAAAAAGCTTACCAGAATTAGTTGTTACACTAGCTGTCTTATCACGATAGCGTCTGTTAGTGTGGCTTCGGCTGCCATTTGTAACAGTACTCCTAGTTTCTTCAACTCCAGAAGATTCAAACCCCTCATCCACATCAACAGATGCCGCAATGCAGGTGATTTTTTCTTTTGGAACCTTGAATCCATCATCAACTTTAGGATTTCCTTGCTTCTCTCTAGCACCAACGTCCAAACCTAATAACTTAAAAAAATTCAATCAACAAACAGAAGGCGAATTGGAGGCAGAAATACCTAAAAGAAACATTCAACTGCATGCTGTAATGGTATCCATAGGAAGAAGAAAACAGTAAGGTGTTACAGATAATTTAAAATGTAAAAGTGCCAAGCAATTTTGGGCAACAGAACTAATATGCCATTACTTTTTTTTCTCTTTTTCTAGACAAAGAGAGAATTGAATAGAATCATGGGTCATGGTAAGATATCAGAGAAAACAGAGCGGTGAAAGTACTCTCAGGAACAAAACCATCAGAACAGACCGTACACGGAGGAGCAATTATTAATATGAAAGCTGGATAGAGCACAAAAAACAATACTTAAAAGACAAATTGCTATCCAAAGTCACAGAAAACATAGCTAAGTAGAAGAAAACCAAAAGAATCAGGTCATCTAAAAATTTAACCTCCAAACCCTAAATTGATACTTGTACATGAACAAGATTTTGAAAGTGAAGCGGCAAGACTACTAGCAAACTTACTCATAGTTAATCTATACAATAAGGTTGAGATGAATGATATATCCTTCGTTTCCCGAGCTCACAATTTGGGATGCAGTACCCGACACGATCCGACAGGGATTCCGACACGGGATACGGGTCAGATCCCGAAAAAAAAGCAGACACGGCGGTGTGGAAGAACTGAGATGATAAGAGAAGAAAAAGAAAAAAAAATTGATTTGCGGAGACGAGAGAGAGATGGACGATGGTAGGAGGAAGATGATGATAGGAGGAAGGGAAAAGACTTCAAATAATTGAAAAAAAGAACTTACGGTGTAATGAATGCAGTACCCTATATTTGTATTTGGTTTAAATATGTGAGAGGTGCCTATACTCTTTTGAAATTTAAAAGGAAGTCTCTACATTTTAATTTTGAGATATTAAATTTTTTATTTTTTTTTATTTAAAAATCTTTATTTCTTCATATAATTTTGAGGTTAAAATTATTAATGTAGCAATTAAAAAAATGGTAAAATAATTTTGTAGTCTTCAATGTTTATAATTTTTATTAATTTGGTTTTATAATTTTTATTAATTTAGTCTTTATTCTTTAAAAGTATATAAATATTATAAAAAAATTTAAAGTTTAAAAAAATTAAAATCTTTTAAAATTCATTTTAAAATTTTATATTATGAAGAATATAAAACTTTTCAAAATTTAGAAAAATATATATTATTTAAATATATTATTTACTCTTTAAATGATAATTAGAAATGTTCACTACCCATACAACCCACTAGCCCAAAATAAGGTTAGGTTTAGATTTATATTTTTTTTAACCTTAGCCTAGCCAAACTCAGCCTGTTTTACCATTTAAAATAATAAAAATATAAACAAGTTATATTGATATTATTTTTAATAATTAAATTTAAATATAAAATAACTTTTATTGTTTTTAAACAATGAAATTGGTGATTCGAGTAAAACGATATTGAAGTTGGAAAAGTTTTTGAAATTGGGCATTGGCATAGCCAGGTCTAGCTTGGCCCACTAATATTTTTAATGGTAATAAAACCTTTTCAAAGTTTGAGCTATTCAATCAATTCTTATTTAATCACGACGGGGGGCAAGGCAAAATAGAAAAACTCACATTGGGTTTAAAAATAATCAGGCTCGAATTGATACTTTTTCCATGTCAAGGTGACACTCTACCGCTAAACTATATCCATTCCCTGCCCTCATCAAGAAATAGAACTAACAAATCTTAAGCCAAAGTATCGGGAAACTCAACAATGCCACTACTCTTAAACAACTTGGCACAACTGGGGCATCCTAGACTTGAACTAGAGACCTCGCCCGTGAAGTAAACCATTGCACATACGGTCCAACCAATTGGGAGAGAATCAATACATTCTTTTTCAGAAGCGATTCTGTAATATCGCGAATTAGGGGCTAATCGGAATAGTGATTTCGTGACCACAAATCTGAGATAGAAATAATTATTTTATAATTATTTTGAGGTTTATGATATGATTGCATGATTGTGTGAAAATTTCGTGACGAAATTCTGTGCATAAAGTGTTTAAGTTGAAATTAGGGACTACATCGAATAACTTGCAAAACTTGCATTCTAGAAGTTTTTAGTATGAAATTACTTTGGAATATTAATGAGGAGGTCTTAAATAGCAATTTGACCAATTTCTAAAATTTTGGACAAAAATGGGCTTGTACATGAAAATTTTCAAAGAAAGGTATTAAGGGTATTTTGGTCATTTGATAATTAAAAGATTAAAAAAAGGAAAAAGATGGCAAAATATGTCCATCTTCTTCATTAGGACGAAAATTAAAGGGTTCTCCATAGCTAGGGTTTGTTTCAAGCTTCCAAGCTCCATAATCAAGAGAAACGAGATTCAAGTCGTGATCGAGGGAAAAACAAAGTTTATGAGGAATAGGCTTGATTGCTAATATTTTGTATCGAGGTAAGTTCATGTGTAAATAAGGTAACATAATTTTTATTTTAAGTGATTTAATGTTATTTATATGATATGATACTTATTATCATGAAATATTATGCTTTGTGAATTATTATTTTGTAATATGCAAATTATGTGAACAACTTGATAAGTATGAGATGCTAACGAGTATCGGTTTCTACATTTCGAAGAAGGCGATCAAAATGTGTAATCGAGGAAAAATCTCGTTTGAACCTTGGGAATAGATTAGAATACAAGTGACATGTCACTAGGATGGTTGGGCATCCGAACTCGTTGAGTTGAGTCCGAGTTCACTTATGGATGCAAATGTCTGAACTCGTTGAGTTGAGTCCGAGTTCGTGAGATGTAACTAGGCATCCGAGCTCGTTGAGTTGAGTCCGAGTTCACTTATGGATGCGAACGCCCGAGCTCGTTGAGTTGAGTCCAAGTTCATTTATGGGCGGGTTACATGGTAGCTTGGCTACATATATGGCACTTATGTACAAATTTTCGATGTATTCGAATTATATTCCGATGTGTTGAACGGGTATATCTTAAGAGAATAAGGAGAATGCCTAAAACGAAGGTGACATGTTGGTAAGTGTGGTAAATGAGAAAATTTGACAGGTATGTGCTTAAATCTTCGGGTTGAGAACTTGTTATGATGAAATCGTAGCATGATATTAAATGCAAATGTAACATGAATGTCTTGGTGTTGTTTATGCAAATGATGTTTTTATGTGGAATTCCATGATTATGTTACTTACTATTTGCATGTGAACTTACTAAGCATTTATGCTTACTCCTTCCTTTTTCTTTCATTGTAGTTTTGACAAGCCGGCTTGAGAATCAGGATAGGTCGAAGACTCGTTCACACTATCCGAAGGCTTAAATCGGTAAAATGGCTTGTATATTTTGAATGTGGCATGTATGGCAAAATACTTACTTTGTGTAATTGATCTTATGATATGGCTATGGTTTGGCAAGAAAAGGGTTTGTAAATGATTAGCCATTGGAATGGCCAATCTAAGTCATATTTGATGTTATGTATGTTTAAAATGATATTTAGTCCATGAAAATCCTTTGTAAAGTGAAATTTGCCATAAAATAGAATCTGACAAAGAAAGAGTGATGTAAATTTGAAAAATCACTAAAAATAGTATAAATGGAATTAAATGATGAGTAAGTTATGAAATTGAATCTCAATGAGTCTATTTTGATATGGATTGAACAAAACAGGTATATGAATTATAATTTATGAGACATTTGAATTTTTGTGAAACAGGACCAGAGTGATTTCTGGATCCCCTGTTCTGACTTTGGAAATTCACCATAAATTGTATAAAAATAATTATAAGTCATACTTTATATGTACAGATTTCTTATTGAGTCTATTTTTAATATAGACAAACTTCATAGTCATTGAAATTTTGTATTGAGAGATATCTGATTCGTAATACATAGAGGTCAGAGCAGTCAAACCCTGAAACAGGGGAAACTTTAACTAATAAACTGTACTAATTGGCCCAGCCAAAAATTATAGAAAAAAATTAGTAAATATATATATGAGTCTAGTTTTAGGGAAAATTTACGAAATTGGATTTTGAGTTTCGAAACTGTGACGCAGATTGCTAGCTTGACTGAAAATTTTAAAATTAAATTGTTTGAGCTGCTTAAGCAATGAATTAAGTCTGTTAACACCTCATGTTAGACTCAGGCAATAGTATCAGGTACGGGACATTACAGATTCATTTTCCCAAATGCAGCATACAACTCTTCGTTATACTGTGCTCTCCAAGTGTGCTTGTTCCCCCCTTCTTCTTTACCATGGCAAGTATTTATGAAATAAGAAATAACTCCAATAGGAAGAAAAAAAAAGAAGGCATTAAGAGACCTTCTTGGCCCAACCCTAAACACTTTAAGATCCTTTTTCAAACCTACTCCTATTTTGAGTCAAAAGATAGATAAATAGACACATCCCATTGCACTAATCGAGGGCGTTCGTAGTGACTAAGGGGGTCGAAGACCAAGAAGTGAATTATTTATCAACCAAGCATTCTTCTTACAACTAGATCTAATCTCCTAGCCCCTGCGGAAAAGAAAAAGAATTTCATGTTCTTCCAATCAGGAAGGGAGGATTAGGAAAATCCTATTGATTGCAACTTTCTTTGGGCCTCCGGGAAAAGCATAAAAAAAGCTCGAATGGTACGATCTCTCTGCCACCCCAGAATGAAAGGGGTAATATCGTAGTTATTTGTAACACCCCTAACCTATATCTGTCGCTAGAATAGGGTTACGGAGCATTACCAAAGTTTACAAAACAAACACAGTTTTTTCATATCATTTACTATTCATATTCGAAATCAACCATATTGTCCCTTAAATGGGCCCTCAAGGCCCTAAATATGCATTTAAAACAAGTCAGGACTAAACCGGGAACTCAGAGAATTTTTCGCAAAATCTCAAAAAATTTCCAAGGTGCAAGGGACATACGCCCGTATGGCCAGGCTGTGTGTCTCACACGGTCGAGAGACATGCCCGTGTCTCAGGCCGTGTGGACACTCGAAATAGGGACACACGGCTGTGTCCCAGCCCAGGTCCAAATTAGAGTGGTTACTGACTTGGGTCACACGGCCAAGCAACACGCCCATGTGCTAGACCGTGTGAACATTTTAATTTACATTAATTAGGTGCAGGGTCCACACGGCCAAGTCATACACCCTTGTGCCAGGCTGTGTGCCACACACAGCTGAGATACATACCCGTGTCTCTGCCCATGTGAAAATATCTAAGCATTCTGTTTTGCAATTTTAAAGATGCAGGGGACACACGGCTGAACTACACGCCCGTACGCATGGCCGTGTATCACATAAGGCTGAGACACACGCCCGTGTCTCTGCCCATGTGGACAAAATAAGGTTATTTCCAAGCCTTATTTCTCACCCAAACTTATCTTTCACCTACATTAACATTTAAACACATTTGCAATCCAATATAAATCATTCAAATCAAGCCAAAATAATTTTTATGTAAGATATATCAACACATATGTTCAAGTATCTATACTTACAAAAATACCATATGTACATATAGGCATGTTCTATCAATTTTTCTATCTTAATCAATATGCTTATATGATTTTCATTAATCATCCATTTCAAACACACATTAAGCATATTAAGACTATTTTATATATCAAAACATACCATTTACAAGCCATACTAATGGCTAATCCCAACCAAACACATATATGCCATCCTTGACCACTTTAGCCTATACATGCCATTATACTCAAAAGAACTTTTTGCTATTTATACCTAAACGAGCTGTAGGATAGTGTGATGTAGCTTCGACCAACTTCCAACCTTAACGAGCTTTTGAGTATTATAAAACAGAGGAAATAAAACAAAGTAAGCAATTAATGCTTAGTAAGTTCATATAACATAAATTATCTTACCATTCATTTACATTTACAGTAAGCATACAAACACATTCCAAACAACTTGGCCAAAAGCCTAAGTACATAATCTCACCAAACATGTTAGTTATTTATTTCATGTGAATATCAAGAATAAGGATAAGCTTATCAAAAGTCAAGTTCGATGTATTTCATATTATACGAGTAACAATTCAATTTGGATTCATATGTTCTTACGTCAAGATTTTTGCCTATTGAATTATTTAAAATATAGATGGATATAGGGTATTACACACTAAGTGTACAAAACTATAATCCATCAATTCATATTCGGGAATGCTCATAATAACACATAAACGGAAAGCACTCTCTCAAGCCATATAGCGGAAAGCTCATGTGAGCTTTATAATGGGAAGCTTATCCAAGCTATATAACAGGAAGATCATAAGAGCCATATTCAAGAAGCTCATGAGAGCCAATAACGGGTAGCTCCGAAGAGCCATTAATCGAGAAGCTCCGGATAGCTATATATCAAAAAGTTCAAGCGAGCCATATCGGGAAGCTCACAAAGAGCCTTTAATTGGGAAGCTCATGAAGAGCCATATAACGGGACGTTCATAAGAGTTGTGGTGTGTCTACAATACATGTAGAATCACAACCAATCGGGATGCTTCAAAGAGCTATTAACGGGAAGCTCGCAAGAACTATATAACGGGAAGCTTGAGAGGGCTTATAACGGGACACTCTTTTGAACTATGGTGTGTCTGCAAATATGCAGGACTACAACCAATACGGGAAATCCTGTATCCATCGAATTTTATTTATTCAAACGGGACTTGACGTTTATCAGTCTTTGTCGGATATGTAATCAATTTCATATAAATAACAATTACACAATTCACATATATAACATTCAATTCAAACATATAAATATACAAAATTTAGTTACCCGAACTTACCTAGACAATGTTCGTATTCGTAGCTATTATTTTGATACTTTTTGTTTTCCCTAATCCAATTTTGAACTAGGTCTATCCGGATCTATACGAGTAAATTTAATTCAATTTAATAAAATTCACATTCAATTCCATCCAATTCACATCTTAGGCAAAATTACCATTTTGCTCCTATACTTTTGATTAATTATGATTTCGTCCCTAGGCTCGACAAGTGAAATTCATGAAATTTAATCTTCATTCCAAGCCTATAAATTTTCATACATAATAATAGAAACCAATGAATTCCATAAAATTCAGAATTTTCAATGAATTCAACATCTTTTCAATTTAATCCCTAAATTATAATTTCATCAAAATTCTTTAATAAAACACTTTTAGATACTGATCAACACCTCAAATTCATCATCTAATAACCAAAATCATATGAAATCATCAATGGTAACTCCCAAGATTTTCAATAAAATCAAAAACCAAGGAAAAGGTTAATTGGACCCAATTGTAACAATCACAAAAACATAAAATTTTCAAGAAACGGGTAAGGATTTGACTTACATGAAGCAAAAAATGGAAAACAAGCTTAAACCCTCTTCAATGTCTAGTTTTAGAACTAAAAATGATGATGAAATTTCTAGAATTCTTTAATTTTTCATTTATTTCATTAATTTGGCAAAATTGGAAGTTCACACCATATTATCATCTTTTTAATGCCTATGCCGCCTCAGCCATTTTCTTTTGGCATATTTATGCCTTAAGTCCCTCCTTATTTATTGGTTAAGCTACTTAATCACTTAACCACTATTTTTAGCAAGTTTTGCATCTTTTTCAATCTACTCCTTTTTAACAAATTAGGCGTGTAATTGGTAAAATTTCTTAATGTTCCTATCATACCATTGACTATAAAATAATATTAAAATAAATTTTCTTCTAACTTCGGATTCGTGGTCGCGAAGTCACTGTTCTGATTTCATTGAAAACAGACTATAACATTCCTGGTCTGTGAGGATATGTTGTTAGGTGCTCCATTTTATTTTCCCATTGAGCCCGAACCTAAACTTGTGCTCGAGAGATAGTTGTCCATACACTGATAAGGGATGTATGGATTATCAAGAAAAGAGGAGCCATGGTTGTCCCCCCTAGACCGCCCAGATCCCACGAGCGAATAGAAAGTTGGATCTACATTAAATCTCACCTGAATTGCCCCATCTATCTTATTAAGGAGAAGTTTGGTTTCAAACCCCAGTTCGAATAAAAGAAGTACGCCATGCTAATATGAATTGAATCATCCGCATCTTAGGGCTAGGTGCTGATGAGCACATTGAACTATCCATGTGGCTAAGAGCCCTCATAGCCCAAGCACAACTGCGTAATTTATAACAACCTGTTTTTAGTTAAATAGGAACAGTGGTTTTGGGACCCCAAGTTTAAGGTTAAAATAATTATTTTATTATAAAATTAAGGTCTGCAGCATGATAGTAAGATTGTGTAAAAATTTCATTAAGAAATTTTATCGATTGAATGCTCAATTTGATAAAAAGGACTAAATCGCGTAAAGTGTAAAAGTTATGTTCTAATAGCTAAAGGTTTCTAATAGCTATGGAAGCTTAAAATGGAGGTCCTTATGTTGAAATTAGACCAATTTTTTAGTTTTTGGACATTTATGAACATTTTTATCAAGTGTTTTAATGTTAATAGTTAAGGTTAGTTTAGTAATCCAATAAACAAACTTAAGTAAAATAACATAAAAATAAACACTCATCTTCTTCAAAATATTATTCCACCGAAATTGAAGGAAGAAGAAACCATTTTTAGGGTTTCTTGGTTCGACAACTATTATAGCTTGCAAGTAAGTGATATTGACTCGGTTTTTAATGATTTCTATGTTTTCGGAGTCATTGTAACTTAATCTACTAGCCCAGGGACTAATTTGAAAAAATATTAAAGGTTTAGAGTTTTTCCATTGATGATTATGTGTGTATTTTGATGTTTGATGATAGAAATTGTATTCTTATTGTTAGATAAACAACATTTATAAAGTGATTTTTGATAAAATTATCAATTAGGGATTTATTTGTAAAATGTGGAAATTTTGTGGTAGAAATGTGAAATAAATGAAAAATATGGGCTTCTATGGTAATAAAAGAAATTTGGCTAGCATAGGTAGGGATCTAATTGCATGAATTTGTATTTTTATGAGTTAAGGACTAAATTGTAAAGAAATTGAAATATTAGGGGCAAAAGGGTAAAGTTGCCATAATGTGATTTTTGAGCTAAATTGAATAGATTGATGATTAAATAAGCTAAATTTGATTACATATAGATTAAGAAAAGCGAAGTTCGGATTTAGATTGGGAAAAATAAAGTTTTAGACTAATCGATCTATTTCGTCATTTTTACTATCAAGGTAAGTTCGTATGTTAATAAGTATTATTGTAATTGTGTTTTAAATGTTTTATATTTGAATTGTTGATGAATATGATTGTGCGGACATGTTTGACGAAGATTCGACATTGAAAAATCCCGGTTGAGCCTTAGGAATAGATTAGGATACGAATGACATGTCATTAGGGTTTATGTGATTTAGGTGCTGGTCCGTACGTCCTACCGGTGGCTAAGTTATTCGGCATGTGTTGTGGATTCTCGTCAGTTTGTGTGAGTAGCACCGTGTAGCTACGTCTTGATCGTCAACTTGTGTGAGCAGACCCGTTGATAGCTCGAGAGTGAGCATTTATATGAGATATGTGATTGAGATATCTTCGGCTATGTATTGGCACTTAGGGTGCGAGAGTCCTGAGTATCCAATAGTATTCCAAATGGTTCAATGGGTATATCGAAAATATGAAATGGTGAGAAATAGATACGTATCAGTACAGGTATGTACGGAAACTATATGAGCATTGAACCTATGAAAGTTGTGAGTTCATGGTTACTTATGTGATTGAATATATGTTAACATTATGCTTTAATGATTTTGTAGTATATTATGTTTATACTACTTGATTGATAAATGAATGGTGAGTTTTACTTATTAACTATAAGAGCTTACTAAGCTTTATAGCTTACTCTGTTTACTTTTCCGTGTTTTATAGTGCTATCGAAGCTTGCTCAGATTTGGGAGTAGTTGGAGATTTCATCACACTATCAAGATATCACTTTGGTACTTTTGAACTTATGTATTTGGTTATATGACATGTATAGGAGTTATGGTCATTTTGGTATATAGTTTGGTAATGAATTTAGCCATTTGAATTGGCTTGTAAATGATGAATAGTTGTTATGTGTATAGCCATGAGAGTTGGCTTATTTTGGTATGTTTGGTGATGTATGTATATATGTGCAAAAAGGCTTTTAAGATGTTGTGTATAATTGCCATTTATATGCTTGTTTTGAATTGGCATTATAGATGCCAAATGGTTGAAATTTGAAGTTGATATGCTTGTGGTTTTAGGCAAGATAATGTATGTATGAAGTTAACCATTTAGGTGATTTGAAAATGTGATATTGGTATGAATTGAATGACTTATTTAGATGCTTGCGTGTCTTGTGGATGATGGTATGGAATTAGCATAAATTATGCTTGGTTGAGATTGATTTGAATGCCTATTTATGCCATGTTATGTGCCATTTAGTTTGTGTAGGTGATTGAAAGATTGGGTGAGAAAGATGGCTTGGTAAATAGCCTATTTTTGTCCACACGGACAGAGACACGGGAGTGTGTCTCAGCCATGTGTGACATACGGTTAGGTGACACGGCCGTGTATCCCCTGGTGTTTAATTAGAAACCAAGTCAGTATGCTCCACACAGCCCAGTACACAGGCATGTGACTTGGCCGTGTGGCATAAGTCAGTATACCCTAAAGTTTTGGTATGGCCTAGCACATGGCCTGGCACACGGGCGTGTGTGGCCATTTCGAAGGGCACACAAGCTGGTCACACGGGCGTGTGGTTTGCCGTGTAACCCAAGTCAAAGAGTTACACGGGTTCGGGCATGGGCTGGGACATGGCCATGTGATCCCATTTCGAATGTCCACACGGCCAGTGACATGGGCGTGTGTGGCGTGTGTCCTCTGTATTTTGTTAAATTTTCTAAGTGTTCCAAATATTTCCTGAGATATCGGTTTAGTCCCAAACCACTTCTAAAACATGTTTTGGGCCTCGTAGGCTCATATTAGGGACGTTATGAATGATTATGAATGCTTTATATTTGTAATGAAAAAATGTATAAGAAATGTATGTTTATTTGTGAAAAAAGTCCAGTAATGCTCCGTAACCTTATTCCAGCAATGAATAGGGGTGATGGGTGTCACACAATTATCAGGGGTGCGCTCTACCTCTGAGCTAATATGCTGTCATACGGGCCTCCCACTGGGGGCCCGCTATGCTAAAAGCGAAAGAAACCCTATCCCTTTATTTCCTTTTTATGCCCCTATGTCGCCACATAGGAGGGACCCGAGGGCTTAAAAGGGGATCCTATCAACTTGTTCCGACCTAGGATAATAAGCTTATAGGCTTGGTCTTACTTTATCGTCAATAAACGAAAGAAGGCTTCCATCTCTAAGTTTAATCCAGACGTAGCTCGCTTCTTTTTGGGTGTGAAACAGTGTCAAACCAAAATACCCAACAAGTATTAGTTGTCCTTAAAAAGGAGGTGATCCAGCCACACTTTCTAGTAGAACTACCTTGTTACGACTTCACTTTAGTCACTAGCCCTACCTTCTGCATCTCCCTCCTTGTGGTTAAGGTAGTGACTTCAGGCATAGCTTGCTCCCATAGTTTGACAGGCAATGTGTACAAGGCCCGGGAATGAATTCACTACCGTATGGCTAATCGGTGATTACTAGCGATTTCAACTTCATGCAGGCGAGTTGTAGCCTACAATTCGAACTGAGGATGGGTTTTTGGAGTTAGCTCACCCTCGCGGGATCGTGACCCTTTGTCTCATCCATTGTAGAACGTGTGTCGCCCAGGGCATAAGGGACATGATAACTTGACGTTATCCTCACTTTCCTCCAGCTTATCATCGGCAGTCTACTCAGGGTTCCAAACTCAGCGGTGGCAACTAAACACAAGGGTTAAACTTGTTGCAAGACTTAACCAAACACCTTACGTCACGAGCTAATGACAGCCACGTACCACCTGTGTCCGCGTTCCCGAAGGCACCCCTCTCTTTCAAGAGGATTCGTGGCATGTCAAGCCCTGGTAAGGCTCTTCTCTTTACATCGAATTAAACCACATGCTTCAACGCTTGTACGGGCCCTTGTCAATTCCTTTCAGTTTCATTCTTGCGAACATACTCCCCAAGCAGGATACTTAATGCATTAGCTACAGCACTGCATGGGTTGATACGCATAGCGACTAGTATCCATCATTTATGGCTAGGATTATTTAGGTATCTAATCCCATTCGCTCCGCTGGCTTTAGTCTCTCAGTGTTAGTGTCGACCTAGTAGAGTGCTTTCGCCGTTGGTGTTCTTTAATCTCTACGCATTTCGCCTCTCCATCAAAAATTCCCTCTACCCCGACCGTACTCCAGCTTGGTAGTTTTCACCACCTATCCAGGGTTGAGCCCTGGGATTTGATGGCGGACATAAAAAGCCACCTACAGACACTTTACGCCCAATCATTCCGGATAACGCTTGCATTATCTGTATTACTACAGCTACTGACACAAAGTTAGCCGATGCTTATTCCCCAAATACTGTCATTGCTCAATTCATATTAAATCGTATTTAAACAAAGTATATTTTTTTAATTTAAGGGTAAATTACACCTAAGATCACTAAATTATTATTAAGTTTATGTTTTTGTTATTCAACTTTAAAAAGTTACAAAATGGTCATTGACCTATTCAAAAGTTTTTATTTAAGTCACTGGGTTGATAAGTTTTTTTTTAAGTCTAGCTAGCAAGCTACAAACGATGATTCAACAATCAATACGGTGGATCAATACACATCGATGAGTAGAAGAACATATCTTAGATCCAAATCAATTTAACAATCAGTGTCAAAGATCAAAGAAGAAAGCAGTTTGGATTTTAGTTCATAGATTCATGACGTTCAAAGTTGTTTCATGAGAAAAAAACTAAATTATAGAAGAGAAGGGGAAGAAGAGCTTTCAATTGGTATAGGCGGTGCGGACAAAGAAGGCCATATAATAGCGATTTTGTAACTTTTTAAAATTGAGTAACCAAAATATAACTGTTTGTTTGCCAGTAAAATGTTTTCCGGAAAATGATTTCTGGAAAATAATTTACTTTTCTCGAAAATGATTTACTGAAAATATTTTCTGGTGTTTGGATGAAGCTGTGTAAAATATTTTCTGTTGTTTGGCAGATTTCCTGAAAATATTTTCCGTAAAAGTTATTTTTACATATATTAATAAATTTATATACATATTAATAAATTTTTATATTTTAAATTGTTTTTACATATATTGCAATGATTTATTTATAAATAAATAAATTAAATTAAATATATAATAATACTCAATTATTAAGCTACAATATTAACCTTCATAAATTGAAAACAACTAAAGTCAGATAAATTATTTGTAATTGTGTTAAAAAAATAAAAAAACAAGGATTGAATAATTATAAATTAGCTTCCAAACCACAATTAATACTAGAAATTAATAATATTATCCAAATGCATAATTAGTAGTACACCACATAATAACAACATTGTCCAAGTGCATAACTAAATATTACACCACATAAAAGTATCAATATCTTCAACCTTGAGAAAATTTTTGAAGCTAAATTTTTTTATGCTTCTTATTTTTAACTAAAAAAGCTTTGGCCTTAGATTCATGACTCACTAGATAATCAAACACAGAACACAAGAAGTCATCATGAAATCCTTCTTCCTCCATCGACATCACTTGTTCGTAAAGCTGTGGTGTCTTATCCGCAGTAAATTGTTCCAAAGCATTAGCAATTTTGCCAAGTTGTTCACCTACAAATTTAACTTGTTCATCAACGACACTTTCTTGAACATTTTTTCTTTTACGTTTGGATCTACCAGATGAAGATACATTTGTTCTTACCTCTTCATCATCTTCATTGTAGCAGATCTAGAGGCACTTTGATCTTGGTTACCATCATCCAAATCTATGTCAAAGAAATGTTCGCAAAACTCCTTGTTGCCATATCTTTGCCAACAACCAAAGCCATTTCATCATAATGATCAATGCTTTTATTCAAAAATGGTTCATACTTCTTATGTGCCTGTTGGATATTATACACAATTAGAATAACAAGTATAAAAAAATTGAAATATACTTAACATATATATACATATATTACCATCACTGCTGCATCATATGTCGCTCTATCACATGTGATCATTTTCATGTTATCATCCCATCCAAAACCACTTTCACCTCGAATTTTGCATATAATTTGCCATTGGTTTTTTACAGTCCTCAAATGATTTTCCACATGCTTTGCATCACATTGGACTTGGAATCTTTCAGAAATAGCTTCGACAACTCGTTTAATAGAAACTATTTTGAAAGTATTAGAAGGCTTATTTCCTTTCTGGGCCTCCTCTGCTAGAATTTCAAGAAAAACATGTTCCATCGATTTTGTCCACCTGAATTGCTTGGAGGTCCCTTCTTTGTTGCCTTTACCCATTCTACATTAATAATTGTCATTGTCAATCATTTCGATATCCAACAAGCTTAAAACATAATAAATTCAATATCTAACAAGATTAACATAATCAATATTTAACAAATTCAAGACATAATAATTTCAAAATCCAACAAACTAAAATTTTAATATCATTATCCAACAAACATTAACAAAAAAAGAACAATTTTAATACTAAAACGTACATAACATAGAAACAACAAACCTAAGACCTAAACCTACCTAATATTTCTAGCCATATAATCAGTCCACATAGTTTGTGCAATTTCGTCTCTCTTAGCAGACCATTCTCTTGCTTCTTCTCTTTCTTCTCGCTCCGTAAGAGTTGGTATTATCAAATCAGACTCAGACTCATCGTATAATCCTTGATTAAGTAAATCATTAGGATCAACTCCCATGATATGATTATGAATGATACAACAAACCAAAACTATATCTACTTGAGTTTGAAAATTCCAAAATGGTTCAGCATCTAATACACGAAACCGTTTCTTCAAAATCCCCAAAACACGTTCAATAGTGATTCGCAATGATGAATGTCGAAGATTAAAGAGTTCCTTTGCATTTTCGGGCCCCTGAGCACTAAACTCTTTTAAATGATATCGGACCCCACGATATGGGGTAATAAATCCATTTCGAATGCCATATCCAGCATCAGCAAAATAATATTTGCCTACAATTTTACAAAACATAATTAATACTAATAAATTATGAGCTTATTAGAACTATTTGGTATTTAATGATAATTATTACCTTCTGGAATTCTTAATCCTCTTGGGCGTGAAAGTGCATCACTTAAAATACGAGAATCATGTGCACTACCTTCCCAACCAGCTAGAACATAGGAAAATTTCAAATCAAATGTAATGGCAGCCAATACATTTTGTGTCGTCCCCCCTTTACGGCTGCGAAATCTTTCTTCAATGCTAGGTGGAACGGATGCACGAACATGAGTTCCATCTAATGCTCCAATACAATCTTTAAAATAAGGATAAAACCTTTGATTGTTTCTGATTTCACTAGGAGTTGACTCATCAGGTGATCTAGTACCTAGTTTATACAATTTCAAAATAGCTCTCAATACAATCCTAAAGTAACGGTGAACTGTCTCAGTTGATCTATAATATCTAGATCCAATCACTCGAAACCTTACATTATGACCAATTATATGTAAAAATATCAGTACTTGCTCCGTAATATTCACAGATTTAGTTGATTGTAATAAATTATTCCTACTAAGAATATCACACAAATTAAAAAAGGCAATCGGTCTCATCCTTATCATATTAATACAATGTTGGTCACCACTATATAAAATACTATTAATATAATTTTCTCTTTCATAATCTCGATTCACACGAGGGTGAGAAGTAATTTCGTTCATAGTTTTTAATTTTTTAATCCAAAGAGCCCCAAAAGCTAAAATCAAGCCACGATCACAAAGAATTACATTTTGATGTTGACTACGATCCATCTACACAAAACAATGCCACACAAATATTTGATCACTACAAAAAAAGTGCAAGCTTTTCATAAGATCACATATATGAATAAAACTACCATAACTAAAGTGCATACATACATATATGAAAATTGATATCTAATACACTAGTAGCTCATGAAGATATCCAAAAGTCAAGACTTTAAAGATATATATTTATTAAAATAATTAAAACGATTGAAATTATTTTTTATTAATTAAAAAAGTTAAAAAAAAAACCTTTAATAATATCGAATTTTTATTAAATCTATGTTAGTATAGATTATTTTAGGTTGAATTATGGTTACTATTTATTTATTATATTTAAATTTATGAATTAATGGTCAATATGCGCACTCAAAATTATTCATGTTGAACATGAATTTTTCTACTCGGCCAACCTGCTTTGCATATTGTTATTGCCTTATTGGTTAAATGGTTGATATATTGGGTGGAACGATTTAAAATATGTCTATTATTATAATGTGAATGAAATAATTCAAATTAGTTAGAATATTTTATTCTTTAGAGCTTTGCAACAAAGACAAATTAATCAGCCAAGTGTGTATTTTTTCTATTCTGGGAGTGGGGAGCTAAGGTATTTGTATAATGAATCATCTTTTCTGTAAGATTATATAAACTCGACAATGATTTGAATTGTAGTTCGAGAGATGAAAGCAACTAGAAGGGGACATTGACGTTAACTGTTAGTTAAATTGAGGAAGAAAGGATGATTCTTAAAAATTTATATTTTAATTTGATATTATTTTATTATTTTATTTTTATAATATCATTAATTCATGCTAGATGTTATTTTATTTTATTATTTTTTATCTGATACTAATACAACTAGAATTCATGTTTCCCCAATAGAGAACTAGAAATCAACTAGCATACACCCAATATCAGTCTTTGATCAATACACGAGAGTTCTCAATACCATAGTGAATATGAAAATCTCAACACAAAAAAATCAAAGAAAAGCTGGAAATAAATAGTTAGAGAAAGATGATTCAATCTTCTAGCATTCTAATTGCACACCTCTCAAAGAGAATGAACATACTATAAATAGAGCCAATAGCAAGAGAATTACTCAAGTCGATTTACTCAAGCATTACAAGGACAATTAGCACATATTTTGCCAAAGCAGTTTACACATACCTTATAGTAGCTATCCACACATGCTTTGCAAAGACAATGCATAAATAATTTACTGATTACACATGACTACCCTACATAGTAATCTGATTCACAAAGAAAATTTCACAATAATCTAATTCACAAAGACATACCATCGAATTGGCGTGAGAAAAATCTAACAAAAATTCCATTAAAAATGTAAGAATTACAGAAACAACAACGAGAATCTTGACGAACAAAGAACAAGAAGGTGAATTTGAAGAAAGATCAAAAGAAAAAAACCAGCTTAAAATTTCAGGCATAAAATCGGCTAAAGAAACAAAGAAGGCATAAAATTTTCCCTATAAGACTAAGCACATCAAGTAACCACAAGTGTTTTCCTATAAGACTAAGCACATCACAAAGACAAGTATATAGTTTTCAAAGTTAAACACTCACACAAGACAAAACCATTGCTACAATTGAATAATCCCACAAATAAAGAGGAATCAAGAAGACAAGCAACCACAACAATCATTTAAGGAGAAGGTTAAGGATTGCACAAGTATCTAGTTTGAAAGTTAAACACTGCACAGTACAAAACCATTGCTACAATTGAATAATTACACATCCAACTAAATTACCTAAATCCAAGCAAGTACAGTTTTCAAAGTAGGTTCGATCAAACAGGGAATAAGTAGTAGAAGTTTGCTTTGGGCGGAAAGGAGTCAACATGGTATTTCCATGGGGAAGATTGTCACAGATAGTAGATGACAAAACAAAGGCTATTTCGTATATAAAGAAATAGTGGATCAAGGCTCAAGGTAAGTACCTAGGTTGAATAGAACAAACAATCTTAATAACTAAAATTGATGATTTAACTGATTGGACCATCTATGATCCTTTTTAACAAATAAATATTTTTGTTTTCTTAGGTGAAACATCCAGTAGAAAGTCAAGGGAAAGTAGTAAAGGAGGTGGTTCATCAGCTGGAGACCAAAGGTGGAAGGGAAATTATTCCCAAACCAATAATGCTTTGGAGACTAAAGTGATGCTTGGCGAGAATCTTTGAGTTGCACAAACTTAACAAACGGTATTCACTAATTTATTTTCAATTTTAGGCTCTTTGTTTTAAGATTCCGTAAATGAGTTATTATTATTAATTATTAATTATTTTTATAATTTAGTTGAGTTTTCAAAGCATTTAAACATTAAAAGATATATAATAATATCAAATGCGACTACCTTCCCAATTCAATTGCTTGAGCTAAAAGAGCATTCACTAATATATATGATAAAACTCAGGTATGAGACTATGAAAGCATCAATTCATGAATGGGAGAAGGAAAATAAGGTGAGAGCCAAAGTCAAGATTTTCAATAGGAGGAAAGTGTTGTGATCCCTACTTGAGATTCAAAGAACACATATTCCTTACTGCTTGAAAACTGTTTTGCTGAATCCTATGATGGATTGGTTGAAGTACAGAAAGAATTGGAGAAGAAAATAAAGAGGAGCCATCAAGTTTACCAATTGAAGATATCAAGAATTAATGATATCGCAGGTGAAGCAAGAGCTCAAGTTGATGACAAAAGAAGAAATGAGGAATTGAAGATCAAAGAAAAAGCAAAGCAAATAAGAGCTACGGGAGTCGTTCCTTTTACATGTTTATGTTTCTGAATTACATCCAAATAGGAAAAGACATTTGTAAATCAACAATAAGATAATGTAACTTCAATTTCATACCTATTCCTTTTAGAGAAGAAGATAAAACGATTATCCAATGTTCAATCTTTCGAGTTACTTCAAATTTGATTAATTCAGATATTCGATGTAAACTATAATGAATGCTTGCTGGTCTAACTATGTGACAATACTAATTAAGTTTACTGAACTCTTTTTATATGTTGATTTGACCTGCATGGACTTCTGCTTTATTTACATATTTAAAGTATATTTTTATGCTTTGACTAAAACTTTATGATCACTATATATATGCTATTAATCCTAAAAATTTACGATCAATATATAGTATACATATAACACTATTATTTGCTAAACTACCTTATACACATAATAAATAATAAGGTGCTCACGAGTACAAAAAATGAAAAAGAAAAAGAACATGTAAATAAATATAGACGAGAGAAAACAGAAAGTCAAATATATAGTCCAAGTTCAATCCTACTACTTTTTTGAAGAAGTAAAAACAGAAATTATGACATGAAAATGCACATGAAGGGGAAAAAACTTTCATTTTGGCTCTACTAATTACTTCATTCTAAACTCTTGGTAGTTCATTCATACAGGGTTCATGCATAAAGTCTTCTTAAAAAAAACCTCCCAAAACCCCACAATTTGTGGATTAACATAGCTCAATTAGAAGAAACAGGGTTCATTGTCGACAAAAAACTTCTTAAGGTCATTGAGGTATTTGTGAAATTTAACAACATTCAAAATATTTGTTTTTAAGGTAAATACCTAGGTTGAAGGTGGCGATCGCTTGCTCGATGCGAATGAATAGCCTACTTTCTTTCGTACCCGGAGAATGGGAATTTTCCAACCGACCTTCGAGATGGGAATCAACTTGCCCGCTTCTATGCATTTTCCTTAAGCGCTAGTTCTCGCTTTTCTTTGGATTCTAGAAAGGCATTTGTTCTTTGACCCCGTGAGAGGCAACTCAATAGGAGCTGCTATAGAATCTGAATATGGCTTTGCTGCTTTCAAACTTGACTTTCTTCTTTCTGGCGTGACTGCTTCTTGTACTTCAAAATAAAAACCCTGAAAATCCCCCCAAAAAAATGGTAACTAAGGAGCCAAGACCCGAAAAAAAAAAGCTATACAGGAAGAGGAAAATGCCTGCGAAAGAGAGACAGAGAGATTGCATGAGAAAGAGAGAAAGAGAAGGAGAAAGGAAACGAAATACCAGCAGCAAGAGAAGGGGCCTTACCTGGATGAAGGAGAAGCACGGGAAAATGTCTTACAGAAATTGAAACGGTAAGACATTTTCCCAAAATGTAAGGGATTTTACGCGTGATTTGAAAAATGTTTTCCAAATGGAAAAGGTTTTCAGGCTACCAAACACTGGAAAATGAGGAAAATATTTTCCGGAAAATAAAATACAACCAAACAAACACACCCTTACTAATAGATTAATAACCTTGAGTGTAGTTTACCCTTATCTTATTTCATACTAACAAAGTATTTGTTAATTTAATTCGAAATATTTATACATGAAAAATATTTATTTAAAAATTTTAATTATAAAGTATATCAAATATTATTGTAAAATATTTTTTAAACAATGAAACAAACTTTGAATAAGTTCAAATTAAATTTAAATATTCTATATAAGTTATTTGTTCAAAATACACTATATAAATTTTTCATGACTTGATTTATTACCTTTGGATTTTACAAAAATGGGATCCATTTATATATATAGCCCTTGTTTGATAGACCATTAAAAAAATTAAATCAATTGAAAAGTAATATATCAAACAATTTTATAATTTAAATTCAGTATTTAAATTTTCAATATTTATTTTTCAATACTTATTTTTTCAGTACTTAATTTTTCAGTTTATCAAACAATATTGTAGTGCCACTAGAGCATCTATTAGGATCTAGTGCCCTTAGTGTAGTGTTTCACCAAAATGTACTTGTAATTTTTAGAGCAAAATGGTTTAATAAAATTCTATCATTTACATGAATATCATTTGTAATTTTCCTCAATAATTCTTGCATGCAAAGTAAAATGTATAAGCAAATATTGGGTTCTTAATTAACTAATGCTTAACTGATATTAAGTTGCATTATGTGGTCGGATCATAATGTGCGAAGACAACTTATATTAATAGGTAATCTAAATGGTACATTGTTTAATCAACATTGAGAAAATTGATTAAAAGGCTATTATGTTGCCTTCCAAGACCAAATAAGGAGATACCTTGTTTTGAGTATAAGGGTGGATAAATCCTAGAACATAGAGATGTAGATGAAGTTGTCTAGACTAACAATACATCGGATAAGACCCAAGTAAAATAGACTCAAGATCTATTTATAGATTTATTCACTTATGACGTTCATAGTGTGGCTTACCTCAATTTTGAGTAAGTGGCGGACTATGTGTGTGATTCATATACTTTGATGTATTCAAAGCCTGAGTTCAATTAGTAATAGAGCCAAAGGCTGTTACGTTGGGTATTCAACTTTTGCATAGTAGAATTCATATCCTAACAAAGGGTAAATGATCCTTTCATTAGTATTACATCATAGATGGAAAAGTAATGTGGTCATAGATCATTTTTCTAAGATGAATGATTTAATTACTATCTCTTAATAATTTAATTTTTCATGAAGTAAGATGTAATGGTTACCATGAGATAAAATAAGATCATACTGGGTGAACGAATTTAACCTAAAGAGATTAAATATATCCTATAAGGGTAACACATATATGACAAGGTTATTGGACAAACACTTAATAAGTAGCTTTTGAAATGGTATATAATACGGAGAACTCGATCATGGTACTTTAGTGGAAAGGCTTCTTGACTAAATGATATTGTAATTAATAGATGAAGAGCCGAAACTTAATTACAAATTATTTGAGTCCTAATTATATATGTCCAATCGGTCACTTGGCTAGCTCAGTATAATATTTATGGTTTGCATTTGAATCGATGAGATGAATATATGAAAACAACAAATTAGATAAATAGATCGCATGTATCATTATCTACAGTAAATGTATTTTCTTGTTTTGAGAAAGAGATGACTTAGAGTTAAATTAATTTCTTTGAATTATTACTTAATTGATAGTAATTAAATAATTAAAATTCAAAGTGAAAATTAAATTAATTAATTAATCATCATAGTTTTAGTGAACAAATTAATTAAATTTATTTACTCATAGATTCTAGTACTATAAAGTCTTCATGACTTACGAAAGTAGAATTAGGTTGAGAAAATAATCTAATTAGGAAATTAATTCAAATAAATAATATTTTGAGAATAGAAAATTTATTTATTGGGTTGGAAAAAATTACATAAGTTGGTTTAGATACTAGATAAAATATATAATTGTACCTAATACATGAGATAGGTCTAGTGACCCATCTCGCATAAGGTGGGGTGGCAACCTTAATTCCTAAGACTAGGGTGCCATTGTTAGAGTATGCCCAAAGACCAATCATGAGATGGTTGCAGTTACATACTTGTTTTACCTTGTTATTAATATAAGACATTGCCATTATTATTTCATTTTTTTTATGTGTATAAATAAATTGATTAATAATAAAGTCCCGAGAATAATATGATTATTCTTAAAAGGTCCTTAGTCAAGTATTATTGTGGGGTTGGACAATAATAATGCATTGAGACTAATATGTAGTTGATTGATAACAAAATATTGGCTTTGACATAGGATGTCAAAATCAATACATGAGTATATGTTAGAGAACAACATAGTGGACTGACCCGCCATGAGTATGTTTCTTGGATTATTATGTAATAGTCACAAACATTGCTCATAGTGATAACTATGTATATGATCCTCCGACTTAAGATCATCATTGCCTAACATCGTGAGTTGTATATTTTAATATAGTCAAACATTTACTGTAGTAGGTTGTACCATAAAGACTGATATTGGATATACCACAATCCATGTTGTGGGATATGATTGATCAAGATAGGATTTACCCCTCCTACATAATGGAAGTAATATATTGGGCTACTTGAAAGAGTGAGAGTAAAAGTGCATGACCATGCTTAAGTAAGTTGATATGAGATACCACACTTATTTGTTTATTGTAGTCTACTCAGAATATCAAGAAATATGAGATTGGACTATATAGGTGTGACTATACCATGACTTGTATCCAATCTAGATATAAAGGATAAAAGGATATAATACATGAAAATTTTATCACAAAAAGGTTACGTCGAATCATGACTTCTTGTAACTTGGGTAGCAATGATGCATTGCTAAATGCCACTCATTGCTTGTAACATTAGAAATGTTCTAGTATTACTACAACGTTACAAGAACCTATAGGGTCACACCTTATGGTTAAAATGAATAGACTTCACACAAATACATTGGGCGTATACCCTCATACATACATCTTCGGCGAGTTGTATTGCCTAACAGATAGTATCATCTGGCAGACTGTATTGCCTGGCAGATAGTATTGTCTGGCAAATTGTATCATTTGGTGGATAGTATCGCTTAGCAAATAATATCGCCTGGCGAGTATGATTCTCAACTACTTTCCAGAGTTAATATTTATGGAAGTTGATATTCTTTTGGAAAGAATATAAAATTTTAATACCTTCCATGATTTTCTCAAGTACAAAAGAATTATTCAGTTTTATTATAAGTGATTAATAAAAGGAAATAGTATCCCTAAATCTAGGTGTGGTAGTGAGAAAATTTAAAAGGTCTAGTAGCCAATTTGAATCACTCTTTGAAAAAGTTCAATGAGTTTTATTGTTCTTGCTTGACTGGGTGGATTGTGTAGAGGCCGAGACGATTCTAGTGTGGCTTGGAATTGACACCTCAAAAGAAATCAGATCCCGAAAGGTATATCTTCAACTTCTTTTAAACTCGATTCATTCCTTGTACATGGATCCTTGGTTGGTGATCGACAAAATAATTTTTCTACTATGTCATGGGGCGTACCAGTGATCCAACATGCATATCCCCAAAAAGTGCTTGGCAACTTCGAATACTTTAACATTGAGCGTACCAATTCTAACAACATTCAATTCCTTCTCTCTGCCACATTATTCTATTGTGGAGTGCCCAGAATGCTTAGCTGGGATACAATCTCATTCTCTATAAGGTACCCTAAAAACTCATCAGATAAACATTCCCCACCTCGATCTGACTGAAGTGTCTTATGGGTAAACCTAGTTGTTTCTCCACTTCTGCACAAAAATCTTTGAATTTATCAAAGGTTTCACTATTGCAATGCATTAGGTACACAAGTCTAATGATTCTTTCTCGGTTAATATGACCAAGTCTCAAATGCCAAAGGTACGCGTCATTAGATTGAGAAGTTTTAAGCCTTTTATTTGATATTTCAATCTCAAGCAGTGTCTACATCTTTGGTTTGATAAAATAGAGATTATTTGACATTCATCCATTATTGTAATGACTCAAAATTCAATGGTGCCGAAAAGTGTGGTTTTGGAACTAACATACAAGTTAGTTCAATTTAGTCATTTTCTTGTAATTTTTATGTTTTCAGAATCCCAGAAGCTTAATCTAGCTGACCTATATGTTATTTTTTGGAACTGTTAAAGATTTAAGAAGTTTCCATTGATGGATAATTAAAGCTTTAAGTGCTAATTTGATAGATTTTAAGTTTGGAGTTGAAAAATGACTAAATTGTAAAGTAAATTGATGGTTTTGTTTGATAGGGACTAAATTGCACAAATTTCAAAATTTGTAGTGGAAATGAGAAATAGGAGGTCCAATAAGGATTATAGTGAAATTGACATGAAAAACTAATGTTAGAATTGAAAGTTATGTTAGTATCAGTTTTAAGGACTAAATTGAATAAAATGTAAAAGTTGCTTAAATTAGTGATTAAATGTGAATTTGTTTGTGTGTTGATGATTTGGTATATTTGTGTTAATCTGTAGCTAACGTCAACCCTGATTCCTCAAAAAAGAAAGGAAAAGAGAAGGTTGCCGACGAATAACTTAGAATTTATAGTTTGTGTTTCTATAATCCAAACTACTTTGCATTGTTGCAAAATGAATTGTTTTTGCATGGTAAGATTATGAGGTAAGTCATTTTGTTAAAAATGAATTGAATTGAATTGATCGGTGGTATAGAAGACTAAATTGAATCTATGTGAAACTGTTTTATGTTGAAATAATTGTGAAATTGAATTTATATTTATATGAGCTATGTTGCCATGTATATGAATTAATGATTTGATGATGGATATATGTTATTATTTAAGATATCGATTGATAATGAAATGAATAATGAATACCATATTGACTATTTGAGCAGAGTCGAATATAGTTGGCATGCCATAGAATAGGAAGAGTTCAGGGTTACTTTGAGCACGAGTTGATGAGGCACTGGGTGTCAATTTACTTCGGTTATACTGATAAGTGTTGGGCACAACTTATTCTTTAGATTTATGCGATGAGGCACTAGGTGCCAAACTAGTGTATTGGTTGATCTGTGCATCCATCCAAGTCCGAGTTAGGTTAATAGGGAGATAAATGGTAAAAACAGAATAAACATAATTGAAACGATGATGATCAGGTCCTCAAATTCATGAGATTGGGAATCTAATATGAAATGTGATATTTGATAATTGAGTTTGCAAATGGTTATGAAATAAAAGTATTATGAGTTTATACTTGTGATATGTGTTGGATTATTGATGTTGAATTGATAAATGGTAAAATTGACTTGGTACTTGCATGTTATCATTGTTCTTAAGTCATGCATTGAATGATTTATGTTATGTTATAATGTTTGAATTATAGAAGTTGTAACATCCCATTTTACAATAGTGTCAAATATGGTGGTTTCGGGACTACAATTATGATAAGAAAGTCCGTAGATATAATTAATTAATATTTATGATTTAAATATAGTATAATAGTGAATTATGATTTAATAGATTTTATTAATTGGTCAGTTAGTAAAGGTACAAGTGGTGTGTACCGAAAGTCAATGATTTAGGAAAATAAGGTATTGGGACCTCATTTTCATAAACCGAGCTAAAAAATATTTTTATTAAATAATTATAGAATTATATTATAGGTGAATTGAAGTTTGGTCTGAAAATTTTAACGTATGGATAGCGAAATAAGGAAAAACGACTAAATCGTAAAAACTATAAAAGTTAATTGATATTGATTTTTATTAGTTGAATGGCTTAATGAATGATTGTGCAAGGATCTAAGTGACAAATATACCCTTATTAAAGATGGTGGATAGTTAGTGGAACCTAATTTATCATTTTGGTTATCATTTTTATTTAATTAAATAATTAATAATAAAATATGATAAAGTAGGATTTGAATGTGCGCTTGTACAGGTTTGCACTTTGGTGCCTCTAATTGCACAATTGTGCTTCTGTTTGCACTACAGTGCCTCTGTATAGCATTACGATGCTCCATAGTGTGGTGTAGTTACCCGAGTATTCGAATTATTTTGCTATAGTTCATCGGACTATCTATTAAAAGAAAGTATATGGATTAACTTTAAGAATTTCTTGAAATGTTATGTTTATACGATTATTAAAATGTTAACTGATGAAATTATGTAAATGATAGTATGTGTTTAAAATTTGTTTTGAAACGATATCAAAACGACTTGAAAGTTTATAGTTTTCATGTATGGCATGCTCGCTTTGTAAATGTGATATGTGGTGACAGAGCTATAAGCTCCACTTCTTGATTTTTTTCTTTGTTTAGCAGGTAGGCATCTTGGACCACATACTACTGCAGTTGGCATTTCTAGATGGCATCCTCAATGGCATCTTTAAGTTGGACTCATCGATTCGTAGTAGGCCTCTAACATTATGATAGTGACAGTGAAAGGGCGAGTCATCTTGACACGAGTTAAAGAGGTAAGATTCACTGATACATAACTTGGTCAAATATGGCAACCAGGAAATAATTAAATTG
Organism: Gossypium longicalyx; assembly: GCA_025698465.1. Classification (NCBI taxonomy): domain Eukaryota; kingdom Viridiplantae; phylum Streptophyta; class Magnoliopsida; order Malvales; family Malvaceae; genus Gossypium; species Gossypium longicalyx. The sequence goes on from CM047007.1 coordinate 22,475,579, forward strand.
ATGGTATGTGCAATGACAATTATACAGAACCTGTTCTCACTTATGGTGGTTAGGATGCCTATCTCTCAGGGGTCTTGAGTGACGAGGTGGCCCCACAATATTACCATCCACCCACCCTTTTACTGCGAAGGGTTATATTGTTGGAACTGTTCGTCACCTACTGGGGGTGAGTCCTCTGTTGAGGCTGATACTAGCATGCTAATGCCAGATGGTGATGCGGAAGGGAATGTCATTTCGAAAAGTGAAACCCTTGGGTTACTTGCATCAACGGTTTGACTTGATCTATGTATATCTGATCACCCTCCGTGAATCGGTGAACCATTTCGTATAACTGAGATAACTTCTCTAGAGGATTACCAATGAAATGGAATCCGAGAAGCTTATGAGAGGTTCCATCCAAAAAGGCTTGAATGGCTAGAGCATTGGAACACTTGTTGTTACCATGGTAGCAACATTAAATCTCTTCATGAAATCACGGAGGGATTTGTTTTCCCTCTTCTGGATGGACATAAGATAATATGGATATCGTTGTGGGGTTTTGTTGGCTAAAAATATGCTTATGAATAACTCGACTAATTGATTGAAGTTGTTAATGGACCCCAAGAGAAGTGATAGGAACCATTGTTGGCTAGCACTAGAAAAGGTCATAGAGAAAGCCCTACATTTTACAGCATTAGAGACCCCAAGAGTATTTCTTGTTTAGACAAAATTGGTTTTGAGATAATAATTAAGAATAATTGTTATTCCATTTATCTCAATAATGTTTTCTATGGTTCGGCACAATTGGTAAATAGCCTCTATACTTTAGATCAAGTTAATCTTATTTACAACATAAATACTAAAAGATCTAAAATAAATGCTCAAATCAAACTTATCTTTGGCATTGTCTTTTCTGCTACATAAGCGAGAAGCGCATATCCAAACTTCATAAAGATGGTCTCTTGGATTCATTTGTTTTCGAAAACAAATTGAAGTATGTGAATCTTGCTTATTGGGAAAAATGACTAAAGCTCCTTTTACTGGTAAAAGTGAGCGAGCTAGTGATTTATTGGGCCTAATACATACTGATGTATGCGGACCAATGAATACATAGGCCAGAGATGGATTTCAGTACTTTATTACTTTCACTGATGATTTCAGTAGATATGGATATGTTTATCTCACGCACCATAAGTCTGAAGCCCTTGAAAAGTTCAAAGAATTCCAAAATAAAGTACAAAATCAAATAGGAAAAACTATCAAGACACTTCAATCTGATCAAGGTAGAGAATTTTTGGGCCTAGAGTTTGATGACTTTTTGAAGGAATGTGGGATAGTCTCACAACTTATTCCTCTTGGTACTCCTCAATGAAATAGAGTTTCTAAGAGAGGAAATCAAACTCTGTTAGACATGGTTCAATCAATGATAAGTCATGCTGATCTACCAACTTCTTTTCAGGGACATGCACTTAAAACAACTGCTTTCACACTGAATCGTGTTCCATCTAAATTAGTTCAAAATATGCCACATAAGATGTGGACTAGGAGACATCCCAGTATGTCTTTTATAAAGATATGGGGTTGTGAAGCTTATGTTAAACGTCAGATGTCTACCAAGTTTGAATCCAAATCTGAAAAATGCATCTTTGTGGGATATCCTAAAGAAACTAAATGATATTATTTCTTTAATCATACTAAGAAAAAAGTGTTTGTTGCTCAAACTGGTGTCTTCCTAGAAAGAGAATTTGTCTCTAAAAAAGGAAGTTAGAGAAAGATTGAACTTAAATAAATTCGAGAACCACAAAATACTATTGAACCAGAGATAGAACAATAGTAGGTTCTAGAAGAAATTGAGGAACAAGTAATTGCCGTAGAAACACAACCAATGTGTAGATATTTAAGAGAACGCTAAGCACCTAAGAGATATGGATTTCTCATTACAACACATGGTGATGTTATGCTTATGGATTAAGATGAGCCTAGGACTTATCAAGAAGCGGTGGTGAGCCCAAATTCTAAGAAATGGTTACAGGCCATGAAGTTTGAGATGGATTCCATGTCAAAAAACCAAGTATGGATCTTGGTTAACCTACCTGAAGGGTTAAACCCATAGGGTACAAGTGGGTTTTGAAAAAGAAAACCGACATGGATGGTAATATACAAAAATAGAAAAGGCGATTGGTCACTAAAGGTTTTCGCCAAGTTAATGGTGTCAACCATGATGAAACTTTTTCTCCTATTGCTATGTTTAAATCCATCTGGATCTTGCTCGCAATAGCTAGATTTCATGATTATGAAATTTGGCAGATAGACGTCAAAACCACTTTCCTTAATGAAAAACTTGATGAGGATGTGTACATGACACAACTAGAAGGTTTTGTAGATGCAAAATATGCTAAAAAAATATGCAAGCTAAAAAGATCCGTTTATAGATTAAAACAAGCTTCTTGAAGTTAGAATCTTCGTTTTAATGATGCAATCAAAGAGTTTGGTTTTATCAAAAATGAAGATGACATTTGTATTTACAAGAAATTTAGTGGGAACATTATTACATTCTTGGTATTGTATGTGGATGACTTACTTGTCATAGGAAATGACATACCTACCTTACAGTCTATTAAGACTTGGTTAGGAAGTTTTTTTTTCTATGAAAGACTTGGGCAAAACTACTTACATCTTAGGAGTCAAGATGTATAGGGATAGATCAATACGACTCCTAGGTCTAAGCCAAAGTACATACATAAATAAAGTACTGAAAATGTTCAGTATGGAAGAATCTAAGAGAGGATTCCTACCAATGAGACATGGTATTTCACTCTCGAATGAAATGTGTCCTTCAACTCCACAAAAGAGAGAATGCATTAGTAAGATTCCATATGCTTCGACTATAGGGTCTATCATGTATGTCATGTTATGTACTATTCTAGACGTGTCGTATGCTTTAACCACAGCAAATCGATACCAAGTAGATCTCGGTGAAGGTCATTGGGTGGCAGTGAAAACCATCATTAAGTACTTGAGAAGGGCTAAGGATACAAACCTTATGTATGGAGGTGGGGAAGAGCTAAGTGTAAAAGGTTACATTGATGCTAGCTTCCAAATTGATAAAGATGATTCTTGATCGTAATCAAGTTTTGTGTTTTACCTTAATATTGGTGCTGTGAGCTGGAAGAGTTCAAAGCAAGATACAATAGCTGATTCTACAATAGAGGTTGAGTATATTGCAGCCAGTGAGGCAGCAAAAGAAGCTTTTTAAATTAAGAAGTTCATTACTAAACTCGGGGTAGTGCCTAGTATATCAAATGCTATAGAACCCCGTTGTGACAACAACGGAGCTATTGCACAAGCTTAGGATCCCAGATCTCACCAACGGTCCAAACATATACTTAGGCGATATCATATTATTCAAGAGATTATGGACCAAGGGGATGTGGAGATATGTAGAGTACCTATAGATGATAACATTGTTGATCCACAGACCAAGCCTTTGACACAGCAAAAGCATGATTGTCACACTAAGTCACTTGGTATTAGATATATGAGTGATTGGTCTTAGTGCTAATGGGAGATTGTTAGAGTATGCCCAAAGACCAATCATGAGATGGTTGTAATAACATACTTATTTTACCTCGTTTATTAATATAAGGCATAGCCATTATTATTTCAGTTTGTTGTCTGTGTATATAAATAAATTGTCTTATAATAATGCCCTAAGAATAATATGATTATTCTTAAAATGTCCTTAGTCGAGTATTATTGTGGGCTTGGACAACAATAATGCATTAAAACTAACTTGCAGTTGATTGATAACAAAGTGTTGTCATTGACATGAGATGTCAAAATCAATACAGGAGTATGTGTGTTAGAGAACAACATATTGGACTAACTCGCTATGAGTATGTTTCTTGGATTACTATGTAGTAGTCACAACATTACTCATAGTGCTTACTATGTATACGATCCTTAGACTTGAGATCATCATTATCCCAACATCGTGAGTCATATATTTTGATACAATCAAACATCCACCATAACTGGTTGTTCTATAAAGGCTGATGTTGGATATACCATAATCTGTGTAGTGGGATATGGTTTATCAATATATAATTTGTCCCTTCTATATAATGGGAGCAATATCTAAAGCCACTTGATTGAGTGAGACCAGAAATGCATGGCTATGCTCGAATAAGTTGATATGAGATATCATACTTATTTTTTTTCATAGTCTACTCAGGATATCAAGAAACATTAGATGGGCTATGCAAGTGTGACTATTTCATGACTTGTGTCCATTATAGATATAAAGGAGTAAAGGACTTAATACATGAAGGGTTAACCACAGAGAGGTTATGTTGGATCATGACTTCTTGTAACTTAGGTAGCAATGATGCATTACGAGATGTCACTCATTGTTTGTAATATTAGAATCGTTCTAATATTACTGCTAACATTACAAGAACCTACAGGGTCACACCCTAAGGTTGAAACGAACGGAATCCAAACATAGTTGGTATTGAGTTTAGTTGTCACATGAATTAAATTGATTATTGAATTAATTCAATTAGGGAATTAAATATCGAAGGAATTATATATACAAGTATGTTGTACACATAATGAAAAATATGGTTAAAATAATATATGAATTTGATTCGTATAAAATTTAACTAAAAATAATTTACTGAAATCCTTGTTATAATTATTGTAATTATAATTTAGCATCAAATATTATTATAATTACTATAATTGTACTTTTTTGTCAAATATTATTATAATTATGATAATTATAATTATTATATTCAAATAATTATTATGATTTGATTCATATAAAAAGTATCAATTATTCCTGAATTAGGAAATATAGGGTTTTTAAGAACAACCTTATATACCCGAAAAATAAAGTGTGTGAAGTTCAGTAGCCGTTGAGATTTTTCTCTCTTTGAAAAAGTTTTAGATAGTGCTTACCGTTCATTGTCACATCGGGTAGATTACATAGAGGCCAAAACTTTTCGTAGCAGCTTGGAATCGACACACAATAGCGTAATCTGTTGCTTCAATTTTTCAGACGATTAAAGGTAATCGTTCATGCCCTTTTTAGCCCAATTTATTCCTTGTACATGGATCCCTAGATGTGATTGCCAGATTAATTTTTTTCGCTGTGCCATGGGGTGTACCGATGATCCTACAATAACGTATCTGGCGAATAATTTGGTACTATATTCTTCTATGCAAATTCTTGAAAAATCAACCCTGTCTCTTGCATCCATTTTATCATCCAAACTAGTTTTAGATTGTTGCTTTCACCAGATTATTTTCGAGTTATTGATTTTGCTTTCCTTTTTAATGAATTTGGCGTATCAATCTTCTCTTCTTTCGTTTGTTCCAATCCCTTATCTGTTTTGTACAAAGCTCCATTTACTGCATGTAGAGCGTATCTCCTATTATACTTTTGGAAGGCTTCATAGATTGCTCGATTGTTGCCATTGGAATGCCTGCTCTTTTGCATAAGGCCATCACTATGTGGGGAAAGAAAATCCTGACTCTCTAGCCACTAACGCACATTTTTATACAAATTAAAGCAAAAACGCTTGCAAAGTATTGACATTAGAAACATTTCATGTAGGAGTGACTCGTGTGCACAAAAAATGAATCAACAATTTGGCTATAGGGAACATTATTGCCTGATTGAAATATGTGAGAACTTCAGTACCTAGGTGACATTTTCATTCAGCCTTATCCTTTATTAGATAGTTTATAACGTTATCTATATTTACTTTTTAAAATATTCTAAATTGGTTTCTTCTACAAAATTGTTTTCATAATATGGAGCGTTATAAAATTCACAAATAGTTCAAGGGGTGACTCTTACTTCTTTCCTTCATACAGGTATCTTTTCCCGCATGACACCCTCTTTCCTTCTAGACTCTTGGTCCTGAAGTGATGCATAAAATTCTTGTGCTACTAGGACCAAAGCAGAGTCTTTTGGGATGATGCAAAAACGTTCTCACCTATGATATTGGACTAGGGGCCAAATTTCCTGACATAGAACCATTGACAATTCAAATCCCCATTCTTGAATAAACATTTTCCCTTGAAGTTCTACAAACTATTTTTCAACATTTTGATTTGGAAAATTGGAAATGATTGTAGCCATTGATGGTTCGGGTTCATTAGCTCTCCTATATTCTCTCAGATGCATATTCAGTAATTTTTAATCTAGAACAACTAACAAACTATCAAGCAATGTATCCAATAAAATAGTAAAATAAGTTAGGAACCCTTAACCTCGATTGATTTCTTTTTACTCCTTATGAGAGCTTATTCCTTGTGGGGTATGGCCTACACCGAATGAGAATGCAAGAGGAAGAGAATAATTGCAGTAGAAGATAAAAAATCAAATAGAGGTTTTGGGGATTAAGGATTTTTAAGAGGTTTTAAGAAAATTTTTAAGGTTAGGAAGTGTTTAAAGATGAGTTAAAAGTGATTTAGGGGTTTTAAGATGGGGGTTTTAAGGTAAAAAATTGGGTAAAATAAAGTTAAAAACTGGCAGGTTGCTCAACGGGTTGAGTCGTCCTTGTAAAAAATTATAACGATGTCGCAACACACTCTGAATTTTTTGGCCTTGGGATATAATGTCCACTATGTCGTGACATAGAGGTGTTGTGTCACAACATCGAGCAAGTTTGCTCAATTTTGTTGGTACTGTCATCGGTGTTGCATCACAGAGGTGCCATGTTGTGACATCGAATCTATTTTAGCCCTGATTAATAATTCCCAAAGTGTTTTAGTACACATGAAATATCAATTTAAATAAAAACTATATTTTAAACTATTTGTTAATTAAAAATACAATAATATACAAAAAGTTTAAATTTAGTTAAAAAAATGTCAAGTCTTGCTAACGGATTCATCTGTCAGCTCTATTAATATACATGTGGACACTATTTTGGTTCCTTTTCTATCATTATTGGTCACAGCATCCATCGTGCCACTTCATATTTCTCCGCTTATCTTGTTCTTTGAATTTGCTTTTCCAACCTAAACTAATCACAGAAAAGACCTTTCCTGGTTCAAGGTAATTAGGGTTTTGTATAGATATTTCATAACATTGCTTCCCTAACGTTTCCTTGTTTACCTTATTCTATTATTTACCACATTTTGAATTTTTCATCTTACCATTGATCCTCATAGTTAACTCATTATTTTTTAGGTCAATGGCAGACCTTGATGTTGTTAAAAATGGTCTACCCAACAAAATGGGTATCTCATGGCTCTCTTCAAAATCTAGAATTACGAAATCAACCAAAATGATAAAATTTCGCAATTTTACCAACACATCTTTGAGTACCCCCTTCGATTGTACTAAAGACCTATCATCTAACTGGAGTGTGATCTGGGTATTTTTAAGCTTCCCTAACCCGATTTTTTCATATATAGATTAGGGCATTAAATTAATATTGGCTCCTAAATCACACAGAGCCTTGCTAAAGTGAATATCCCTTATCTCTATAGGTATTGTAAATGTAATTTCCCGAATTAGGGCCTAATCGGAATAGTGGTCTCGTGACCACAAATTCGAGATAGAAATAATTATTTTATAATTATTTTGAGGTTTATGATATGATTTCATAATTGTGTGAAGATTTCGTGAAGAAATTTTTGGCATAACGAGTTTAATTTAAAGTTAGGGACTAAATCGAATAAGTTGCAAAACTTGCATTCTAGAAGTTTTTAGTATGAAATTGCTTTGAAATATTAATTAGAAGGTCTTAAATAGAAATTTGACCAATTTTAAGTTCATGGACAAAATTAGGACATGGAAGGAATTTTTGAAAGTTTAGTAAGGAGGGGCATTTTGGTCATTTGGATATTAAATGAAATAAAATGGGAAAAATAACACAAAATGGTCATCTTCTTCATATGGTTGCTGCCGAATTTTACTCTCTCCATAGCTAGGGTTTCTTCAACTTTCAAGCTTCATAGTAAGTGATTCCAAGCCCCGTTTTTAATGATTTTTACGTTTTTGAGATCCCGGTAGCTCGATTTAGCTTATGCTAGCAATAATTTAACCTAGGGTTCATATTTGGAAAAATACCCATCGCTGAAATTTGTGTATTTTGATGTTTTATGATAGAATATGAGGTTTTAAATTATGTTAGACAACTTGTGCTACTCGGTTTTGAGTGAAAATGAGTAAAAGGACTTAATCGGTAAAAATACCTAATAGTCACAAGTACATGTTAGAGTGAGAATTTGATGTTTCCATAGAAGGGAAAAGTGATCAGCATGTTATAAAACATAAGAATAAGGAATAAAGTTTAATCCCGAGCCTAGGGGCAAAAGTGTAAATATGCAAAAGTTTAGGGGTAAAATTGTAATTTTGCTAAAATTTGAATTAAGGATTAATTTGATAATGTGAGTATTAAATAAGCTAAATGTGTTATTTTAGATCAAGAAAGACATGGAATCGACCCCAATCGAGGAAAAGAAAAGATTGTGGACTAAATTGTAAAATCTTTATATTTTGGTACCAAGGTAAGATCATGTGTAAATAATGTAGCATAATTGTTATTTTTAAGTTATTGATGTTAATTATATGATATACTGATTTTTATCATGAAATATATGCTTTGTGGTTATTTTCGAATAAAATGCAAATTATGTGAGCTACTTGTTAAATATAAATTGTTACCGAGTATTGGTTTCGGCATTCTACGGAAGACGGCAAGGATATGTGTTCGAGGAAAATCCCGTTTGAGCCTTAGGAATAGATTAGGATACAAGTGACATGTCACTAGGATGGTTGAGCATCCGAACTCGTTGAGTTGAGTCCGGTTCACTTATGGATGCGAATGTCCGAACTCGTTGAGTTGAGTCCGAGTTCGTGAGATGTAACTAGGCATCCGAACTCGTTGAGTTGAGTTCGAGTTCACTTATGGATGCGAATGCCCGAGCTCATTGAGTTGAGTCCGAGTTCACTTAGGGGCGGGTTACATGATTGCTTGATTGCATATGTGGCACTTATGTGCAAATTATCCATGTATCCGAATTATATTCCGATGTGTTCAACGGGTAAAATTCTACTCAAATGGAGGAATACTTGAGATGCAAAGAGACGTATTGGTAAGTGTTGTGAAATGGATACTTTGGACAGGTATGTACTTAACCCTCGGGATGAGTATTGATACAACAACGATAAGGTAATAAGATGATGAAAAATGATTAGAAATGTGATATATGTTTTGGTGATACCATGCTAATGTTGTTTGGTATGATTGCTTTGTTATGTTACTTATTATTTGCATATGAACTTACTAAGCATTTATGCTTACTCCCTCCTTCTTATTCATTGTAGTTTTGGACAAGCCAGCTCAGGAATCGGGATAGGTCAAAGGCTCGATCACACTATCTGGAGGACTTTTTGGTAAATGGCTTGTAAAATTTAAGTATGGCATGTATAGCAATATACCTATTTTGTGTAAATGATCTTATGATATGATGATGGAATGGTTGAGAAAATGTTTGATAATGATAAGTTATGGAAATGGTTAGTTTAGATTATGTTTGATGTCATGGAAGGTTAATAGGATACCTAGTTCATGAAAACTTATAAAAGGGATGAAATTTGCCATAAACAGAACATTGCAGCAACACTGATGTGAGTTTGAAAATTTACTAAAAATCATAGAAATTGAATTAGGTGATGTATTAAATATTAAATTTAAGCTTATTATGTCTAGTTTCACATAAAACAAACTAAACAGGTAAAGGAATTATATGTTAGAAGATATTTGAATTTTAGTGAAACAGGGCCAGAGCGATTTCTGGATCCCCTGTTCCAACTTTAGAAATTCACCATAAATTTTACAGATATAATTAGGTGTTGTATTTTATATTCTCAGAATCCTTATTGAGTCTAGTTTTATGAGAAACAAACCTCATAGTCATATGAATTTTTTACAGAGAGAAATATGGTTCGTAGTAAACAGAGGTCAGTCCAGTCAAGTCCTAAAATAGGGGTAACTTTAACTAATAAACTGTACTAATTGGCCCTACCAAAAACTCTATAAAAAAATTAGTAAATAGGTATATGAGTCTAGATTTAGGGAAAATTTACGGATCTTGATTTTGAGTTTCGTAACTCGAGATATGATTTTTATTGTAACTGTGACGTAAGTAGCTAGAAAGCTGTGAATGTAGAAACAAATGATCCAAAGTTCTTAAAATGTTAAATTAAGTCTAGTAACTCCTCATACTCGACTCCGGCGACGGTCTCGGGTAAGGGGGCGTTACAGTAAAACTCCCTAGGTCTTTTAGTTTTGGGGAAATCTGTTTAGATATTATCGCACTACAAGATGTGTTTATATTAACCTGCTCTCCTGTTTTAATTTTCTTACACCTAAAGATGATTTCTTTTAAATCTTGGCATTTTTAGTAATTTTTTATGAGCTCTATTAAAGGCAACATTCAGAGATTTGAATAAGTTTAGAAAACTTATGAACTATGCTTCATCATATTTTTGCTTATCTTCTAACCGTGAAGGGAATGGTACCCTCGTTAAAGCAGGTTACTTGATTAGCTCTTTCTCTGGCTCAGCTACCTTTTTTAGTTCTAGTTCTGTTTCAACTATTTGAGGGTCCTCTTGAAAATCATATGCATCCTCTTTATTTTCCTCTTCAGTTAGTTTTTTTGGCCTACTTAGTACTTTACCCGAACGGAGCGCGATTATTTTCACATGCTCTTTCTTTGCTACCTTTTTTAGTTCTAGTTCTGTTTCAACTGTTTGAGGGTCCTCTTGAAGATCATATGCATCCTCTTTATTTTCTTCTTCAGTTGGTTTTTTTGGCCTACTTAGTACTTTGCTCGAACGGAGCGCGATTATTTTCACATGCTCTTTCCCTTCTCTCCATAGATTATTCTCAATATTACTCAGGATTCCAGCACCAATCTGCCTTTTAAAATTTCATATCATGCTCATTAATTGGCTTATTTGATCTTCTATCTTGGTCAATGTTTTCGTTGTATTGGTGCACTCAGACTGCACCTGTTTCACTTTCATCCGCATTGATTGCATCTCCCCCTCAATTTGATCCAGGAATTGACCACATACAATATAGTCACTTAGGTTGATCCTGTCCTGAGATTTCTATAAATATGGAGGTTGATAATTAGTATTTTTAATGGGATTAGAACTATTACCTCCTCCTTGGGTTTCGCCCCATCTCAGGTTTGGGTAATCTCTCTAGCCGGGGTTATATGTATTTGAATAAGGGCTTCCACCCCTATTCTCGATGTAATTCACATCCTCAGTTGGATTATTGATATAATAGAAAAGAGGTTTATCTCCTCCACATATTGGCAACATAGTAGATGAGGACTTATGTGATTGAGTCTATCCAAAAGCTGTTGGCATCTATCATATTCTCTGATAGCTTTTACTGTAAATGGTCTCTAGCTGTGAATGAATCTTTCATTTGGCCACTGATAGGAATTCATTGTCATATTTTCTATCAACTCATATGCATCCTTGTATATTTTGTTCATTAAGGCTCCTTCTACGGCACCATCTAGTCCTAAACGTGTGTGTGCATCCAACTCATTTTAAAACATTTACAGTTTCAACCGCTCGAGTTGTCCATGGTGTGGTACCGTTGGATCAACATTTTAAATTGTTCCCATTCTTCGTGAAAACTTTCTCCTTATAACTGCTTGAAGGTGGCGACCTATCTCCTTAGTTTGACCGTATTGCTAATTGGAAGAAACTTTTGCAAAAAATTCTCCACAAGTTCATTCCATGTCGTGATTGATCCTGGTACCTACGAATCTAACCAAGAAAAGGCGTTATCAATCAAGGAGAAGGGGAATAATCAAATACGAATAGCGTCATCGGTGATCCCATTATATTTAAACGTATTACAAAGCTGAAAGAACTGTTTTAAGTGCTTTGAACTGCAAATTATTTTGGATTATTTAGATCATGGCTTGTTTTATCTCAAAATTATTAGTCATGATGGCTAGCCTTGTGATGCTTGCCTAATCCATATCCAGATCGGGTAGTGCATAATCCTTTAAGGTTCTTTCGTTTTGAGCCATTTGTATGTTCGCTGGTAACTGCGATGGTGGTGGTAGTAGATCTTGTGGGTTAGTTTTGTTAATCTCGTCAAATTGCAGGTTATCTCGTGGTGGATTGTCTATAGTAGGTGGTTGATTTTACATCTGCTATTGTTGTTGTTATCGAAGTTTCCTATGAATTATTCTTTCTGGATCAGTAGTTGGCTTTATAAGTACACCCTTATTACGAGTCATACACAAAAACCAAAAAGAAAGTAACATATGTTATTAAAAATAAAAGAACAATCGTATCTATAATTTAGATAATTCCTAATTATTCTATTAAAATGTAAAAATTAAAACCAAATTAATAGCGTTGCCTCCCCAGCAACAACGCCAACAACTTGACCGCGTCCAGACATACCAACTTCTAGAGTATGAATATTATAACTAAAGATATAGATTTGAGGTGGTATCCGTAAGTATACAAATCAGGTTGGAATATAGTTTTTACAATGGAATAGGTGAATATTCTGAGGATCGTACCCAAGGGAGGCAAGTACTAAATTAAAGTTAACCTAAACACAAATAGAATCAATTAGTAGTTTAAATAAATTATATTACGACGAAACATAAAGGAAAGATTTTTAGGTTCTTATAATAACAAAATAAAAATAACAGACATAAAGTGAACTTTGATTGAATAAATTCTAAGTTAATCAAATCTAGGCATGGGTGATTAGCTAGCTTCGGTGATCATAACAAATTCTTATTTTAGGGTTTTACTCAATCAACTAGTTGTTACCCTAGCAGGATCTCTTGATCTTCCACTAAACTAACGGGGCGGTACTTACAATCCATATTGCTTTGAGGCTAAGGTGTTCATATTACAATCCAAACTATCATATAATGTAACTGAATGTGATTAAATGTGATTTATGTGTGCTATGATATATGCTTAAATAATCATGTGGTTAATGTGATAAATGTGTAATAGTATAAATGGAAGATGATTAAACGTGTGAAATATGATATTAGAGTTACATATGTATGGATATGTGACATGTCTGCCTAGTCGATACAAAATGATTTGTTTGCGTAGTGGTTGTTCTAAGCATTTACTGAGTTCGTTAAGCTCACCCACTCATTTTTAACCATTGTAGATAAGTAGTGTCGGTGTGAGTGGTTCGGTTTTGAGGGGTGATTCAAGCCAGAAACTTTAGTTGCTATTAGTAGGTGTTCTTTTAATTATTTGTGTTTTGGGAATAAAAGGCAATGTGGTAGATGTTATGTTGGCTTTGCTATGATTTTTTGCTGTTTGCATGCCTGTTATGCTTGGTAATTTTGGGACTTTAAATATGATGTTTGGGACTGTTGTTGAGACATTTCGGTGTTTATTTTATGAGACAATTGATGCATGATGTTTTGGACTAGTTTGGAATCGTCTATGTGATGATATTTGCTATTTTTTAGGTTCTGGGATAGAGGTATCGCTATTAAGGTTTTAAAAACGATTCCTCTGCAATTTTGGAGGTGCAGGAAGTTAGTTTCTCTAGTTGGTATCGATATTTTACCACGAGTATCGAAACTCGGGGTAAAGTTATCAATACTTTTCAATGGTACCCATATTTTTCGAAAGTTAGGTGTTTAATATGAGAAACAATAAGCTAATTTGGTATTAATTTTTCAAGCAGTATCGTTACCATTTGAAAGATTTATCGATACAACTCTATCAGTATCGATACCTAAGTAACAGTTTTGAGAAATTTTGCTAAATGGTCCTAATGCTTGTTTAGTGCTTCTTTTGTGATTATTCAATGAATATTTAGCATGATTCAACTTTCTTGGAGTGTGTATGACTTACGTTTCAAGTGAATGCTATTGTATTAAAAGAAAAAAAAGATGAATGTGTAATAATGTGACGGTTTATGATGAATACAAAGGGAGAAAGTGCTGTAGCATCCTAGAATTCGGGCTCAATGACTAGGTCAGGTATAGAGTATTACATTATGTGGTATCAGAGCCTAGGTTCAATAACACTCGGACCCTGGTGATTGTTTTTGATATGATGATTGGGGTTTTGCAACCCATGGATCCAAAAATCCAAATGATTAAATTATTCTAGTTGCTTGAATTGTACGAGATATCTCTTGTTTGTAATCCATGTTGGATAGGAATGGGAACATGTTGCCTTTAATCCTAAAGTTTGCTTGCAGGAATGAGACTTGGATTATTTCCTTCGCCATTCACACCTCTTTTATTTTTTTGTGTATGTTAGATTAGCTCGATATGCCTCCTAAACATGTGAATGTGAGAGCTAGTGTTTAAGAGGATGGTACATCATCTACACCTCCCGTGTCACCACATAGTGTGAACATACCTGATGAGGGTGTAGGCCCTCTGATGGAAGCGATAATTTGAGCATTTCAGTGGATTGTTGGTGTTAACCGTGCTCTTGCACGTGCCAATCCTACACCTGTGAGTCGTGGGTGTCCACTTGAACGTCTTCGGGCGTTGGGTGGTAAAGAATTTTTTGGAGTTAAAGGGACCAATCCAATCAAAGCTGAGTACTGGTTGGAAAGATTTGAAAGGATCCTGAAGCAAAAGTCCACTTCTGACAAGGAGAAATTGGGTTGTATAGTGTCTTTACTCGATAGTGAAGGTCACCGCTGGTGGACTACTGTTAAGAGAGGTACAACTGTTGATTGTCTAACTTGGGAGTATTTCCTTGAGGTATTTAGGAGGAAGTTCATGGGTGAGCATTATAGGGAAGCTCATAACCTAGAATTTTTGGACCTTGTGTGAAGAGGTTTGTTTGTAGCTAACTATGAGGTAGAGTTTGTGTAACTTAGTTAGTATGCTTCTGAGATGGTTTTGACAAAGAAATATCGTTGTAAGAGGTTTCATTTTCGGCTCAATCAAGAGATTCAGGTTTACTTGGTGACCCAAAATGCAGGCCTGTTTGATGTTGTTAAGGAGACTTTGGCTGAGCCAACTTGTTCTATGGTGGCTGAGACTGGTAAGAGGGCTTCCGATAGTGCTTTTGGACAAAAACCCAAGAGAAGGCGAGATAATTACACTTCTACTAGAGATGCGAGACGTGGGTCTCGGCCGAGTCAGTCTAAACAGTAGAGTAATGTTGTGGCTAACACTGGTGGTTCGAATGGTGGTTCTGGATGGCCGCTTTGTGCGTATTATGATTGTAGGCATCCTAAAGAGTATTGTAACACCCTAATATTGGGTTTAGAAGTTTTGAGGGTATTTTAGGAATTTTAACTTATATGTGCTCGAAATTTCATAAGGTTGGTAATTGATAATGTTTTCGATAATGGCTATTAGGAAATTAAAAATAGGACTGATTCATAAAAGAGTCAAAACTCAGAGTTTTAATAAAGCAAATTACCCATAATTTTAAAATCAACCTAAAAGCCCCCTTCTCCAGTTTGTTTTCATGAAAGTTTGCTCCTCACGTTGCTTGTGCCATCACTTCTACTCTTCCATCTCTCCCAATTGATTTTTACTTCTAAATCCTAATCCCTATAGATTTCCAATATCCTTTGAACTATAAATCTCAATTGGAACCAAGAAAAACACCAAAAAAACCTTACTAATCTCATTATCTTCTTCAATAGTGGAAAAAACCTTACTAATCTCATTATCTTCTTCAATAATGGGTTTTCTTGGATTTGCATCAAAGCTCATTTTGTAATATCCTGATTTTGGGCCTAGTCGGAATAGTGGTTTTGTGACCACAAAATCTGAGATAGAAATAATTATTTTATAATTATTTTGATGTTTATGATATGATTGCATGATTGTGTGAAAATTTGGTGATGAAATTCTATGCATAAAGTGCTTAATTTGAAATTAGGGACTAAATCGAATAAGTTACAAAACTTGCATTCTAGAAGTTTTTAGTATGAAATTACTTTGGAATATTAATTAGAAGGAATTAAATAGCAATTTTACCAATTTCTAAGTTTATGGACAAAAATTGGACATGGATGAAATTTTTGGAAAGTTTAGTAGTAAGGGCATTTTGGTCATTTAGGGGTAAAATGAATTAAAATACAAAATTAAAAGCCAATTTTGCTCATCTTCAACCCCATGGCCGAATATAGCAAGGAGAAACCATGGCTAGGGTTTTTCAAGCTTCCAAGCTCGATTGTAAGTCCATTCTAGCCCCGTTTTTCAAGTTCTTTACGTTTTTGGAGTCCCGGTAGCTCGATTAAGCTTATGCTAGCAATGATTCAACCTAGGGTTCATATTTGGAAAAATACCCATAGGTGAAATTTGTGTATTTTGGTGTTTTATGATAGAATATGAGGTTTTAAATTATGTTAAACAACTTGTGCTACTCGGTTTTAAGTGAAAACGAGCAAAAGGGCTTAGTCGGTAAAAATACCTAATAGTCATAAGTACATATTAGAGTGAGAATTTGATGTTGCCATAAAAGGAAAAAATGATCAGCATGTCATAAAACATAAGAAAATAGGCTGAAGTTTAATTTACGAGCTTTGGGGCAAAAGTGTAAATATGCAAAAGTTTAGGGGCAAAATTGTAATTTTTCCAAAATATGATTTTGGGTCAATTTGAATAATGTGAGTCCTAATTAGACTATATTTTAAATGATAGAGTAAGGAAAACTGAAATTCGGGCTAAATGGGGAAAATACCAAGTTGTGGACGAAATGGTAAAAGTAGTCATTTTCGCATACGAGGTAAGTTCATGTGTAAATAATGTAGCATAATTGTTATTTTTAAGTTATTGATGTTAATTATATGATATGCTGATTTTTATCATGAAATATATGGTTTGTGGTTATTTTCGAATAAAATGTAAATTATGTGAGCTACTTGTTAAATATAAATTGTTACCGAGTATTGGTTTCGGTATTCTACGGAAGACGGCAAGGATATATGTTCGAGGAAAATCCCGTTTGAACCTTAGGAATAGATTAGCATACAAGTGACATGTCACTAGGATGGTTGAGCATCTGAACTCGTTGAGTTGAGTCCGAGTTCACTTATGGATGCGAATGTCCGAACTCGTTGAGTTGAGTCCGAGTTCGTGAGATGTAACTAGGCATCCGAGCTCGTTGAGTTGAGTCTGAGTTCACTTATGGATGCGAACGCCCGAGCTCGTTGAGTTGAGTCCGAGTTCGCTTATGGGCGGGTTACATAGTAGCTTGGCTACATATGTGACACTTATGTGCAAACTTTCCATGTATCCGAATTATATTCCGATGTGTTCGACGGGTAAAGTTCTACTCAAATGGAGAAATACTCAAGATGAAAGGGACGTATTGGTAAGTGTTGTGAAATGGATACTTTGAACAGGTATGTACTTAACCCTCAGGTTAAAAAATCGATATAACAACAATATGGTAAAATGATAAATGAAAATATGATATGAATGTCTTGGTGATGATTATGCAAATGATGTTTTATGTTTGCTTATATGGTTATGTTACTTGCTATTTGCATGTGAACTTACTAAGCATTAATGCTTACTCCCTCCTTTTCATTCCTTGTAGTGTTGACAAGCCAGCTCGGAAATCGGGAACGGTCGGAGGCACGCTCACACTATCCGTATACCATCTTGGCATAATGGCTTGTATATTTTGAGTATGGCATGTATAGCATTATAATCATTTTGTATATATGGTCTTATGATATGGTTATTGAGTAGTATAAGAATGCTTGGTAATGATTAGCCATTGGAATGGCTAATTATGATCATATTTGGTGTTATGTGTGTCAAATTGCTAGTTAATCCATGGAAACCATGAAATAGGCAAAATTTACCATAAAATAGATTCAGACAGCAGTAGTGACGTGAATTTGAAAAATTATTAGAAATAGTAGAGATATAATTAGAGGATGAATAAAATATGAATTGAAGATTTATAAGTCTATTTTCATATGGAAGAAACGAAACAGGTATATGAGTTATATTTTATGAGATGTTTAAATTTTTGTGAAACAGGGCCAGAGCGATTTCTGGATCCCCTGTTCTGAATTTGGAAATTCACCATAAATTGTATAAAAATAGTTAGAAGTCATAATTTATATGTACAGATTTCTTATTGAGTCTAGTTTTAAGATAAATAAACTTCATAGTCATTGAAATTCTGTATAGAGAGATATCTGATTCGTAATATACAGAGGTCAGAGCAGTCAAACCCTGAAACAGGGGAGACTTTAACTAATAAACTGTACTAATTGGCCTAGCCAAAAATTCTAGAAAAAAATTAGTAAATATATATATGAGTCTAGTTTCAGGAAAAATTTACAGAATTAAATTTTGAGTTTCAGAACTCGAGATATGAATTTTTAAGCGACTGTGACACAGTTAGCCAGCTTGTCTGGAATTTCTAAAATTAAATTGTTTGAGCTGTTTAAGCAATGAATTAAGTCTGTTAACACCTCGTGTTCGACTCCGACGACTGTCCCGGGTACGAGGAGTTACATTTGGTGGTATCAGAGCAGGTTTAGTCGGTTCTCGGACTAACCTAGCATGTGTAAAAGTTTAGCTATACATGCCACTGATCTGTGATAGTGTGATGTCTTCCGACGCGTATGAGTACCGTCTTATTTAGACAGGGTACTCTCCAACCGAGCTGCGCCGACCATGTTCAATGTTATCTGAAAGTATTTGAGTAAAATTATGATTATGATAAGTGTCGGTTCAAAAAAGTATGAATAAAGGTTTATGAGACATATGTGATAAATATTCATATTTGCTTAATGCTCATATGATGTAGTGTATATGGCTTACTTGATAAGATAAACGGAATAAATAGAAAGTAGTAGAGGTATGAATAAAAGTCATAATATTATGATACGAATGAAAATGTCCTTGTTTTGATTTGGACGTCGAATGTTGATGAATGCTAATGACATATAATTTTTTATGAGATAAAGGATTATAATGAAATGAACTTATCTGTGTTAAATTGTTGGACTAAATTATATGATTGTAATGATATGTACATGATGATGCACGAAATGAAAGTTATGATTGTGGTGCAAATATCTATGTTTGTTTGGCCTTATATGATGTCATGAGCATGACTTAATTTAATTAAATGAATGGATAAGTAAAGCTATCTAGAAAACATAGAATGTATGCATAAGTATATTGTCTAAATGGGACAATAGGAAAATTGGTGTAAGCCAACATGAATGAATGACATGATTTTGATGATGTTGTTATGATGATGGAAGTTGTGTCATATGTGTATGTATAAGAAAGTCCAGTCAGAGGTCCTACAACCCCTCCCCCTTACCGAAGTGGTACTTATAATGGAATTTCATGAGATTTGTATTGAATAAGTTTCCTTGAGAACCCAAAGAGTTCAAAGTGATAGAATAATTATAAGTATGATCGAGATTGAAAATGAGCTGATAAGTAAAGTCGAGCCGATAAAAGTATCGGATTGATGTAAAGATTATTGGAATTATGCATTGTTCCAGATTAGAAAAGGAATTTCCTTGGTAAAACCGAATTACTCAGGTGCAAGGTCGAGAAAAGTGTAAATCGAAATTTATTCAGAACTGGCCTTCTTTAGTGAATGGTTTAATATGAAATTTGTGACGGCAGAACTAGTTGGGGAAATGATATTTGAAATGTGAACTATCTGAGTGTGACAGTTATGACTGGACAGATTTAGCAGTCTCTTTTGAGATGTTCTATGTGTTCACCCGTTCTCAGAAATATTTCTATGGCTATTGATCTTCTGAAGAAATTCTTGTTATATGGGAATGTCTTCTATTTTTTGGTGTTAGATGAAAGCATTGGTAGTCTGATTGGTTTATAATTTATATTGCTCTATTTCATCGGGTATTCTATTTCATTTCGTCTGATAAGAATTGATGAGAGAATACATATGATATTATGATTCTGTTTCTTCTACTTGATGCTTCATCTAATATATATGTATGGGAAGATATATTGTTCTTGTTATATTTGATTCCAGTGGGATTAAATGATGTTTTCTTTTGGACTTTATTTTTTTGAAGAATTATCGGGGTATTCCGTATTTTCTCTATGAGTTTGGTTTTCGATTCTCTGGCTTGGTTTTCGATTCTCTAGCATAGTATCGTATCTTGGGTTTCTTTATTCTGGATTTCTTTATTCTGGATTTCTCTATTTTGGATTTCTTTATTCGGTTTTCTTGTTATCTTTGTTCCATAATTTGTCAATTATGACTCGTGTTCGAAGCGCGTTTTTTAGCTCGTGATAATCATGTCAAATATGACTATACTTCTAATTTGATCTTGATAATGTGGTGATTTTAATATTGGGATTTTTTCTAATTTCTGTGTAAGGATTTGACATAAGTAAAGGCATAAGTGATAAAAGCGCGAGTTTCAGTCGGTATGGTGAATTATCTATTTGAAAGATTTCATGTGACAATTATTTCAGGATTATTTTTCCCAAGTCTGATAATAGAATTTCATTTTGTACGGATAAAAGAGTAAATAGTCTGAACGAGAAGTGTATATTTATTAGAAAAAGTTTGATATTAGTTAAAGTCACTACGAATGATAAGGTTTTCATTTTGTGAAAGCTGAAAAGTTTATTACATGTTGAGAAAGTTCGGATAGATGAGAATATTGGTAACAAAGCGTCCGAACTAGACTAGTCTACATTGAGTAAAGACTTCCGACTTTCAAGAATATACTGTTGTATGAATTGTGATGTGTTTCAAGACAGTGAGGTAATGTGATAGTTTAGAGCATTCGATGTTACATAAAATCGAAGTTGTTAAAGGGGTTAAAGTCGAGCATTGAGATCTATCAAAATTATCCTTGTCAGTGTTGATATTGGGATGGAAATGAGAAGGATTATTCTTGAGGCCATATCGTAATTATTTCCATGGCGAAAAGAGGAAAATGTGATGTATTCTATTGTTAAATGTTTGGCGAGATCTATAAATCATATCTGTATTGAATGAATTCCTACTCATCAGATTCATGGAAATTCAAGTCTCTTTGATTGTTGGATTTCTTGGAATTCCGGTCTCCATTAATCAAGTTAAGATCCGGGTTTTATGTCATGATATCATGGGAAACTGAGAAGGGTTGAAAATTTAAGAACAGTTGAGAGTTGAGATTGTAAGCTTTCAGATCATATGAGAAATTAAAGAGATGTATTGGAGGTACAGTCTAAGTGAAAGTTCTTCGGCACCGAATATGAGATTAAAAGTGAAGACCACTTTTCTGGTAAGATTTTCGAGGACAAAAATCCCTAAAGGGGGGGGAGAGTTGTAATATCCTGATTTTGGGCCTAGTCAGAATAGTGGTTTTGTGACCACAAAATCTGAGATAGAAATAATTATTTTATAATTATTTTGGTGTTTATGATATGATTGCATGATTGTGTGAAAATTTCGTGACGAAATTCTATGCATAAAGTGCTTAATTTAAAATTAGGGACTAAATCGAATAAGTTGCAAAACTTGCATTCTAGAAGTTTTTAGTATGAAATTACTTTGGAATATTAATTAGGAGGTCTTAAATAGAAATTTTACCAATTTCTAAGTTTATGGACAAAAATTGGACATGGATGGAATTTTTGGAAAGTTTAGTAGTAAGGGCATTTTGGTCATTTAGGGGTAAAATGAATTAAAATACAAAATTAAAAGCCAATTTTGCTCATCTTCAACCCCATGGCCGAATATAGCAAGGAGAAACCATGGCTAGGGTTTTTCAAGCTTCCAAGCTCGATTGTAAGTCCATTCTAGCCCCGTTTTCAAGTTCTTTACGTTTTTGAGTCCCGGTAGCTCGATTAAGCTTATGCTAGCAATAATTCAACCTAGGGTTCATATTTGGAAAAATACCCATAGGTGAAATTTGTGTATTTTGGTGTTTTATGATAGAATATGAGATTTTAAATTATGTTAGACAACTTGTGCTACTCGGTTTTAAGTGAAAACGAGCAAAAGGGCTTAATCGGTAAAAATACCTAATAGTCATAAGTACATATTAGAGTGAGAATTTGATGTTGCCATAAAAGAGAAAAATGATCAGCACGTCATAAAACGTAAGAAAATAGGCTGAAGTTTAATTTACGAGCTTTGGGGCAAAAGTATAAATATGCAAAAGTTTAGGGGCAAAATTGTAATTTTTCCAAAATATGATTTTGGGTCAATTTGAATAATGTGAGTCCTAATTAGACTATATTTTAAATGATAGAGCAAGGAAAACTGAAATTCGGGCTAAAATGGGGAAAATACCAAGTTGTGGACGAAATGGTAAAAGTAGCCATTTTCGCATACGAGGTAAGTTCATGTGTAAATAATGTAGCATAATTGAGTTATTGATGTTAATTATATGATATGCTGATTTTTATCATGAAATATATGCTTTGTGGTTATTTTCGAATAAAATGTAAATTATGTGAGCTACTTGTTAAATATAAATTGTTACCGAGTATTGGTTTCGGTATTCTACTGGAAGAGAGGCAGCAAGGATATATGTTCGAGGAAAATCTCGTTTGAACCTTAGGAATAGATTAGGATACAAGTGACATGTCACTAGGATGGTTGAGCATCCGAACTCGTTGAGTTGAGTCCGAGTTCACTTATGGATGCGAATGTCCGAACTCGTTGAGTTGAGTCCGAGTTCGTGAGATGTAACTAGGCATCCGAGCTCGTTGAGTTGAGTCCGAGTTCACTTATGGATGCGAACGCCCGAGCTCGTTGAGTTGAGTTCGAGTTCGCTTATGGGCGGGTTACATAGTAGCTTGGCTACATATGTGGCACTTATGTGCAAACTTTCCATGTATCCGAATTATATTCCGATGTGTTTAACGGGTAAAGTTCTACTCAAATGGAGAAATACTCAAGATGAAAGGGACGTATTGGTAAGTGTTGTGAAATGGATACTTTGAACAGGTATGTACTTAACCCTCGGGTTAAAAAATCGATATAACAACAATATGGTAAGATGATAAATGAAAATATGATATGAATGTCTTGGTGATGATTATGCAAATGATGTTTTATGTTTGCTTATATGGTTATGTTACTTGCTATTTGCATGTGAACTTACTAAGCATTAATGCTTACTCCCTCCTTTTCATTCCTTGTAGTGTTGACAAGCCAGCTCGGAAATCGGGAACGGTCGGAGGCACGCTCACACTATCCGTATACCATCTTGGCATAATGGCTTGTATATTTTGAGTATGGCATGTATAGCATTATAATCATTTTGTATATATGGTCTTATGATATGGTTATTGAATAGTATAAGAATGCTTGGTAATGATTAGCCATTGGAATGGCTAATTATGATCATATTTGGTGTTATGTATGTCAAATTGCTAGTTAATCCATGGAAACCATGAAATAGGTAAAATTTACCATAAAATAGATTCAGACAGCAGTAGTGACGTGAATTTGAAAAATCATTAAAAATAGTAGAGATATAGTTAGATGATGAATAAAATATGAATTGAAGAATTATAAGTCTATTTTCATATGGAAGAAACGAAACAGGTATATGAGTTATATTTTATGAGATGTTTAAATTTTTGTGAAATAGGGCTAGAGCGATTTCTGGATCCCCTGTTCTGACTTTGGAAATTCACCATAAATTGTATAAAAATAGTTAGAAGTCATAATTTATATGTACAGATTTCTTATTGAGTCTAGTTTTAAGATAAATAAACTTCATAGGCATTGATATTCTGTACATAGAGATATCTGATTTGTAATACATAGAGGTCAGAGCAGTCGAACCCTGAAATAGGGGAGACTTTAACTAATAAACTGTACTAATTGGCCTAGCCAAAAATTCTAGAAAAAAATTAGTAAATATATATATGAGTCTAGTTTCAGGAAAAATTTACAGAATTGAATTTTGATTTTCAGAACTCGAGATATGAATTTTTAAGCGACTATGACGCAGTTAGCCAGCTTGTCTGGAATTTCAAAAATTAAATTGTTTGAGCTGTTTAAGCAATGAATTAAGTCTGTTAACACCTCGTGTTTGACTCTGGCGACGGTCTCGGGTACGGGGCGTTACCCATTTTTCTTTCATCGAAGGTAACAATTCGTCCTTCTAATGGTTTTAAATGATATCTAGTCTCTTAAATTGATTTTTTAGTCATTAAAATGCATGTTTTAAATAAAAGCCAAAAATTTGGTTGTTAAAGGTGAATTTCGGGATTGTGGGTTAAAAAGTGGTTTCAAAGTGGTTTCAACTTGTTTTAACATGATTAGAAGGTTTCTAAAGCTACATTGAAGTTTTGTTAAGATTTTTACGACTTTTAATGAATTTTCGTCATAATGGCCAAAACTTATCGAGAAATGTCAATACCATGAATTGAGTAGTTTTGTGTAGTTTAAAGGTTGGGAATTAGCGTAGATGAATATGTAGATGTGCAGAATTCTTTTCGTTAAAGGTTGGGAATTAGCGTAGATGAATATGTAGATGAACAGAATTCTTTTCTTGCGAAAAGATTAAGTGTAGGCTGAGATATTCGAGTTTAAAGTTTCTATGTAGAAGGTTTCAGTTAAAAGATAACTTAACTTAGGCTATTGTTTTTTATTTTTTAAGGTAAGTTAATGACTGATTGTTGATTGTATGTTTGTGTGGTTTGTCTTATTTGTAACAGCCCATTTTTAGTGAAATTAGAACAGTGGTTTCAGGACCATAAATTCGAAGTCTAAAAATTTATTTTAATATTATTTTATGATCTACAGCATGATAGTATGATCGTATAAAAATTTCGTTAAGAAATTTTACCGTTTGCATGTTCAATTTGATAAAAAGGAGTAAATCGCGTAAAGTGCAAAAGTTGTATTCTATTAGCTAAAAATATTAAATAGCTAAGAAATTTGAAGTAGAGGTCCTTATATGGTAATTAGACCATTAAATGAGTTAGTGGATGTGCATGGCTTGGCAATTATGAAAATTTTAAAGTAAGGGTAATTTTGTAATTTAGTAATAAAAGTTAAATAAAATAAAATAGAATAGAATGGCCATCTTCTTGTTTTATTTTTCAATCGAAAATTACAGGAAGAAAGATCCAAGGAAGCTTAAAATTTTAGCAAAATAAATCCCTTGCATGTAAGTGAAATTTTGTCCAATTTTTAATGATTTTTATGTTTTCGGGATCGTTGTAGCTTAACCTAGCTAGCTCGGGGACTAATTTGCAAAACTATTGAATTGTTTGAGTTTTTCCATTGATGAATATGTTAGTGTTTTTAAGTTTAATGATAGAAAAATATTGGTTGTTGCTAGATAAATAACTTTTGTTAAATGATTTTCGATAAATTTGTTAATTAGGGGTTAAATTGAAAAATATGAAATATCATGGTGTAGATTGTGAATTAATGAAATGTGTGGGCTGCTATAATCTAGTATAATATTTGGCTAGGCGTAGGGAGGGATGAAATTGTATGAATTTCATTTTACGAGCCTAAAGACTAAATTGTAAAGAAATAAAAGTATAGGGGCAAAATGGTAATTTTGCCAAAACATTAATTATTTGGATTAAATTGAATAAAATGAGATTTGAATTAGTTAAACTTGATTACATAGATTAAGAAAAGTAACGTACAAATTTAGATCGGGGAAAAGAAAAAGTACAAGATTAATCGATCATTTTTCTCCGTACGAGTTTGAGGTAAGTTCGTGTATTTAATTAGCATAGAATTATATGTGATTTAAATGCTTGTGTGTTATATTATTGATATTGCGAATCTACGAAAATACCAACGAAGATTTGGCAACTTATGGATCCCGGTTGAACCTTAGGAATAAATAGGATACAAATGACATGTCATTAGGGGTTTTCATGTTTTGGGTGCTGGTCTTGTACGTCCTACCGGTGGCTGAGTTTCCGACATGTGTTGCAATTACTTGAAAGCTTGTGTGAGCAGCACCTTGTAGCTACGTCTTGACTGACAGCTTGTGTGAGGAAACTCATTTATTGCTCGAGAGAGAGCATTGATACGAGATATGAGATAGTAGTGGTCTTGACCACATGTTGACACATGGTGTGCGAGATTCCCGTGTATCCGATATTATTCTAGCAGTTTAACGGGTATGAAAAGAAGGAAGAATCGGCAAATGCTTCAATTAGAATTGCTATGAAAGCATGGAAAGGCATGAGTTTTTGGATGATTGCAATATATTTAGCCATATGTTTGAAATTATGAATGCACATAAGTAATGTGTACTTATGTTATCATGTTTTGAGATGATTTGCTAGTTATTGTGATATTCAAAATTGAGAGATTATTTTTGTTAGGCTAAGGCCAAAAGATGTTGGATTGACTTAAATAGATTATGTTTACAAATTGAAGTGGTAAGCTTTATTCTTGAATTACGAACTTACTAAGCATTACATGCTTACTTTTGTCAGAGATTTCATCACACTATCTATCGGCTTTGGTACTTATGGTTATATAGTTTTGGTTTTAATGGCATGTATAGGTTATTGGCTAAAGATAGCCCACATGTTTTATTGTGTTTTTAGCCAATTGATTTGGCTTGTATTTTGGTATATTTTGTTATGTAAATATGTAAATGGCCTTATTATATTTGGTGTATGGTTATCATGTGAGTGTGCTAGTTTGTGAATTGGTATTTTTGGTATCAATTTGTTGAGCTTGATAAGTGTCATACATGTTAAGTTTTAGCACAATGATGCGTATAGGTGTTTAACCATTTAGGGATACATAATTGGCATGTTTATAAATGGTCAATTGAGGTGCCTATGGGCATCATGGTTGTATGTGCTGATATTACACGTTTTAAGCTTGATTTTGGTTGGTTTCGAATGCCTATTTATGTCATGATCATATGCAAATTGCTGTGTTTAGATTGGTACCAATTTGGGTAAGAAATATGGCTTGAAAAATGGTCTATTTTTGTCCACACTGGCAGAGACACGAGCGTGTGTCTCAGCCGTGTGTGACACACGGCAAGGTGACACGTCTATGTGTCCCCTGTAACTTTTAAAGAAAACAAGTCAGTAGCCCCATACGGCCTAGCACACGGGCATGTGGATTAGCCATGTGATACCAGTTAGTATACCCACCATTTTTCACATGGCCTAGCACATGGGGGTGTGGCTTGGCCGTGTGTCACAAGTTAGAGAGTTACACAGGTACAGACACAGGTTAGGACACGGCCGTGTGTCCCCATTTCGAATGCCCACGTGGCTTGTGTAACAACCCATTTTTAGGTTTAATTAGAACAGTGGTTTTGGGACCACAATCTGAAGTAAAAATAATTATTTTGTTATTTTATTAATGTTTACAGTATGATAGAATTTTTGTGTGAAAATTTCATAAAGAAATTTTACCGTTTGAGTAGTTAATTCAGTAAAAAGGACAAAATCACGTAAAGCGTAAAACTTGTGTTCTATTAGCTAAAAACGTCAAATAGCTATAGAACATTAAAGTAAAGGTCCTTAAGTGGTAAATAGGCCATTTATGAGATAGTGGAAGATGATAGCATGGCAAATGGTGTAATTATTAAATGTTTTAAATGTTAAACTGGTAAATAAGTAATTAAAGGTTAATTAATTAAAACAAAACCATAATTTTGGGTTATCATCTTCCCAAACCGATTTGAGAAAAGAAAAATCAGCCATTGTTGTGTTCTTTATTCGGCCAAACTTCATTTGTCCATTAAGGTACGGTTTTGACTCGATTTTTAATATTTTTACGTTTTTGAGCTTGTTGCAGCTTAATCTAGCTAGCCCGTATCTCCATTTTTGAAACTTTTATAGATTTTGAATGATGCCATTGTTGAATGCTTGGTTGGTTAGATGTTTTATGATAGATTATTAAAGTTTGAAGTTAGATTCACAAGTTTTATAAAGTGATTTTTAACAAAAATGTCAATTACGGATTTAATTGATAAATTTGTAAAATCCATGGGTAAATGTGTGAATTAATGAGAAAAATGGGCTGATATGAATATAAGGAAAATTCGGTTAGCGTGGGCTGGTATTGAATTGTATGAATTTGTATTTTTAGGCAATTTGGACTAAATTGTAAAAATGTAAAACATTAGGGGCAAAAGCGTAACTTTGTCAAAATGTGTATATAGTGTCAAATTGAATAGAAAGGAAAGTTAATATGCTGAATTTGATATTATATATAGATCAAGGTAAGTAATTACCAGAACTAGATAGTGGAAAACAAAAAGTGGACGAATAGTCGATAGTTTTATTTGAACGACACGAGGTAAGTTCGTATAGCTAGAACCGAACTATTAATACTTGTAATTGTTTAAAATGAATGTGTATAAGTTGAATAAATAACTCAATTGAAATTCAAATTACTGATTATATGAATAAATTACTGTCTACATGAATGAAAGTGAAATGCTACAATTGTTATATATGTTACATGGATTCGGTATGATAATATGCATTAGGTATGCAAATTGAGTATTTAAATGTACGTACATAATTGAATCGAATATATATAAGATTTGAGAAATTGAATTATTGATCATTGAATGCTTAAATGATGAAGTGGAATAATTACCGAGCCCTGTTTGAACTGTTGTAATTTATTAGATACGAGTGACATGTCACTAGGGTTACCGTTTTGGTCGAGCTCTTGCATTTGTTGCGGACTCACCATAGTTCATATGAGCTAACCGATATATCAGCTCGTAAGAGCTTACTGTTTTCAGCTCATTAGAGCTTACCAATTCAGCTCGTATGAGCTTACTGTTCAGCTCGATAGAGCTTACTGTTTATCAGCTCAGGAGGAGTTTACCGATCATGGCTCGAAAGAGCAAAAAGGATAATGAATTGATAGATTACCGATAAATACACTTAGTGTGTATCACCCGAGTATCTATCCAAATTCTAAGTTGTTCAATGGGCATAATTACTCTTACCGATCATACGAATAAGCTATGTTGAAATGAATGAATTACTGTTGAAATGAATGAATTACTGTTGATATAGATAAGTTACTGTTATTGCTGATGACTTACTAGTTATACGATGAACTACTAGTTATATGAATGAATTACAATTATTCGAATAAAAATGAATTGCCATAATATTATGTGAATTACATAGTATTAGTGTTATTTGATAAATTAAATATGGAATAAAGTTATATATACTTGAGATTGAATATTTATTGTTTCCACCTATGGTGACTTGATGTTTACATCGATATAATGATACTAATATATTGATGATTGTAAATGCTTATGCATTGGGCAAATTTGGTTTGATTGTATTGAAGTGGTAAGATAGATTATAATGACGTACGAACAAATGTTATATGTGAATCGAGATATAGGTGGTTTAACCACATATATGCTCATTAGTGTGCAAAATATAGAATATTCGATGTTATTTCCATGGTTCAACGGACAAGATAACGGTACAAGAGTTGAAATGATAATATGAATCAGTTCAAGTATACGTGACACGCTCAACAAGTAAGTAATATTTAATAATTTCATATGATATGTAAGTGAAAACTGATGAATACATACAGGAATTATTAGGTTGTTTTTGTAATACATACAGGATTTATATGTATTCATGATTATCTAATTGTGAATTAATTGTTAAATTGTATATAGTACAAACTAGTCATACGAGCTTACTAAGCTTATTAGCTTACTTTATTTATTTCTCGTATTTTACAGTGATTTGAAAGCCCGCTTGGGTTGGAAGTTATTGAAGATTTTATCACACTATCCAGGAGTTGAATTGGTATTTTTGAACTCTTTGAAATTGGTAATATGGCATGTATAGGCTAGTTGATTATATGAGATTTATAAGTTGTTTTTGCTATTAAAGCTTATATGTATTGATGTGTTTAAGCCATGTGATCTGGCTTAACGTGGTTAAATACTTGCTTATGTTTATGTGTACTAGATATGGCATGTTTTGGTAAGTAGTTGATTGAATGAAGATATGCAAATGGTATGGATATGTGAT
Source organism: Gossypium longicalyx (assembly GCA_025698465.1). NCBI lineage: Eukaryota > Viridiplantae > Streptophyta > Magnoliopsida > Malvales > Malvaceae > Gossypium > Gossypium longicalyx. Next base: position 22,505,555 of record CM047007.1, read on the forward strand.
GGAAATATGAATCGAAACTGTTTGAATGATAGTTGGTACTTGGATGTTTAAGATTGAATTATTGAATAGGTTATATGTGTTTATTGACTAAAGAATCATATTAGTTTGGTATGTTTTGAATGCACAAATGGAATTGATTTTAGTATATAAATGTTTGGTTTTGTAATGGCATATAATGTGTATTTGAAATGGTTGTTTTGATTTCCAAATTGCATGAAAGTATGGTGTTATATGTGAGCTTAGGTGATTGAAGTTTGGGTGAGGAAAAGTGGCTTAAAACAAGCCTATTTCTCGTCCACACAGTTGAGCACACGGCGTGTGACTCGACCGTGTGTCTACTAAAGTTTAGTTAAAATAAGTCAGTGAGTTACACAGCCTAGACACACGGACGTGTCTATTGGCCGTGTGTGGCACACGGGCTGAGACACGGACGTATGGTCGGTTGTGTGACCCAAGTCAGTATGTATGCCGTGTTTTCACATGGTCTAAGACACTGGTGTGTCTACTAGCCGTGGGAGGCACACGTCCTGTTCACATGTGTGTGTGACACATGAAATGTTGAAAATTTTCCAAGTTGCCAAAATTTTAATATGTTACCGATTTAGTCCCAAATGCACGTTTTAATTTTCGTATGCTCGATTTAATTACATATTGAATGTGAATGAATGATATTGACTGAAATATGATGTTTTTGGATAAATGATTGTTCTGAATTGAGTTACAAGTACGGTAATGGCTCTTAACCTATTTCGACGACGGTTACGGGTTAGGGGTTTTACATTTGTTGGTATCAGAGCTACAATTTAGTCAATTCTAAGACTAATGTAGCATATGTGAGTCTAACTATACATGCCATATTTAACTTGTGATAGTGTGATATCTCCTGACTCTGATGAGAATTGTTTTAATTAGACAGATGTGCTTTCCAACCGAGCTAATTTTGATAGTGCTGAATGTAATACTCAAATACTTGAGTAAAATGTGTTTGTGATGAGTCGAAACTCATAAAGGTACGAATGATAGTTTATAACACTATGTTATTGATAAATGTTATGGCATATGCGAGTATATGTGAAAGTCAAATTATGAGGCTTTACGACCTTCACCCCCTTACCAGTATAGAGTTATAATGAAATTTACCAAATTTAAATTGAATAAGTTCACAAGTGTGAAATCAAAGAGTTCAAGGATAAAATGATTTATAACATGGTCAAATATGAGAATGGGTTAGCTAGTAAAGATAGTTCTAGAAAAGATGAAGGATTGCTCAGAAGATCATTCGGATTTCGCAATGTCACTGTTAAAGGAGAAATTTACTTCAGTTAACTGAATTATTCAGGTATGATAATTAAAGAATATATTACCGGAATTTATTCTAAATTGATCTTCATTAATGGATGAGATAATGTGGGATTAGTGATGATAGGATTAGACAGTGAAATAATGTTTGAATTGTTTTGATAGCTGAGTGCAGTGATTATAGTTGAAGTAAATTGCGATAATTTCTTTCGGGTATTCTATGTGTTCATCTATCCTCGAGGTATGTGTAACTGTATATTTTTAGATGAAATTCTTATCATATGAGAACGTTATCTAAATATACTGATATACTAAAGAATTATTGGGCTGTTCGAGTTATGATTGGCATTATTTTATCTTTCTTTGGTATTCTATTACATTGTGTCAATAGGAGGTCGACGGTAAAATCTGTATGATGTTAGTATTTTGCTTCTACTGGTTATTATTTTGTTGAATATACATGAAGATTATATTGCTTCTGTTACGGTTGATTCCAATGCATATGAGTGATGCTTTACTTCTGGATTTCCTCTGAGACATCTTCGAGATAGTTACCATCTGATATGGGTGCTTTCTCAAAATGTTCAGTACAGTATTATATTTGGGATTACAGTATCTCAATTTTCTTATGATTCTATAAGGTTATCTGTGAAAGATATTTATTGAATGGATATAATTATATTTACTTCGGTTATAATTTCTAGTTGGATCATAGTAATGTTGCTATACAAATCTAGGATTTATAGAGCTGTGATTCTGCATTGGTTATTATTGGAAATATATTCGATTTTAACTTTTGTTTCAAACTGCATTATTGACAGTAGAGATCGACTCATTTGTTTAATCAGATTGAGTTATTCACTTGAAAGGTAATTGAATTTTGTGTACTTGAGTTTATCCGTAGGTTCAGAAAATAAATCTTGCACGCTCACGGGTGAATAGACGGGTAGTCTGAATGAAGAGTTCATATTCTATAAGACAAGGTATAGAATTATAACTATCAGATCAGATCTAATTCAGAAATGATATTGTAAATTAAAGTTATTCTGATGGTTAAAGTTATTGCATTTGTGAATTTTGAATGGCTTGATACTTGTTAATAAAGTTATTAATTGTGAAAGGATTTTGGATTAACTATTGATTATCATCTAGGGAAAGTGATTGTAGTCACAGATATTGGGAGTAGAAAATCTTTGTTTGCTTTACGGGTATTGAGTGCAGTTACTTTATCAGAAGGTGATTCGATATTAGCTAAGTTAAAAAGCTAAATTGATATTTATTCAACAAGTCAATGGGACGTGGAAATAAGGCAGTGAATTGCAAATTAGAAGAGTACAATGGGAGACGTCTTCTGATTTAGAGTTTCAAATTAGAACCGATGATTACTTGTTATTCCGAGACAGAGTTTGAGTACTGAGAAATCTAGAGATTTTACAACGATTGATACACGAAGCTCATAGTGGTAGTTTGCCTGTATTTCCAGGCAGAATAAGATATTTAATGATCTGAAACAGTTGTATCGATAGACAGGTATGAAACGAGACATTTCTGACTCTACGTTTAGAAGTTTAAAGTATCAGCAAGTTAAACTGATTGTTATATGTCTTCGGGACTGTTACAGTCTGAGACGATATCTAGGTTACTGTCGAATGTTTAAAAAGTCTACACATTTATTTCTATATGTACAGATTTCTCTTTTGATTAACTTTTTGAGTTATACATTTTAGGGATTTTCAGATTATACAGCGTGCCAGTCTCCATTATTTTGGGAACCCGAGGTTTATATTGTGATTCAGTAAAAAACTATAGTAAGTTCTGAGTATGAAGTTGAGTTCTAATACCATATTTCATCCTCAAACTGATGGTTAATCTGAGAAAGTGATTCAGATTCTTGGAAATATGTTTTGTTACTGTGTTTTAGAATTTAAAAGCAACTGAGAAAGACATTTACTGTTAGTTTAGTTTCCGTATAATAATGGTTATCAGATTAGTATATAGATGGCACTGTATGTAGTATTGTATAGTTGTAATTACCAAACTCCGTTGTACTGGATAGAGCTTTGTGAGGGAAAGATCCACTGAGTTGTTCTGATTAGATAGATTGAAGAGAGAGTGAAAGTAATTCATAATCGTTAGAAAGCAGTTTCAAATTGACAGAAAAATAATGTGAACTTGAAACATAAAAACATTGAATTGTAGTTACAGGACTAAGTCTTTGAGAAAGTATTGCTGTGGATATAGCATTATTCAATTTAGTTGTAAAGAGAAGTTGGGTTTGCGATTTATAGGGTTTTAGCTCGAGAGATCAAAGAGTTGATAAACAAAAGAATAGTGTTACTAAAATTTTTCCTTTTGTATCGACACGGGATTGAAGAGACTACATGAAAATCTAAAAATTCTAAGAAAAATCAATACTCTGGTCTGTTTCCTGGTAAGATTTTCGGGGACGAAAATCCCTAAAGGGGAGAGTTGTAACAACCCGTTTTTAGGGTTAATCAGAACAGTGGTTTTGGGACCATAATCTAAAGTAAAAATAATTATTTTATTATTTTATTAATGTTTATAGTATGATAGAATGTTTGTGTGAAAATTTCATAAAGAAATTTTACCGTTTGAGTGGTTAATTCGGTAAAAAGGACTAAATCGCGCAAAGCGTAAAATTTGTGTTTTATTAGCTAAAAGTGTCAAATAGCTATAGAACATTAAAGTAAAGGCCCTTAAGTGGTAAATAGGTCATTTATGAGATATTGGAAGATGATAGCAATGCAAATGGTGTAATTATTAAATGTTTTAAAGGTTAAAATGGTAAATAGGTAATTAAAGGTTAATTAATTAAAACAAAACCATAATTTTGGGTTATCATCTTCGCAAACCGATTTGAGAAAATAAAAATCAGCCATTGTTGTGTTCTTTATTCGGCCAAACTTCATTTGTCCATTAAGGTACGGTTTTGACTCGATTTTTAATATTTTTACGTTTTTGAGCTCGTTGCAGCTTAATCTAGCTAGCCCGTATCTCCGTTTTTGAAACTGTTATAGATTTTGAATGATGCCATTATTGAATGCTTGGTTGGTTAGATGTTTTATGATATATTATTAAAGTTTGAAGTTAGATTAACAAGTTTTATAAAGTGATTTTTGACAAAAATGTCAATTACAGATTTAATTGAGAAATTCGTAAAATCCATGGGTAAATGTGTGAATTAATGAGAAAAATGGGCTGATATGAATATAAGGAAAATTCGGTTAGCATGGGCTAGTATTGAAATGTATGAATTTGTATTTTTAGGCAATTTGGACTAAATTATAAAAATGTAAAACATGAGGGGAAAAAGTGTAATTTTAAAAAAATTGTGTATATAGTGTCAAATTGAATAGAAAGGAAAGTTAATATGCTGAATTTGATATTATATATAGATCAAGATAAGCAATTACTGGAACTAGATCAAGGAAAACAAAAAGTGGACGAATAGCCGATAGTTTTATTTGAGCGACATGAGGTAAGTTTGTATAGCTAGAATCAAACTATTAATACTTGTAATTGTTTAAAATGAATGTGTATAAGTTGAATGAATAACTCAATTGAAATTCAAATTACTGATTATATGATTAAATTACTGTTTACATGGATGAAAGTGAAATGCTACAATTGTTATGTATGTTACATGGATTCGATATGATAATATGCATTAGGTATGCGAATTGAGTATTTAAATGTATGTACTTAATTGAATCGAATATATATATGATTTGAGAAATTGAATTATTGATCATTGAATGCTTAAATAATGAAGTGGAATAATTACCAAGCCCCATTTGAACCGTTGGAATTTATTAGATACGAGTGACATGTCACTAGGGTTACTGTTTTGGTCGAGCTCATGTATTTGTTGTGGACTCACCACAGCTCATATGAGCTTACTGATATATCAGCTCGTAAGAGCTTACTATATCAAGCTCATTGGAGCTTACTGATTTAGCTCGTATGAGCTTACTATATCAAGCTCATTGGAGCTTACTGATTTAGCTCGTATGAGCTTACTGCTTAGCTCGATAGAGCTTATTGTTTAGCTCGATAGAGCTTACCGTTTCATCTCAATAGAGCTTACTGTTTATCAGCTCAGGAGGAGCTTACCGACCATGGCTCAAAAGAGTGAAAAGGATAATGAATTGATGGATTACCAATAAATACACTTAGTGTGTATCACCCGAGTATCTATCCAAATTCTAAGTTGTTCAACGGGCATAATTACTCTTATCGATCATACGAATAAGCTATGTTGAAATGAATGAATTACCGTTGAAATGAATGAATTACTATTGATACAGATAAATTATTGTTATTACTGATGAATTACTGGTTATACAAATGAACTACTAGTTATATGAATGAATTACAATTTATACGAATAAAAATGAATTGCCATAATGTTATGTGAATTACATGGTATTGATGTTATTTGATGAATTAAATATAGAATGAAGTTATATGTACTTGAGATTGAATATTTATTGTTTTCACCTACAGTGACTTGATGTTTACATCGATATAATGATACTAATCTATTGATGATTGTATATGCTTATGCGTTGGGCAAATTTGGTTGGATTGTATTGAAGTGGTAATATAGATTATAATGACGTACGAACAAATGTTAAATGTGAATCGAGATATAGGTGGTTTAACCACATATATGCCCATTAGTGTGCAAAATACAACATATTCGATGTTATTTCCATGGTTCAACGGACAAGATAACAGTACGATAATTGAAATGATAATATGAATCAGTTCAAGTATACATGACACACTCGACATGTAAGTAATATTTAATAATTTCATATGATATGTAAGTGAAAACTGATGAATACATATAGGAATTATTAGGTTGTTATTGTAATATGTGTTAATTTCGATGGAGCTGATTTCTATGTATTCATGATTATCTAATTGTGAATTAATTGTTAAATTGTATATAGTACATACTAGTCATACGAGCTTACTAAGCTTATTAGCTTACTCTGTTTATTTATTGTATTTTATAGTGATTTGAAAGCTCGTTCGGATTGGAAGTCATTGAAGATTTTATCACACTATCCAGGAGTTGAATTGGTATTTTTGAACTCTTTGAAATTGGTAATATGGCATGTATAGGCTAGTTGATTATATGAGATTTATAAGTTTTTTTTTTTGCTATTGAAGTTTATATGTATTGATGTGTTTAAGCCATGTGATCTGGCTTAACGTGGTTAAATACTTGCTTATGTTTATGTGTACTAGATATGGCATGTTTTGCTAAGTAGTTGATTGAATGAAGATATGAAAATGGTATGGATATGTGATGGAAATATGAATCGAAACTGTTTGAATGATAGTTGGTACTTGGATGTTTAAGGTTGATTTATTGAATAGGTTATATGTGTATATTGACTAAAGAATCATATTGGTTTGGTATGTGTTTGAATGCACAAATGGAATCGATTTGAGTATATAAATGTTTAGTTTTGTAATGGCATATAATGTGTATTTGAAATGGTTGTTTTGATTGCCAAATTGAATGAAAGTATAGTGTTATATGTGAGCTTTGGTGATTGAAGTTTGGGTGAGGAAAAGTGGCTTAAAACAAGCCTATTTCTCGTCCACACGGTTGAGCACACGGGTGTGTGACTCGACCGTGTGTCTGCTAAAGTTTAGTGAAAATAAGTCAGTGAGTTACACGGCCTAGACACACAGACGTGTCTATTGGCCGTGTGTGGTACACGGGCTGAGACACGGGCATGTGGTCGGTCGTGTGACTCAAGTTAGTATGTATGCCCTATTTCCACACGGTCTAATACATGAGCGTGTCTACTAGTCGTGGGAGGCACACGGCCTGTTCACACGGGTGTGTGACACATGAAATGTTGAAATTTTTCTAAGTTGCCAAAATTTTAATATGTTACAGATTTAGTCCCGAATGCACGTTTTAAGTTTCGTATGCTCGATTTAAGTACATATTGAATGTGAATGAATGATATTGACAGCTTGTGACAAGGACGTGTCCCTTGTCTCACATAGCCTGGCCACTTGGCGTGTGTCCCCTGAACCTTTAAAAAAATTTAATGTTTTCTGAAAAATTCTGTTAGTACTCTGTTTAGTCCCGACTTATTTGTAATGTTTATTTTGGGCTTCGAGGGCTCGTATTAGGGACGATATGACTAAATTTGGTTGGTTTTTTTTATGTATGCGTTATGAAATGAAATGTTTGTTTGTTTGATCTATAAGTCTGGTAATGCTCCATAACCTTTTTTCGGCATTGAATACGGGTTAGAGGTGTTACATTCATTGGTATCAGAGTTTCGGTTTAGTCAATTCTTAGACTGAATGTAGTGCATGTGAGTCTAACTATACATGCCATTATATAATCTGTGACAATGTGATATCTCCTGACCGTTTTAAAACTTGTTTTCGTACAGTAATTGATTCCAATTGAGCAGACTCCATTGATGTAGAAAGTAACGCGCTAGCCTCCGTTCACAAAGCAGCGTCGCCTTGACCGGGGCCCATATCTGAGGGCTGAAAGGAGAGGCTAAAGAAGTCTTCTTCCAAATGATGAACAAGTGGTTCTTTGAGTTTGTTCGACCTAATTTGGCTATTCAGCAACCTCCACCCCCGCCTTTTCCCCAATTGATTCCCATAGTTCCTTAAGGTTTGGAACCTTTACACATGAGTAAACCGCCTATAGATAAAATTCGCAAATATAGGGCCGAAGAATTCAGGGCTACAATTGATGATGATCCTGAAAGAGTGGAATTTTGGCTAGAAAATACAATCGATTCTTCAATGAGTTATCTTGTTCACCAACCGAATATGTTAAATGTGTTGTATCTCTTTTGAAATATTCAGCATACTAGTGGTAGAACACATTAATTTCAATAGTATCGAGAGAGAGGATTACTTGGGAATTTTTTCAGATCGAGTTCAGAAAGAAATATATAAGTCAACGGTTATTTAATCAGAAGCGCGAAGAATTTATGGAGCTTAAACAGAGTCGTATGACCATAGCTGAATATGAAAGAGAGTCTGTCAGATTGAGTATACCCGGGAGTGCATTCCAATTGAAGTTGTTATGTGTAAACAGTTTGAAGATGGGTTGAATGAGGACATCAAGCTTTTAGTCAGAATTCTTGAATTGAAAGAATTTGTTTTTTTAGTTGATAGAGCACATAAAGCCGAGGAGCTTAGTAAAGAGAAAATAAGAGCTGATACAGAGGCTAGAGATTCAAGAAAGAAGTCAATAGGGAAACTGTATTATTCATCGTCAAAGAAATTGAAGGATTACCATTATCGTTCAACCACTTCAGTGGGATATTCTAACAGAGATCATGGTAAGCAACACGCAAGGTCAAAAGCTCAAGCTACATTAGTAGCAAGCATTGTAGTGTTAAGGCCAACAGACCTAATTGTCAATGATGTGGAAGACAACACTTTGGTGAATGTCAGATGAATGACAAAGCCTATTTCGGATGTGGCTCACAAGAGCATTTTATTCGGGACTGTCCTGAATTACCTGAAAAAGACAAACTTTAGACTACTCAACCGAGCAATACAGCTACAAGAGGGAGTCCACCTCAAAATCCCAAAAATATGAGTGGTAGCCAAGGTGCAACGAAAGATTCTACTGTGAGACCCGAGGCTCGGGTGCCAGCCAGAGCTTATGCTATTCGCTCTTGCGAAGATGCATCGGCGCCAGGTATTATCACCGGTACTTTTTCTCTCCATAGCACTGATGTAACTGCTTTGATTAATCACGGATCAACCCATTCTTATGTCTGTATGAATTTAGTGTCTAGTAAGAGTTTACCTATTGAGTTCATTAAGTTTGCGGTCAAAGTATCAAACCCTTAGGTCAGTATGTCCTAATTAATAAAGCTTGCAAGAATTGTCCTTTGATGACTCGGGGTTACAATTTTCTGACCAATTTGATGCTACTACCATTTGATGAATTCGATGTGATTTTGGGGATGGACTGGCTAACTCTGCATGAAACTGTTGTAAACTGTAGACGAAAGCTTATCGTATTAAAATGTCAGAATGATGAGACTCTTAGTATTGAATCAGATGATTCTAGTGGGTTGCCCATTGTGATATCAGCTATGCTAGCACAAAAACATGTGAGAAAAGGTTGCAGTGCTTACCTTGCATATGTACTGGATACTAAAGTGTCTAAATGAAAACTTGAATCAGTGTCAGTAGTTTGTGAATATTCAGATGTGTTTCCAGAAGAGTTACCCGAGTTGCCATCGATCAGAGAGGTCGAGTTTACAATTGAGTTAGTACCAGGAATATCACTGATATCGATAACTCTGTATAGAGTGGCTCCTACAGAGTTGAAAGAGTTGAAAGCTCAGTTGCAAGAGTTAACAGATAGAGGCACGACCTAGTTTCTCGCCTTTGGGTGCACCAATTTTGTTCATTAAGAAAAAAGATGGATCAATGAGACTGTGTATCGATTATCGACAGCTTAACTAAATCATAATCAAGAATAAGTATCTATTTCTGTGAACCGATGATTTTTTTGATCAGTTGAAAGGTGCAACGATATTTTTGAAGATTGATTTACGTTCTGGTTATTATTAGTTACGAGTCAAAGATTCGAATATGCCAAAAATTACGTTTAGAACCAGGTACAGACACTATGAATTTCTTATGATGCCGTTTGGTTTAACTAACGTGTAGCTATATCTTGACGGACAGCTTGTGTGAGCAGACTCATTTATGGCTCAAGAGAGAGCATTGATACTAGATATGAGATAGTATTGGTTTTGACCACATGTTGGCACATAGTATGCGAGATTCTCGTGTATCCGATACTATTCTAGTGGTTCAATGGGTATGAGAGGAAGGAAGAATTGGCAAATGCTTCAATTGGAATTGCTATGAACGCGTGAAAAGGTATGAGCTTTTGGATGATTGAAATATGTTTAGCCATATGCTTGAAATTATGAATGCATATAAGTAGTGTGTACTTATGTTATGATGTTTTGAGATGATTTGCTAGTTATTGTGATATTTAAAATTGAGAGATTATTGTTTCTAGGCTAAGGCCAAAACATGTTGGATTGACTTAAATGGATTACGCTTATAAATTGAAGTGGAAAGCTTTATTCTTGAATTACGAACTTACTAAGCATTACATGCTTACTTTGTGTTAATTTCTTTGTGTACTTAGATATCGGAAGCTCTTGTGGGTTAGAAGTTTGTGTTAATTTCTTTGTGTACTTAGATATCGGAAGCTCTTGTGGGTTAGAAGTTGTCAGAGATTTCATCACACTATCTATTGGCTATTTTGGTACTTATGGTTATTTAGTTTTGGTTATAATGGCATGTATAGGTCATTTTGGCTAATGATAGCCCACATGTTTTGTTGTGTTTTTAGCCAATTGATTTGGCTTGTATTTGGGTATATTTTGTTATGTAAATATGTAAATGGTCTTATTTGTAACAACCCCTACCAATACCCGTCGCTAGAATAAGGTACGAGGCATTACTGGAGTTTACAGAACCATTTTTCATTAAACCGAGTCATTTTACTATTCATGTATATATATATAGACATATTCATAAATTTATATAGCATTCTTAACCATGATCTTCATCCTTATACTTATACCATCTCATCATTTGTTCATTTTAAACCCATATCAAACATGATAAAATCATAATTATATGGAACTCAAAACTTACTAAATACAAGCCATACCAATGGCTAGTTACAGTTAGATCATTTATAAGCCAACATTGACTAATTAATCTATACATGTTATTATAACCATAATTCATTTACCATACATACCAAAATAGGCCGATGGATAGTGTGAGTGATCTCCGTCGAGCTTCCTAACCAACGAGCTTCCGAAAACTCACTCATTTAAATTTAATATAAACATACAAGGCATATTCAATCATCTTGATCACAAGCCCTAACACATAACCTTATCACCATTGTTAGTCATACACTTCATATAAGTACCAAGAAACATGTATGGGCTCAATTCTCATTAAATTTCTCATATGTGTAGACAATTTCACATTATGTAATCATATAACATATAGCAACCATATCATTGTATTTTAAATACATTTTCATAACAATTGTCTTGATTTCATACTATTTTATATTTGAGCTTACTCATCAAAGTATTTGAAATATCATTTTTATGCAAATAGTACACATGAGGTACATAATTCCATAATTATGAATGAACATATTTATCAAACATATTCCATGTTCATATATCATAGTCTCAGGTCTCCATATATCAATAACCATCATTTTCTTGTATTTCAGATAAATACTCGTAACCATACATAAGTATGCAATTTGCTATTTCTTCCTGTCAATCACAATTTCAAATGACAAATTCTTGTGAATACGCTCACCAAATTCATAATTCTATGTATTTACCGTTTTCCTTATTTATCCTGTTGAATCCCTCAGAATTTTGATGGATTTCCTATAGTACACTCATGGTGTACAATCTCATTAACCGTCAATTCGTACACATATATACATAAGTCCTTTTCAGAGAGCACACTCCCGCGAACCTCATTTCTTACAGCAGGATTACCAGTCCAGACTAAATCCCCTGTAAGAGAACACACTCCCGCGAACCTCACTTCTTACAGTGGGATTACTAGTCCAGGCTAAATCCCCTGTAACATATGCTCAAAGAGTATTGTCGGGATTACCAGTCCAGGTTAAATCCCCTACAATGACAAATACTCTATAGACCTTTGTCTGGATTACCAGTCCAGCCTAAATCCAGACTCACATTTACTTTGGATTACTCGTCCGGGCTTAATCCATTTCACACATATTCTTCAGAAGGGCTTATATCATGATCACCCGTCCGGGCTAGATCCTTTCTACTGTCAAATCCTTTTCAATAATCCATCAAATTCTATTCCATTCAACTGGGATTTATTTCCCTTTTTATTGAATATTATCAACATTTCATATACATTGAGCATTCAAATCACATTTTCATCACATAAACATACATTTCAAACATTTAAGAATACAATTCAAGTTACACAAACTTACAATTCAATTTTTATACCATAACGATAATCTTAATTTCATAATAAATATTTGAAGTAAAACATTATATCATTTCTAATTCAACGTTTATCGATTATTATCGAGTATGTGATCAATTTATACATAAGTCATTCATGTATTTTCCTCCTCCTCCTCTCCATTCCACATCCTTAATGAATATATCACGCTTATAAGTAGCATTATCTATAATTTCACTATTTACTTATATATATATTCAAAGCTGTCCATCCCTGTCATAGTCACTAAATTATTTTTATTTTGAGCTAAAGAACTCCAAATTAATATCTGCTTGATTTTTTGAAATTAGATTCATATGACCTTGTACCATAAAAAATTCAGAATTTATAATTTAGCTAATTAGTACAGTAAAATCTTCAAATTTATCCCTGTTCTACTGTTTGACAGCTTTGACCTTTGCTTACTAAAAATTAATTATCCCTTAACACAAAATTTGGATGATATTCCCGTTTGTTTCTCTTGAAAATAGACTCATTAAAAAATTAAACATATAAATTTAAGCCCCTAATTATTTTTCTCCAATTTTGATGATTTTCCAAAGTCAGAATAGGGGAACCCAAAATCATTCTGACCTTGTCTCACAAAATTTATTATATCTCATAATTTACAATTTCATTGCTTACACCATTTCTTCTATGAGAAACTAGACTTAATAAGATTTAATTTCATATTTTATTCATCCTATAATTTTATTACCAAATTTTTTGGTGATTTTTCAAAGTTAGACTACCGCTGCTGTCCAAAACTATTTTAGTGCAAAATGTTGATTATCATTTTCCCCTAAACTTTTAATACATGATGATTTCGTCCCTATGCTTGGAAAATGAAATTCTTACAATTTAATCCTTATTCCAAGCCTAATTATTCTCATACATACCAATCACAGCCCATGAATTCCATGAAATTTTAGAATTTTCCACAAATTCAACACTTTTCAATTTAACCCCTAAAACATGTTTTCATCCAAAATTATTTAATAAAACACCTTTAAACATCCATTAACATCTCAATTTCATCATCAAATAACAAGAATCATATGAACTTATCAATGGTAACTTCCAAAATTTTCAACAAAATCAAAAACTAATAGAATACTAAGTTGGACCTAATTGTAAAAGTCCAAAAATGTAAAAATTTCAAGGAAAAAGCAAGAATTGAACTTACTTGAAGCTAAAATATGAAATACCAGCTCAACACCCTCTTCTATGGCTATTTTCGATAGAAAGTTGAAGAAGAAATGGCCTAGAAATCATTAAAATCAACTTTGGCCATGTAACTTTTGTTAAAATTCTAATTTTGTCCTTTTCACATAATATCTTTGATTTTTTTCACGCTATGCCACCTCAACCATTTTAAAATGGTCCATTTTTCCTTTTACTATTTCCTTATTTAATGGTTAAGCTATTTAATCACTTTACCAAGTTTTGCACCTTTTCAATTTAGTCCTTTTTATCTAATTGACTACCTAAACGTTAAAATTTTCTGACAAAATTTTAATACTACCTTATTGACACTCCGTAAATATTTATAAAAATATTTATGACTCGATTTATAATACCGAGATCTCAATACCTCTTTTTCTCAATTTCTTAACCAAATAATATTTATAAAACATGGTTTACTATTTCAAAAATATTTTAAAAGCTACATTTGGCTCGTAAATATTAAATAATATAATTTACGAGTTCATTTTCCAGTTTTGGTGGTCTCGAGCCACTATTTACTACATCGCTGAAATTTGGGCTATTACATTATTAGATTTGGTGTATGGTTATCATGTGAGTGTGCTAGTTTGTGAATTGGTATTTTTGGTATCAATTTGTTGAGTTTGATAAGTGGCATACATGTTAATTTTTGGCATAATGATGCATATACGTGTTTAACCATTTAGGTATGTTTGGGATACATAATTGGCATGTTTATAAATGGTCAATTGAGGTTCCTATGGGCATCATGGTTGTCTGTGTTGATATTACATGTTTTAAGCTTGATTTTGGTTGATTTCAAATGCCTATTTATGTCATGATCATATGCGAATTGTTGTGTTTAGGTTGGTACCAATTTGGGTGAGAAATATGGCTTGGAAAATAGTCTATTTTGTCCATACGGGCAGAGACATGGGCATGTGTCTTAGGCGTGTGTGACACACAGCTAGATAACACGACCGTGTGTCCCCTGTAACTTTCAAAGAAAACAAGTCAATAGCCTCACACGGCCTAGCACAAGGGCATCTGAATTGGTCGTGTGACACCAGTCAGTATACCCACCATTTTTCACACGGCCTAGCACATGGGTGTGTGGCTTGGTCGTGTGTCACAAGTCAGAGAGTTACACAGGTACAAACACAGGCTGGGACACGACTGTGTGTCCCCATTTTGAATGCCCACACGGCCTATGACACGAGCGTATCTCTTGGCCATGTGAGACACACGGCTTGGCCACACGGACATGTGTCTCCTAAACCTTTAAAAAATTTCAATATTTTTTGAAAAATTCTTTGAGTACCCAGTTTAGTCCCGAATTATTTTTAATGTTTATTTTGGGCCTCGATGGCTCGTATTAGGGATGATATGACTGAATTTGATTGATTTCTGATATGTATGCGTTATGAAATAAAATGTTTTTTTGTTTGATTTATAAGTCTAGTAATGCTTCATAACTCTGTTCTGACATTGAATACGGGTTAAGGGTGTTACATTATTGAAATTTTGAAGTCTATAGGACCTTCAACGAGTAGAGGCAAAGGCAAATAAAAGCTTGTCTAAGCTTTCGAATTTTCGGCGAAAGCATATTTCTGGTAAGTGTTTTGGAATTGTTGGTTGTAGATGATTCATTCGGTAATTGGGAATTTAGAGGTAGCCTAAAACCCTACTCTAAATTCTGAGAGTAAGTGTTCTCATATCTATGATAAAATGTGATATATGTGTGCTTGTGCAATTGTGAAAATATGAACATATATGATATGCTATGGCATGTGCTATAAGCTTGTGATGACTATTGTGAAAGAGAATATGTGGGTATGCTATTCATGCCATATGACAATATATATGTGGGTATGTTTTCATACCATGTGACAGTGATTATAATGTGCTAACAACGTGAATTTACAGTGAATATGTGTGAAAAATTGGTAAGTGAATATTCGATAATAATGTAGATATTTTGGCCTTGTGATATTATGAGACCATTGGATATAATTGCCATGCCATATGATTGTTCATACTCACCTTTGTGATGTGATTTTTAGGGCGTTGAGGCCCAAAGATAGTTTTAGGAGAGATAAGGGAATGTGAGCTAAGCTCCATTCACTGGGATATGTGTGTTTGGTGTGTTGGAGAGTCTTAGCTATATGCTTCACTTATGGGACATGATTGACTCTATGAGTCATTTTGGTGTGTTAGAGATCCGTGTATTCTATGTGTGATGATAGAGTCCACATAATGTTTCATAATTGTAAGAGCCAAACTATCATATAATGTGATTGAATGTGGTTAAATGTTATTTATACATGCCATGATACAGGCTTAAATAATCGTATGGTTAATGTGATAAATGTGTAATAGTATAAATGGAAGATGATTAAACGTGTGAAATATGATATTAGAGTTAAATATGTATGGATATGTGACATGACTACTTAGTCGATGCATAATGACTTGTTTGCGTAGTGGTTGTTTTGAGCATTCACTGAGTTCGTTAAGCTTACCCACTCATTTTTAACCATTGCAGATAAGTAGTGTCAGTGTGAGCAATATGGTCTCGAGGGGTGATTCAAGCCATAAACTTTAGTTTTTATTAATAGGTGTTCTTTTAATTATTTGTGTTTTGGGAATAAAAGGTAATTTGGTAGATGTTATGTTATCTTACCTATGATTTTTGGTTGTTTGCATGCCTGTTATGCTTGGTAATTTGGGGAATTTAAATATGATGTTTGGGATTATTGTTGAGACATTTCGGTGTTTATTTTATGAGACAATTGATAGACTAGTTTGGAATGGTTTATGTGATGATATATGTTGTGTTTCTAGGGTCTAGAACATAGGTATCGATATTCGGGTTTTAATAATGATACATGTGCAATTTTCGAAGTGTAGGAAGTTAGTTTCCCTAGTTAGTATTAATATTTTACCACGAGTATCAATACTCAAGGTAAAATTATCGATACTTTTTCAATGTTATCGATATTTTTGAAAGTTGGGTTTTTAATACGAGAAACAATAAGCTAATTTGGTATTGATACCACTCTACCAGGATCGATACCTATGTAACAGTTTTGGGAAATTTTTCTAAATGATCTTAATGCATGTTTAATTTTTTTTTATTATTCAATGAGTATTTAACGTGATTCAACTTTCTTGGAGTGTGTATGACTTACGTTTCATGTGAATGCTATTATACTAAAAGAAAAAAAAAGATGCTTGTGTAATAATGTGATGGTTTATGATGAATACAAAGGGAAATGGTGGTGTAGCATCCTAGTATTCGAGCTCGGCGACCGACCCTTGTATAGGGTGTTATAGTATAAGATTCTTGCAAACTTGTGATGGAGTCGAAAAATCAATTTAAAGAAAAGTTTGTTAAGGCTAAAAGCTAAGTGAGAAAATCTCGAATGAAAAAAAGGAAAATGAGTAAAAAGAAAAGAAGAAAAGAAAGAAAATAGACAAAGAGATATACTCATGTCTTCACAAGAAGACTCGCTAAGATGATTTTACTCACAAATACTATATTGTACCTTAGGAAATGGAGAGACAAAGAAGGTGAGAGAAGTGAATATAGGTTGGTGAACTTAGTTGTGACATTGGGGGAGTATTGGGAACAATATAATAAGCCAAACTATTTTCGTGCTTAAACCGATTTGTTACGCCTTTTCTTGAAAACTGAACCAACCTAAGTTATCAAATGTTACAAGCTAAAAAGTCCTATGTGAGTTAAGTATACATTGCATGGATGAAAATTAAATTGAGTTTTGAAATTTTTTACAACTTAGATGTATATTAGTATAAATGTATATTTGTGTATTTGTTTTGATGGAATACTATGCTTAACATTCTTTAATTTGTTTGCCTTGTAATTTATTGAACTAATTTGTCTGCCATTAAAAATCAAAAGTCAATTACATATCGCCCAAATTAAGTGTGGGGGTATTTGATCTGCCACAAATTGTAGTGACAAATTGAGTGCTTTTCGACACTAAACGAACTTGTATTCTAGTCATTATAATATATTTTATTTCATTTTTGCATTTCATAGTTTAGATTCAAAGTATTGCAAAATAAGCGTTTTTAAACATTATTTCAAGTTAGTTTACCTAATTGGCCAATATCGGCCTTAAGGTGGTTTTAATGATTTAATTGGGTGTGCAAAATATTCATTTTGAGTCCCAAAAGCATTAGGAATGACAATCGGGTCATAACACAATTGAAGTCGCAACACAACTGAGCCAATTCAGCATATTACACTCGAAGTTGTGTGTCATAACACACATAAGGCTATGTCACGACACAAGTGTGATGATGGGCACAAATTAAGTGAGGGTGTTTTCGTTTGCACAACTCATATTTTATGTGATTAAAGCTTGTAATTGACGT
Source organism: Gossypium longicalyx (assembly GCA_025698465.1). Lineage (NCBI taxonomy): Eukaryota > Viridiplantae > Streptophyta > Magnoliopsida > Malvales > Malvaceae > Gossypium > Gossypium longicalyx. The sequence continues at coordinate 22,523,564 of CM047007.1, forward strand.
AATTAGGGCTGATAAACTCTGTTTATGAATAGTTAAGTTAAGGCAAGGCTTAGGGAGCTGTTGCCAAGCCGTTTTAGGATTTTAGTTAGTAGTTTTAGGATTTTTATTTAGTTTTAGTTTCTTTTTCAAAATATTTTATTTTCTTGTTCTTCGACTTGGACTCGATTTGAATCCAAGTCCTCGTTATTAAGTATTTCGATATTTTTCTTTCATTTCTTGTTTGCAATAGACAATACCTCAATCACTGTCAAAGGATTTTGCAATTCTGAGCACGTAAGTTTATCAAATGGACAATTTCTATCTCTTTCTCTTTTACGTTAATTTGTGTTATTGTATGATTAATTTAATAGTGAAAAAGATGATTGTTAAAGCGATGAGTGGCTAGATCCTTAGGGAGATTAACGAGCGAATGTGGGAGTGATTAATGAAAGAATTAAGGTTTTCCAATAGAGTTAGTTGGTATAAATTCATGGGCATTTAAACCTTAGGATTGACGACCCTAGGAAGTAATCTAGGATAAACGAGGCCAAGAGATAAGTTTAACGAGTAAATCGTGGATTTATCTTGGTTAGGAAAGTGAGGTTAAGAGATAAGCGTGCACTAGTCGATTATTTAAGTAGTAGAGCTCAAGAGGTAATACTGGTTAATTAATAACTAATTCCCTAATAAAACTCAAATTTTGAAATTAATTGCAACCACTGAAGTGAGTTAATCTTCTGCTTGTTAATTGAGAGATCTTCATTGTTAACTTTGTTTTTAGTAGTTAGTTTTTATTTTACAAGCTCAATCCTTAATTTTAATTATCGTAATATGATTTTTGATGATTATTATTTAGACCTACTAGTGTAGATAATATATTTAGATTTATTTTAACCTCCCTTAGGCATGATATTCAAGATACTTCACTGTGTTCCATTGTAACACAAAATTATATTATAATTTGATATGTTCACTTGCAAATATCGTACTGATTTTATATATTTTTATTTGCATAATTTTTACTCTAAACGTTCGCATATTTGGAGGCGATCACTAGGTGGTCTTCTAGAACACCTGCACTAGTATAAGACAACTTAGGGAACTTTAAAGAATTAGAAAGGCTGTGAATAGACATGGAAGGGGCTAAGGGTTCGTTACCGTAACTCTAAGAAACTTCATCAGGCTTAAAACTCTTAGCTTCTTTAAAAGTTCTAATATGAGGGCTGCAATTTGTTCTTCAACATAAACAACCTTGTTTCAGGGTTTTCACTCCAAAAGATTGATGAGTTGAAAATCTTGTACCACTTTATTATTCTCGCGATTCTTCTTATTTTTACAGACAATAGATTATGTCGTACCTCCTAGATCCAAAAAAGGGATAAATTACCACCTTTTGTAGCTTCTTTGGTTGCACGCAACTCCACGATCAACTACCCATTGCAGGCATTTTGTCTACCCAATAGGTGTTGGCACTTTTGTTGTTTCTGGAATTGATGCTGCTAAGCCAAAAACTATTCCTCCATGAGACGTATTTTTTCCTGCATCTTAGTAACATGATATTGAGGACCAGGTAGTTCTTCCTAGGAAGCTTGATTTGGAAAAACAACCACAATAATGGGCTGGGATTAGGAAGCCAAACAAGAAAGGTTTTTTTTATAAGGTCATCTTTGTGATCTTGTAGGGTAATTGGAGATGATGAGGTGTTGGGAATTGAGGGAAAAGCCATAATGGCTAGGTTAGCCGAGGGAGTGTTAATGACATTCAAGAACCAGGTAAAGGCTTTCATGGTAGTCATGGTTGGGTGAGTTGACGTCTTGGTTTGGGTTGAGGGAAGTTCCATGTTAATAGTGTCATTGCCATTCATTAGAGTGGAGGAATTTGCATGATTGACTTTGTTTTTTTGTTAATGGGGTTGTGGGTAGCTTCATTCTGATTTTAAGACATTTTCAGTCCACGTTCACCACACCAATTGTTGATACAAGGTACAACAATAGAGTATGATAATAAGGAGATCAAGGTGGTATGGAGGAGGTCGGTTCACCTAAAGAGGTCAAGAGCTAGAGCAAGGGCTAAGAAGAAAACTGGTTAAGAGTAACCTTAGGGTGGTAGTGGATCAATCCCCTCTTCATCTATCATTAGAGTATTTATAGGAGAGATCCTCTTGTACGCTAGTATGATGTGGTAGGATATACATTTAGTCTTGCTAAATATGTAGAAGATAATCATGAGCATATATGATGGGTCTCTATCAGCATAAGGTTCTAACGCCTAAACAGACTCCTTATTGTCTTGGAAGTGCGTTTACACTATGATAGTGTTCACACTCAAATACAGATGGATGCCTTCTTCTGAGTTGAATGGGTGGTTGACGATGGGTGACCTGCGAAGGCACTACTTCAAAAGGAGATAACACATAAATCAACAATGTGTTTAGTTTTGAGATGTGTTAAGCCGCAAAGGGGTATAACAATCTTAAAAAAAATTATTTTAAATATTTTTAAAGAATAATCAGTATTTCTATAATAAAAAAACCTAATTCTTTAACCTCCATAAGTTGAGTAAAAATATTGTTGTATTTTGTTTTAAACTTTTATGAGTTCTGCTAACAAGTGCTCCAAGGATATTTTTTTAATGTCATCAACTTAATTAACTTTAATAAGTGCTCTTTGGGCACCTATAAGCAAATCAGCCTTCTAATTTCATTGGTAGAATATAAAAGCATCATTACTGATGTATTAGATAATTTTGCTAAACTAAATTGAAAGTAAATAAAAACAAGTGAGGTCAAAGAAAAATAATAAAAATGGGGTGGTCAAATTATAAAATATCAAATACAAAGTTTTCTTCTAACTAGAGGTGTTTATGGGCCGGATCAAGTCAGAATCGATCTGGCCTTAAGCATGACATTAACATATTTTATAATTGCTCAAGTTTTGGCCAATTTGAAATATAGGCCTAAAATTTTGTCTAAACCCGTTCATATTTATAAATGGCTAAACCAAACCAATTTTGGATCTGTTTATATTATTTTTTTTAAAATATTTATATTATTTTTAATTTATATTTAATAATATTGTATTTTTTTCATTTATTAAAATTCTATATATAAGCATGGGCAATTTACAAGATAAAGCCTTTTTTTTTTAATATTTACGGAAATTGGCCAACTTTTTTATTATTTACCAGCAAGGACTAAATTCCCTAAAAGCGCGTCCACGTCAGCGCGATGTCAGGTGACATGTCAGCAAAACGTGTCCCTGGGGGAGCATTTTGCCATGTCAGCACAAAGCGCGGATGCGTTTTACCTGTTTTACCCCCCAACGGCTATTTTTTTTACCATTAGAACCCTCAACAGTAAAATAAAATAAAAACCCCTTTCATTTTTTTCACACTTCAATCCTTTTACACTTCAATCCTTTCAATATTCTCTCAAATTTCTCTCAAATTCCTCTCAGAGCTCTTTTTAATTTTTGCAAAAAAGCTCTATTTAAATTTTTTATGAATAATTTTTTTAAAATAAAAAAATATTCGATAGTGTTAGCAATGGCAAGAGAATTAATTCATTGTGATAATAAACACATCTCCGTCGAACAAATGAAAATGGTAAGTGTAAAATTTAAATTTTCAATATTATTTAAGATTTTTTTATTTGCGCAATTTTAATTAATTTTTATTTTATAATTTTTTATAAAAGTCGGTAGATCGGGTGTTACAATGCTATATTCGTAATATGTCTGGTTCTCCATCACCGTTGATAGAGAACTACCTGCAGGAAGCGGGTTTTTGGCACGTGGCCACGATAGGCTAAGAGTGCAAGTTGAACCCAAAACTCATTAGTGCGTTGATAGAAAAGTGGAGACCCGAGACGCACACATTCCATCTTTCATGCAGAGAGTGCACTATCACTCTAGAAGACATGCATTTGCAATTGGGATTGCTGGTGGATGGGTACGCAATCACCAAGTTCGCTTAATCTACTGATTGGGGAGCCGTTTTCCTACGAGCTTTTGGGTGCTATTTCAAATAATATTAACGGAGGTCGGATCGAGATGGGCTAGTTACGAGACACATTCTCGGAGCTGGATAATGATTCGACTGAACTAGAAAGAATACTATATACTCGGGCATACATTCTTGAGATAATTAGAGGTTATCTGATGCCGGACTTGTCACGAAACCTCGTACATCTAAGATGACTACTGAAACTCATTGATTTTAGAGCAGCTGATGAATTTAGCTAGGAGTCTGTATTGTTGGCAACATTGTACCGGGAGATGTGCGGGGCGACGAGACGCGACCGAATAAAGCCGAAATCGGAGGTTGCCTATCACTACTACAATCATGGGCACGGTTTCACTTTCCATTTTTACGTCTTCGAATAGACCACCCATATACATTCTCACTCATAACGAAGTAAATTTTATATTAGATTTTACAATTATTATGTAGATTTAAAATATAATCATATGCTAAAATTTTATTTAATTAGGTGGAATCGTTCGGCAAGTTATGTTGGATTACCTACCTCTCTTGAAGATATACAGCTTCTATTAGACCAACGGTCGGAAGCACAAGTATTAAATAAAATAGATATACATAATAAAATAGTCAATTCGTATTTAGTATTTAGTATTATGTATATAACTAATATTTTTTATCATGTTCATATACTTTCAATGGACACCATACGAGGATCCGGTAATTCGAGCAGTAATTCTGAATGAATACTTTCAAAATCTGAACATTTGGCATGTGAAGTTCCCATTGGTCAACTATGCCATCATCGTGGAGATGCACCAGTCAGATAGAGTATTGCAGCAATTTGGATTCCGACAATCGATTTCTTTGGCACCTGAAGTGCTCGATGATGAGCACGAAATCAACTTACGGCAGTTGCATACAGATTGGCCGAGATATTGGTCAGCATTTATCAAAATGTGGGAAAATCAGTATGATTACATACCTACTCGGGAATCAATTATTGTTCCAGAGTTAGCGTGTGTGCCGAAATACATGCCATGGTTTAGGATCTATGGAAAGCCATATTTACTGCCAGAAGATGAGAGGCGAATGCAAATTCGTGTCGAAAGGGAACGACGGGGCCCTTTAAATCCAAGAAGAAGGGATGATGACCCGGGCTCATCAAAAGCGCCTACATAATCACCGGGCCCATCAACAGCGCCCATACAATCACCATGCCCATCAATAGCGCCCACACCGTCATCAGGCCAACACTTCAACCAACGACACCCACATCACAGGCTTTTCAGATTATGCCAGGTGTGTAACCTAGCCCTTTTATGTATCCTAACCCTTATATGTTTCCTTTTTCCAGTCCTATGGCAGGTTGGAATGCATGGCTCGGTTCATCTCCATTTTCGATTACTTCAAGTGGACTGCCGATCTATAGGTCACTGTCGTATGAGGGATCACACGAGGCACCGTCGGGGAGCTCTTCTTTTTACCGATCCCTATCGTCTTATAGGATTCAAACACCTTCGCCATGGGTGATGCAAACACCTCCGCATTCACTATTCTATCAAGGTGGGTCATCCTCCCAACACCCACAACCAGAACCGCTGCCGGAGGAACCAGAATCCCCACCAAAGCAACCACAACCCCCGCTGGAAGCTAGACAAAGGAGGAATCCAGCGCGTAACCGTTGACAACCCACACGTATGGCAAGCGATACAGACGGCCACTTACGTTCATCTGGGACCGGTGGGAATACGTGTCTCCATACGTTGTACATGTATTCTATTTTGTACACTTTGTCGACATAGCTCATGGGATCCAGATAGAGATTCTGACAAGCCACAATTACATGGGAGCATGGATAACGAAGTGCATCAAACATCCTACAGTCGTAAGTCATATTTCTTAAGTGTACACGATATTACCCGCCAGTAATACCTTGGTGCGGTCTCTTAAACTCTGTCACACAAAACCATAAGTTGTCTCGATCATGACACATTGTGTGCATGATGTTCGTCCACGCCTTCACCTTGTTAATTTCTTGCAATACCTTCCTGCACCATACATGGCCTCCCTGCATTTGGCCTTCATAACTCGCTGTTCGCTTTGGAAATAGTGCTGCTAAATGAAAATATGTCTCTCGTACAACCGATGTTATCGATAAATAATGCGTTCCTATTATAACAGAATTTATGCATTCAGCCAGGTTTAAGGTCATATGACCATATCATAGGTCGCCGTCGTATGCTTGTGTCTACTGTTCGAAAGGTATGTTATAGAGGTAGTCCGCGTCTTCTTCGTTAACTGAACACAAAACTGCCAACATCTCATGAAAACGGTCCTTACTTATCTCATACCCTGCCAATATAAGTTCATAGCGAAAATTACATACCACTCTTCCATTTAGAATAAATTTAATATTACAAACGAAATTATAGTAATAGAGATTAAATACCCATGTTGCTCGTAGTAGTTAGACGCAACGTGTCTTAGGCAATACTGATGGTGTATGCGATGACATAGACTTCTTTATCGCTCAATTACGGCTAGTATTCCAGTACCCCGATCCGATATAACGCAGATATCAGGTTGGGTGCAGACATGCCTTCTTAACCTAGAAAGAAAAAAATCACAATCATCAGCTGACTCCCCTGGTGTTATTGCAAATGCAATTAGAAGGATTCTCCTACTGTCATCCTGTGCCACAGCTAGTAATAGCTGATGGGTATATCTACCAAACATAAAGGTACCATCAATTTGTACCAATGGCTTACAGTATAGAAATGCATCTCGGCATTACTTAAAGCTCCAAAATAGACGTTTGAACACTTTGCATCCAGGGAGCAATCGGTCGTTGTAGTACACAAGTGTCGTTTTAAGGTCTATTATGCAACCTGGGATGTATCTCTTTAGCACTTGACACCACTGCCGCATTTCATTATATGAAGCATCCTACCCACTATGCATATTTTCCAACGCCTTCTGCTTAGCTATCTAAGTCTTGCGGTAAGAGGGCGTGTACCTCATTTGGCTACGAATATTGGCAATTAAGACCGACATTAAAGTCCTGAGGTCTGCCTTCACCATCGGTAGTATTAAGCTAGCTAACATATCTGAATCCATCTTGGGATGATCTTGTGAAACACCTGTCAACGAAGTATGTTAAATAATGCAACATTACATAATAACAGTATTATTCAAAAACCCTAAATACTGTACCTCCAGCACATGTATGTGGACCTTTGTACTTTTTTATCTCCTACAACCCTATCCTTTTCTTCAACGAAATGTAAATTTTTCATGAACATGTACTGTCTTGCACTGCACACTTCGCCTCAAACTTATCTAATTTGGATTTAACCACGTGGTAGTTAACCCCGTTCATGATGCTATATTGTTTCAATGCACCAAGAAAACTATCATTATTGGAAAACTCATTACCAACTTCCAATTCACCCGAATCCAATAATGAACTTGTATTATCATGCGTTCTGTGTGGTAGATCTGAAAACTCCAACGCATTATCTGTAGATAGATCGACATTATGCATGTGGGCTGGAGGCGAGTATGCTTTGAATCGTAGATCTTCTTCTTCATCTGAACCCCTTTCAACGTCTTCAGGTTCGGTTGGAATAGACTCCGGTTCAGAAAATAATGCAACTTCTGCACCATCAGGGCTGAGCTCTCGAGGTGGATCCACATCAGACTCATTATCTAACCCACCACCATCTACAATATACGAGGTCCCTTCACCGGTGGATGTCATAGAGAGTACATCATCCCTTCTTCTCGGCGTTTCATAACGTCCCCAATTAGATGTAGATTGCCAACCACTAGATGTTGATGTCATTCCTCAGTATGTATTTTCAGCATCAAACATCGATCCACCAAGGTGCATGTCCCATCCACTGACAGAGTGTCATACAGGGGTTGCATATTCCATACTGCTACCAAACACGGGTGCTTCCATGTTTTGCAGCCCACTAACGGAATGTCAGACAGGGGTTGTGTATTCCTCTTGAACAACAGTAGATGTTGAAGTCGCAAATGCATCATTTAGAGATGAAAATTGTACATATAACTCAATATAATATGATCCACTAGCGAGATGAGTCTGCACCATTGCCTTCAAGCTACGAGCACCTTTGATGTCGAACGAGTCATATGTCACAGGATCAACAAAAACACAAAATCGATACCTAGTATACAAAACTTTCATTAGCGTCGTGTCAAAGATTTTACGCCTAATTCTTTTACGAAGTTCTATCAAATCTATGTTCTAGTTAAAAACCAGTCGCACTGTATTCTCCGATAAAAAATCAATGTTGTTCTTGATGTGACGGACCTCACCATCATAGTAAATAATAGCACTAATACGTTCACTCATCTTCAATTTCTATTCTGCTTAGCGTCTCTAATTTTTCTTACTGTAACTTATGCAACCTGAGAATAAAATTTGACTCATTTATAGCCTCAGGCCAAATAGGAACTACTGTAGAAAAAGAGAGTCCACGTGAGAGCTTTTTTCAGTACTTTTACTAACAGTGTATCCTGCTTGAAGTATTTTTGACACTATTTGTTCAGAAACATCTTCTCAAAATTATTTTTTCAGAAACTACTATAGAAAAAGAGCGTCCACGTGGGAGCTTTTTTCAGTACTTTTGCTGACAGTGTATCCTGCTTAAAGTATTTTTAACACTATTTGTTCAGAAACATCTTCTCAAATTTATTTTTTCAAAAACTAATGTGGAAAAAAAGCATCCACGTGGGAGCTCTTTTCAGTACTTTTGCTGACAGTGCATCCTGCTTGAAGCGTTTTTGACACCATTTGTTTAGAAACATCTTCTCAAAATTTTTTTTTTCAGATACGTCTTCTCTAATTAATTTTTCAGATACGTCTTCTCTAATTTTATTTTCAAAAACTATTGTAGAAATTTTTTTTATTGCTAATATATTTTTTCTTTAACCCTAAACACAAAATTATTTAAAAAAAAACTAATCCATAATTTAATTAATTAACCCTAAACCCTAAACCCTAATCTAATTTATTTTTAAATTAATAATTAATTTAATTAAGTAGCCCAAAACTCTAATTTATTTTATTTTTTCTTAAAAATCCTAAACCCTAAACCCTAAAACCTAATCTTAAATGTAAAAAATCTTAACCTTAAAAAAAGGCAAAACGCTCCTTCAGGGACGTGTTTTGCTGACATATCACCTGACATCGCGCTGACGTGGATGCGCTTTTGGGGAATTCGGTCCTTTCTAGTAAATAATTAAAAATTTGGCCCATTTCCGTAAATATTAAAAAAAACTTTTTTTTATAAATTGCCCTACAAGCATCTTAAATTTTTTTTAAAAATATTTACATTATATTATTATATATTATTATAGGTTTAGTTTTTATATGTTATAAAATACATGATATATAAAAACAACATAATATAATATATTATAAACATAAAAAAACAAGTAGAGTCGAGCTAAGTTCCGACCTTAAATATTCAAATTTGAACATGATTCATACTTCAAATAGCTCTAATTTTTTTATCCAAATCTAATTTTTGAACTTAATATTTTTAATTTTATCCTCTCAAATTTCGTACAATATTCATGAATAGGTGATTGTATTTCCAAGCAATTAATATGGATATTTATTTGCATGCTTTTCTTGTTTTCCTTGAATTCCTTTCCCTTTCTCACTCTTCCTCTGACCATAAATACAGTGGAAATGTTATTAGTTAACCGGTGTGGCCTTTCTTAAATTTATATTAAAAATATTAATTTCAAGTGTAATGTCATTAATTTAGGTTAAGGTCATCCTATATAAAAAGAAAATATAATATATATTTTAATTGATTTAAGGGTGTAAAATAGTCTCAAATCATTTATTATTTTTTTTCATTCAATTGAATACTTAAACTTTCAAAATGCATCAGAAAGTCTGTCGATTTTAAAAAAAAGAAGAAGCAATAAAGCCCTTTTTTTTTCTTTTTGCACTTAATTGAGTACTTAAACTGTCAAAATATATAAAAAAAGGACCCTCAAAATTTTAAAAAATACAATTAAGCTCCTGCTTTTATTTTTTCACTCAATTGTCAAAATGCATCAAAAAGACCATTTGACCATAAACTTTAACAATTGACTATAAAAGTTAACTGCCCCTAATTTTTTAATTAAAGCTATCCCGTGTTACAATCACTATGTCACATGTGACAAATAAATTATAAAAAATAAAAATCAATAAAATTATAAAAAATATTAAACTTTAATAAAAATATAAAAAATATTCAAAATTTACTAAAAAAATAGAAATATATATAAATCATAAAAGAAATATAAAATTTTATAGAATGCATAAAAAAACCCTTTAAGCATTAACTTTAATCGTTAAAGTTAACGATCCCCAATTTTTTTTTCAATTAAAGCCATCATGTGTCGCAACACAACGTGACATATGGCGAAAGATGATAAAAATAAAAATCAATAAAAGTTATAGAAAAATTATAAATGCTTCTTTTGGTATGATAATTTTTATAATTCTTTTACGAATTTTATATTTCTTTACATTTTTTATCATTTTCTTATGACTTTATAAATTTTTTTCTATATTTCTATATATTTTATAATTTTTTACGATTTTATAATCTTTTTTTCTAATTTTTAATAAAAAATAAATATTTCTTATTAAAATTTAATAATTTTTATAATTTTTTTATCATTTTTGTCACATGTTACGCCGTGGTTATAACACGTGGTGACTTTAATTGGAAAAAAATTAAGGGCAGTTAGCTTTAATAGTCAACAGTTAAGGTTAACAGTCAAAGGGTATTTTTAATACATTTTGGCAATTGAGTGCAAAACAAAAGTAGGGGCTTAATTACTTTTTTTGAAAATGTTTGAGGGTCTTTTGATACATTTTGGCAGTTTAAAACCCAATTGAGTGAAAAATAAAAACAAGGGCTCAATTATTTTTTTTTTTTTAAATTTGATGACTTTTTTTGATGTATTTTGAAAGTTCGACTATCGAAAAAAAAGTTTAATTACTTTTTTTTTATTTCAAAAAAATTGAGGATTTTTCACCCCTAAAATCTTTTTAATTCCATAAAAGTATGGTGTTAATAAATGTATTAAATGTAATATATATATATATATATATATATAAATAGGAAAGAGGAACCTAAAAATTTGAGAAGGAGTAAAATTGAAAATAGATTTTCTTTAATAATATTTTGTGACTAAAATTGAAAAGTATTGATATAGAGAGTAACCAACCTCATACAATTTCTCTTTTGTTAACAAATTCTTAATTTAAAAATAGTAGCTATTCTAGCACCTAAACAATAATTTATCTTTTTAAATCAAATTTTAATTTAATACTAATTAATACCACCAAGTATGACCTTCCATTTTTCTTGTTAAGAAAATATTTAATAACGTAACTACTATTCGCTATAACACTTATAAATGGCTCATATACCCTCCATATTTATTGTTACATTACTCCCAAGAGAAAGAACAGAACAGAACAAAAAAAAAAAAAAAGTCTCTTCCTCTCTTTCTCAAAGACAGAAGAACAAGAAGAAGCTCTTTGGCTATGGCTGCCGACGTTAGCTCTTTACATAGAGTTTTAAGTGGGTACAAGGATGATCTAACGGTGGGGAATGAATCTGGTGGACCAAAATCAACAGCTTTGATTACTAGAGACCTTCTTGGCGTCGGAGGTGGTGACTCCGCCTTCACCGATACCAAACATGATCAATCCCAAGAACTTGACCTTGACCTTCATGTCCCTAACGGATGGGAAAAGCGCCTTGACTTGAAGGTACTCTTTCTTTCTTTTATTTTATCATATGAATATTTTCAGTGATGGTTTCAATTTCATACTCTTTTTTGTTTTTTTAAGTGAATGGGAATTTTATTGTTCTTTGTTTACCTACTAAAAGGAAATCAAATTCTGAACTTTCTTCATTGTTTTGATATATAATATTTGATTTGATTTGATTTGATTTCAGTCATATTGTTAAGGTTCTTGTTAAATTCAAATCTGTTTGGATGATGAGAAAATGGTGTAGGATAGCTTTAATTTCTGCAAAATGGAAATTATTACCTCTACAATTTAAACCCAGCTTTCTCTCTTTAAATAATTCAATACAATTTGGTTGGCTCATTCATTGTTTACTTCAACTGAAATAAGCCATTTATTTCTAATCAAATTCTAAATAAATATAATCCATTCATTATTTTGACATTTTATTTCCTTGCATAGATTGATTTTAATGAGCAATCAACAACATTAAAATTTGCATTTATTTACCTTGAAATTTATTATGCTCTTCAATGCTCTGCAACTTCTAAGGCCACCTGCCTTCTTTACTTTTTTATTTTATTTTTTATTTATTAATTATTATAACTTCTCTTTGAATCTTCATATCACTCTTTATCTTTTAATAATTATTTATATTTAATTCAAAAAATAGTGCATTAATTTATGGTTTTGTTAATGGTTGCAGTCTGGTAGAGTGTACTTGCAAAGATGCAATTCAACAAATTCATCATCATCATCCGATGGGACTAAGCACCAAACCAATCCAACAGTGGCAAAGCTTCAAGATTTAAATATCCCAACATCCCCATTGCCTTTGCTAAACCTATTCGATGAGAGCAACTTAGAATTGAAATTAGTCCCATCATCAAGCAATTACCAGAGTGTGTGCACCCTTGACAAAGTAAAATCCGCGCTCGAAAGGGCTGAGAAAGAGCCGATAAAGAAGCGAACATCACCGTCATCATTGTGGAAGTCATCCTTATCACCTTCCTATTCTTCATCATCTTCAATCAAAGATTCACAAAAAAGTGAATTTAGTAGAGAGAAGTTTGCATCACCGATTGCGGCTGGCTGCCCGGGTTGCTTATCCTATGTGTTGATAATGAAACATAACCCTAAATGCCCTAGATGCAATACCCTTGTTCCTATTATGCCAGCTGCTAAGAAGCCTCGCATTGATCTCAATATATCAATTTGAGGGACTTCAATATCCAATGCTTAACTATATGATTTTGTAAATGATAGATGAATTAGATCTTACCAAAAATTGAGCATATGTATATGGAAAAATGGATGGGCAAGACCAACAAGAAAAGAGAGGGAAAAATATAACGTTTAGATTGGTGGGTTTTATTGGTAAAAAGAAGTTGAAATTCAAATTTTATATTTAAGTTAATATCACTTTTAAAACTAATTGTAGTATTAATATATATATATTTTTTATGAATTCATGTTAGCTTAAAATTTAATTTTTCTGATTTTCCATATGATGGTATCCTTGGATTATGTTTCTAACTAACCTATAAGGCCTGGTTTATAAGATTTATTAGCTTTTAAGCTTTCTTGCATTGAAAAATTAAAAAAAGAAAATCAATTGAGAAGGAATAAACTTAATTAGAAATGCCCAGGTTAGGTGTATCATATATCAATTCATTGTGTAATTGCTATAAGTTTGGGAAAAGCCTGAATGCACTTTATCAACACATCAAGGAATCTACACCACACTATACTCTTCAAATATATCATTCAGGCAATGGAATCCAAATTCCAATATTTACTTAATGAATGCATTAATTCATATTTTATATTGAATTTATGAAAGATTAAACCTCGATTATAATTATCACATTGCTTTAATCTTAGTAGTTTAGATTCAAAAATTACTACAATTACAATTAATTATTATGAAAAAATCTACAATTGAATATTAATTAAAAAACACAATTGGACTTGTAAACAAAATATAAATTTGAATAATATCCTCAAACATAAATCAAAATAAAATCTTTAAACCCTACAAAATTTATAAACAATCGAAATTTCAACCTTGTTATTAAACAAAAATTGATTGATAGGGGTTTAGAATTTTTAAGCAATAGCAGGTCCTAATTAATTATATTTCCAACATAATATATAGGGTTCTTGGCAAACAAAAATGCTATAAAGGATTCTGATCCAACTGAAAACGAAAGAAACTCAACAGAAATGCTATAAAGTCTAAAAACATTAATTGAAAAATCAATTAAACTTTGAGTGCTCAACAATTTCCCAATGGTTTTAAGGCATATATGTACTATTTATTTAACTTTACTTTATTAAACTTATTTTCTGTTGTCCATTTGGCTTTGTTAGATCATAAAAAATAAAAAATAAAAAAAAGATAGTGATGTACAAAAATACGGTTGTATCATATAAATGTTTGAAAACTGCATTCAACTACACTTCGTCAAATGATGAACTTTATTACGGTTGCTGCATGAAGCTAATTAAGGGTCATTTACTAGACCAATTCATAAATATACCTAACACATAATAAATGAGAATTTAATTTTTTTTTTCATGGCCTTTAAAGTTTTTCTACCTACCTTCTTATTTGAGATTTTAATGTTTAGTTTTCATATGCATTTTATTTTAGTAAACTTCACATATCTAGTTGTCCTGTCAATTATTTCTTTCTTATCATCTACCTTGCAACAACAGAAAACCTCATCCCTCATTAATTTATATTCATTCCTACATATTAACAAATAATTATTAATTATGTGTCATGTTTTGAATATTAGAAGATTTAATGTTTTGAAAGAAAAAAAAAAAAGAAACTAAGAAATTAATTAGAAAACATGTAAGAGTGTATTTTTAGTTACTTTTCTACAAATTATTAAAAAGGTAGGTGAGACTTAATCAAAGGCGTAAAAGATGGGACCAAAGTAATATGCTGCATTTTAATAACTTTAAGTAATCAATTCACGGCTGGTCAAAGGAATTCCCAGACTTATTATTCTTTTATTGCAGTACACAAAGATGCTTGGTTTTTTTTGATAGTTTTGGAGTTTTGTGATTGTTCCTTTGTTCTATAACTTGTTACAACAAGTGATTGGACGGCAGTTGTGTTGCTATCAAAATTTGTGATTTAGCATATTTCATTTGTATGAGTCGAGAGCATGTCTTGATAAACTAGCAAACTACGCAACCTTAGAGCCTACCACTCTTAATCCATCAGCATCATCATGTTTTACTTAAAAGAGAAGCATAAAAAGTATAAAATTCCTTATTGGATAAGTATTTGTATCCGCTTTGGAAATCTAATAACTGGTGCAATCCATGGGATTTTTCATCAAAGATTTTATTTAGATAAAATCAATGTTTAAAATCGAGATAAAGCTCTATCTACTTGTGTTATAGGTCACAGATTAAAATTCGTGACAAATGTGCACATAATGTCCCATAGAGGTTAATTGACTAAATAAGGTTAATTCAATCCACTTAAATTGGCTCAATTCGTGGAACATATAGAGAAGTCCATCTACTTAAAGCCTTGGTGGCTAAATGAAGCACTTAAGGAAAATTAGGGCTACCATGATAAATATGGAAACTAATCTTATAAGATTTGATTTTATAATCTTAGGGATAATGTAATTCTCTTAAGAACCTCAATTGTAAATTGGTTTTGATCTCGACAGTCGATGTAAAGTAAACTGTACTGTTGGATTTGGGGGAGCTCAACTATAAACAAAGGTCTTCCCCTTTATTTGTAATCATCCAATTTTATCCCAATGTATTCCATACAAAGTTAGTGAATATACTTTCAAAGCATTTACTTAAACACTTTGTGGGCGTTGCTTTTTAGTGGCTTTTTTGTTCTCTCGTTGCTTCTTTGCCTTTAAGTTGCTTTCACTTTATTTTAGGTGCCTCGAATAACTTCTACTGTGAATTATCATTTTTTGAGAGCTAGGCTGACTTAGGCGAATTTGGAACCAAGAAATCGCCTAAGGCCACACGGTTTGCAAGACTAAAGTTTTAGCCTCGTGATAGTTGGTATTAGAGTTAAGGTTCCAAGTCGCCGATCGAGATGACGAAAGGAGTAGATGATCAGATTGAGCCAATGGAGACTCGTGAGAAAGCTAGGAAATCTAGTCGATCGAAGGTATGTTTTTATCTTTGGAAGTCGAGTGGTCAATCTCAAGGAATCCATGGGAGAGGTGAGAGAGACACTCAAGATAGTTGAGGGAAGCACCGATTAGCTAGACTCAATGAGGGAGCAACTCAGGAATTCGTGGTAGAGTCTCTTGGTTCCAAAGTGGAAGCGATGCAAGAGATGCTTTGTACCATTACGGATAAGCTGACAGTGAATGATGATGATCTCAAGGCCACGAAAACCACCTTGAAGGAACATATTGCAAAACCCAAGGGGTGACTCACTATCTATAAGGTTGCTTTGGATAATAGGATGTTTGTTTTGAGGCTGAATCAATGCAATGGCTGTTCCCAAACTAGAAGAGTTTAAGGTGACAAAGTTTGCGAGGGATGTGGACAACCTTTTTCGAGGGATGGAATAGTACTTCCATGCGATTGGCATTGAGGATGATGCCATTAAGATAGGCATTGCTCCAATTTATTTCATTAATGTCACTTTTATGGCTACGACGTAGGTCTACGGATGAGAGACGAGGTGGTATTGCTATTGGGACTTGGGTGGAGTTCTAGAATGAATTTAGGAAGTAGTTTTACCTACATTATACTGAGGAAGAGGCTTAGGCTAAGTTGCGTCAACTTATGCAACAAGGCACTGTCCAAAAGTATCTTTAGGAGTTCACTAAGTTGTTACTCCAAATCCCTGATTTGAGTAAGAATGAGGCATTCTACTAGTTCAAGGATGGATTGAAGCCTTAAGACAAACAAGAGTTGCATCGACTAGGGATCAAAAGCTTACCAAAGCCATGGCCGAGGAGGAATCATTTGTTGAGCTTGGTCTGAGGAAAGATAAGTTTGAGTCTTTTGGGCCCAAAGAGATAGGCAATGGTGAGGAGACCATAAAGATTGACTAGATAGGAAAGGCTACAGTGGTAATGGTAAGAATGGTGCTAGTAGGAAGAGGAAACCCAACAATCATTTAAGGGTCAAAGAGAAAATAAGTCGTTACAATGATTTTTATGTAGTGGTCCACATAAAGTGCTAGACTACCCACAACAATCCATGTTATCTGTAGTTAATAAAGAAAACAGTGTGGAGCCTGATGAGAAAATTGTATTAAGGCTTGAATTAATGATACTCAATTTTTTTAAAGTAAATAAGGATTTCAAGTAGAAAAGGTTGATGTCTATGGACATCAACATCACAAATCAAATGAGAAGTGCTTTTATGGATACAAGGGTGTCTAATTTATTCATATTAAAGAAAGCTGTGGGTAAACTTGGTCTCTCATTTAGCAAATTGACTAAGAGAATCAATATGGTTAATACTAAAGAGGTTCCAACTGTAGAAGTACCATAATGAGCTAAACTATAAATCGACGAGTAGAAGGTCATCTTGCAGGTATATTTTGTTGTTGAAAGCATGGTTTATCACGCCTAGTTTCCTTTAAACCCGAAAATTAAGAACAAACTTGGGGTTAGATTGAGAGAACGTAAACTGACGGTCTCTACTAAAAAGTTAGAAAAAGTTGGGAACAAAATTAAACAAGGTTGAAATCTATTTCTGGTTCGATTATATTAGAATCAAGTAGTTCCTTAGTTGGGGACAGAATGATTATCTATGAATGGTTTCTAAACAGTTGAAGACTGTACGAAAAGGGTTATAAATAATTGGTAAGTGACTTCCCAAAGAGATTTCTTCTCATGTCTGTTTCATTTTCTATCATCTTTTTCTATAATTGCTCCGAGGAAGCAATGATTATGGAAAGCTTTGCATAGAGCGATGATCGTGAGGTTTAAGTCAGAAAAATAAAGAATCCAGTAAGCTGCTTCTTGGAGAATGAGAGCTCATACGTGCAGAAAAGCTAAGTTGATAAGGTGAAAAAGCTTCAAGTGAGTTTCTGCACTTTATCCCTAAGATGCTAAGTATATGTAAAGTCGTATACATATATGAGTATCCTCCACTTTAGCTTTGTAAGCATAATTTAACTATGACTCCATGGAATTTCATTTATGATATACATGCATCACATGATATGATATGTTAATGGAATGTCTAAGGGAATTGTCGACGGGATAGATAAAGTTAGGATATAAGAATGAGAATTTCTGTTAGATACCTTTATACGATATTGCTAATGAGAATTTCTATTAAATGCCTTTATACGATGTTACTGAGTACACCTGTGATGTGCGAACCTCTAGGTCTTACAGAGGGGACACTACGATGTTTGAGCATAAATTTATAGGACGGCGAATACGGGAATGGGCATAGGAATATGGAAAAAGTAATTACAATTCTGTTAAGATTCCTTCATTGGGGATTGTTGGGAGCAAACCGTGATGTACAAAGTTTTGAGTCTTACGGGATGGGGAAACTCTTCGGTGTTCGAGCATCAATGTGGTTATAAGATAAGACAATATTGATGGTATTTAGGTTCCATAAAGCAACACTGCGACACCTCCAAAAGGTTTAAGATGTAAGATTTATTGTGTTAAATCTTCGGATTCGTTAGGACTTTCCACGAGTTAAGGAAATGCTAGTTTGAGCTTTTGACGTCTCGGTGAAAACCTAATTGGTGAGTGTTTAGAATTGCTACTTATGGACACGATTCATTGCTTTAATTGGAAATTTAGAAGTAACCTAAACCCTACTCTAAATTCTGAGTGTTAGCTTTCTCACACTCGATAAAGTGTAGAAAATGGTAAGTAATTATGAATGTTAATTACAGATATTTTGGCCTTGTGAACTTTGAGACCACTAGATATATTTGGCATGCCATATGATTGTGATGTAGGATTGTGATGTACTTATCTATATGTGTTATGTTTTTAGGGCATTAAGGCCCGGGACAAATTTGGAGAGATAATAGAATGTGAGCTAAGCTCCAATTACCGGGGCATATTTGGTGTGTTGGAGAGTGTTAGGTATATGCTACACTTTTTGGGATATGTTCGGCTCAATGAGTCATTTGGTGTGTTGAAGATCAGTGTATCCGATGTGGTAATAGAACCCACTTCTATGTTTCATAGCTCAAGTGCCAAATTATCAATAGATGTGATTATGTATAATGTGATATATGCCTAAATGAGCAAGTGATTACTAAGTAAATAAATAATGCTTGAATAAGTAAAATGAAACTAAAGTATGAAATGTTGTAATTGTGTTAAATGGTTGTTTCAATAAGGCATTATGACATGTTTGCGTAGTAGTTATTCTGATCATTCACTAAGCTTGTAAAGCTCACCCACTCCTTTTTAAACCATTGTAGATTAGTTGTATTCTAGTGTGAGCGGTGTGGTTCCAAGGGAGTGATCCAAGCAAGAACTTAGCATTATTCGTAGGCGTTATTTATTCGTTTATGTTTTGGAGAAATAAAGGCAATGTGGTAGACTTTTTGTTGGTTTTATCATGATATTTAGGATTTTTTTCATGAATTTGTTGCTTTAGATTTTGTGGACATTGGTCTTGGTATTTTGAATGTTTGCTTGAGCATATTTACGATGTTTTGAATTGTTATTATGTACATTTTGACGATGGTTTGATAAGGTATTAGTTATATGTTGATTAATTATTTGTTAGAATGGAATAAATGCTTTAAACTGTTGTAATTTTTGTGGTTTGGAGTAGAGGTATCAATATTCGGGTTTTTAAAAACAATACCTCCATGATTTTTTGAAAGTACAGGAAGTCAGTAACATTATTTGGTATTGATACCATATCACGGGTATTGATACTCGGGATAAAATAATCGATAATTTCTGAGGTTTTGATTTTAAATGAGAAACAAAATGTTGTTTTGGTATCGATTTTCCAAGCAGTATTGATACCATTTGAGAGAAATATCAATACCTTTGATTCAGTATCGATACCTACGTGATTTGTTTTGAAATTTTGCTATGTGATTCTAATGCATGTTTAGTTCTTGTTTTAAGTTCGCTTGATGAATGCTTAGCATATTTTATTGATGGCTGGAACATGTATGACTTATAGATATTACAAAAGCAAAGAGGGAAGGTGTTTGCTTAATAACGATATCTTTTATAATGCATGTGATGTGTGATGGTGGTGTGACATCTTAATATTCATGCTTGACGACCGAGCTGAGTATAAGGTGTTACAAGCTATCTCTTCTTTTCTCTTTTTTCTGTTTGTTTCTATTATATCAAAATTAACACCCTTCTATTTATTCCATTTGTCTTCCCAATCTTGTGTTTTGTTGTCGTTCATCTATTTCTATGCTATTGTATTTTGTCTAATTTGGTGCTGGTTGTACATGATTGGAAGTATTTTAACACTGTGTTTACATCCTTTCATGAATACTTTTTATACTTTTCTAGGGCTAAATGTTTCATTTTGGTTTCATGCGGAAGGGAGGTAGTTGTTTGATTAGTGTGAGAATGTTTATGGTTTGATCATTTTGTGTTTTTGTTTAGGTGAGGATCAAGAAGCGCATTGCATCCCTGCGAATTAGGTGCCTTAGAAATCTCTACTTCTAAGGGTAAGTAATCGAATGCCTCGGTCGATTTTATGTGAACGATTGATAATTGATTAAGTTGTGGATATCGTGTGTAGAATTTGGTTGCTACTATAGTGTCGACATTCTGAAAATGATTAGGTGTATGACTCTAACCCAAAAATCAGTGAAACTGTGCAAAATTGAAAGTGATAGTCGATGCCACACAGGTATGTGCCTAGTCGTGTGAGAGACACGGACGTGTGCCTAGCTATGTGGGCCCATTTCGAATGGTTTAGTTGGGTTGGATGTGCGAGTTAGCAAAATTATATGATTGGTTATGTGATTACATCTGATAAGATTATTCTATTATGCATGATGTTAGATTCAAACATTTTGTGAGCATGTTAGATTTGGTAAATTCGTAGACTTGTTTGTATGTGTAATTGTGTAAGCATGTCTCTATAAGGAACTCTGAACAAGTTAATCAGTATGCTTATATCTATCAACTCGTATGTAATGTTGTTATGTTTCTGATCAGTTGTGTTTATATGTGGCACGTTTAAAATGAGTATATTTTTTAACATGTAGTATGTTTTCGCATATGCATTGGGGTGGGATATGAATATGATATGGAGGAAGTTCTGGGAGTTTTGATATGCAATTTTGATGGTTTACCCGCAAAGTCTAATTCTGGCAGTTAAACTGCATTAGTTATTTCTGGCAGCCTCACGCATTATTTCTGGCAGCTTGTTTGCATATTATTTCAGTGGCACATGACCACTAATTGGTGTGCAGTTGGATGGATACTTAATTATCCTAATTGGTGTGTTGGGTGGGACGGAGATGGTGTGTAGCAGTTGGAGGTAAGAATTATTTTGTTCGACGTTGCATTTTTAAGCATTTCTTGGTATTCGATTATTTTGTTTTGATATGTGCATTTGTGCATTAATATGTTATATGTTATATGTTATGTATGTGGGCTAAGTCGCACATTAGGCTTATAGTTCACCCAAATATTTTATCATCTTAGATAATCTGCAGACTTAGGATTGGGTGGTGCTCGAAAGCTCGGATTGGATATTCTTAATAAGACGGTTCTTAAGAAAAATTTCAAATTAAAGTTATGGACTTTTTGGACCGTTGGATAAATTTTCAAACTTTATTTTTGGTTTTTTTTAGTAAATTAGTTTAAACAAATTGCATGTTTGACAGTTGATTAAATAGGAAATTTGCTTTTCTCAAAATTTAATTAGTTATGGGTTTTTCCGCTATAAAACAAAATGAATAATTGAGTTTTCAAGAAGATAAAATAAGTTAAAATTATAACTTTTAATTTAACTTGGTGGTAAATAATGTATGTTTTGGAAAACTCTTATTCGACAATAGTTAAGTTTTTTAGGAAATAAATGGAAATGACTTTTTGCAAAATTACAAATGCAAGAATAAGCAACGTTTAAAGAAGCAAATAATCTATCTTTGGGTAGTTAGTGTAACCCTTAGGATCCAGTCATAACCTATAGGTCGAATTTGGGGGTGTTACACTATTGGCTTAAGCCCAATTTACCCTCTCATATTAGATAATTGCAACTCCAAAGTTGAACTCGAATTATTAAGTAAAACTATGTTAATTTTTACACCAATATAAGTGGTCCATTTCCAAAAAAAGTCACTTTATATGGGCATAAAATAAATCTATGAATTTGAGATATAGTAAAAAATACTACATTTTTATATGTGTTATTACTCAATTAACCCTATTCTTAAAATCCAAATATAAATTTTAAGATTTAAGTTTACAAAAACTGCCTTAAAAATTGGGCATTTTACCTAAAAAGGCCTTTTAAAATATATAATTACGAAAATGGGTCATTTATTAGGTTATTTACCGGATTAGGCCGTTTTCTACGAAAACGCGTCCACGTCAGCTCGATTTAATGTCCACCTCAGCAAAACGCTTCCTTGAGGGAGCACTTTATCCATGTCAGCAAAATATGCGTCCTTGAAGGCGCGTTTTATTGACGTGGACAAAGCGCTCCCCCAAGGAAGCGTTTTGCTCGTGTAACGGTCAAATTTTTTACCGTTGGCTTCCAACGGTCCAAAAAAAACTGTAAAATCCCCCCAAATCATTTTTTCACACAATTCTCTCATAATTCTCTCACAATTTCTATAATTCTCTCAAAATTCCTTTCCCTTTATTTATTTTTCACACAATTTCTCATAATTCTCAACATTCTTTCAATATTCCCTTAAAAAATCTATCAAATTTCATTGAAATTTTCTCAAAATTCTATTAAATTTCTATCAAATTTCTTTGTTTAAAATTTTTTGAATTTAATTTTTTTAAATTAAAAAAATCCGATCGTGTTAGCAATGGCCAGAGAATTAATCTGTCTCGATAATAAGCACATCTCCGTTGATCAAATGACAATGGTAAGTGGTAATTTTAAATTTTCAATACTATTCGATATTTTTTTTAATTTATGCAAATTTAATTAAATTTGCAATACTATTTGATATTTTATCCATTTATGCAATTATAATTACAATTTCAATACTGCTTGATTTTTTTTTCATTTATGATGTTTGCATTAATTAATTTATGCAATTTTAATTATTTTTTATTTTATAAATTTTTATAATAGTCTGTAGATCGGGTGTTGCAATGCTACATCCGTAATATGTTTGGTCCTCCATCGCCGTTGATCGAGAATTACTTGCGGGAAGCGGGATTTTGGCACGTGGCCACGATAGGCCGGGGGTGCAAGTTGGACCCAAAACTAATCAGTACATTGATAGAGAGGTGGAGACCCGAGACGCACACTTTTCATCTTCCATGCGGAGAGTGTACTATCACTCTGAAAGATGTGCATTTGCAATTGGGATTGCCGGTGGATGGGTACGCAGTCATCGGGTCTGCATCATCTACTGATTGGGGAGCCGTATGCTACGAGCTTTTGGATGCTATACTGGATAATATTAATGGAGGTCGGATCGAGATAGGATGGTTACGAGACATTCCCGGAGTCGGATAATGATTTGACTGAACTCAAAAGGATACGATATGCTCGGGCATACATTCTTGAGATGATTAGAGGTTATCTGATGTCGGACTTGTCATGAAACCTCGTACATCTGAGATGGCAGCTGAAACTCGTAGATTTTAGAGCAGGCGATGAATTGAGTTGGGGGTCTACCGTGTTGGCAACATTGTACAAGGAAATGTGCGGGGCGACGTGACCGAAGAAAGCCAAAATAAGAGGTTGCCTATCACTACTGCAATCATGGACACGGTTTCACTTTCCATTTTTACGTCCTCCAGTGGACCATCCATATACATTT
Organism: Gossypium longicalyx; assembly: GCA_025698465.1. Classification (NCBI taxonomy): domain Eukaryota; kingdom Viridiplantae; phylum Streptophyta; class Magnoliopsida; order Malvales; family Malvaceae; genus Gossypium; species Gossypium longicalyx. Next base: position 22,547,275 of record CM047007.1, read on the forward strand.
CCACTCATAACGAGGTAAGTTTTATGTTAGATTTTATAATTATTACGTAGATCTAGAATATAATTGTATGCTAAAAATTTATTTAATTAGGTGGAACCATTCGGCTAGTTATGTCGGAATACCTAACTCTCTCGAAGATATACGGCTTTTATTAGACCAACGATCGGAAGCAGAAGTAAGTATTAAATAAAATATATATACATAATAAAATATTTATTTCGTATTTAGTATTTAGTATTTAGTATTATGTATCATGTATATAAGTAATATTTTTATCATGTTCATATAGTTTCAATAGACACCATACGAGGATCTGGCAATTCGGGCAGTAATTTCGGATGAATTCCTTCAAAATCTAAACGTTTGGCATGTGAAGGTCCCATTGGTGAACTATGCTACTGTGGAGATGCACCAGTCAGATAGAGTATTACAGTAATTTGAATTCCAACAACTAATTCCCGTGGCACCCGAGGTGTTTGATGATGAGCACAAAGTCAACTTACGGCAACTGCATACGGATTGGCCAAGATTCTGGTCACACTATATCCAAATATGGGAAAATCGGTATGATTATATACCTACTCAAGAACCGATCATCGTTTCAGAGTTAGTGTGCATACTGAAATACATGCTATGGTTTAGGATCCATGGCAAGCTATATTTATTGTCGGAAAAAGAGAGGCAACGACAAATTCGTGCCCAAAGGGAACGACGGGGCCCTTTAAATCCAAGAAGAAGGGACGACGACGCAGGCCCATCAACAGTGCCCACACAATCATCAAGCCCAACAATTCAACCGACGACACCCACATCACAGCCTTTTTAGATTATGCCAGGTGCGTATCCTAGCCCTTATATGTATCATAACCCTTATATGTTTCCTTTTCCTAGTCCTATGGCAGGTTGGAATCCATGGCCCGGTTCATCTCTATTCCCGATTACTCCAAGTCAACCTCCGATCTATAGGTCACTGTCACATGAGGGATCGCACGAGGCGGCATCGGAGAGCTCTTCTTTCTACCAATCCCTATCACCTTACGAGATTCAAACATCTCCGCCATGAGTGATGCAAACACTGTCGCAATCATTATTCTATCAATGTGGGTCACCCTCTCAACACCCACAACCAGATCCCCTGCTGGAGGAACCACAACCCCAACCGGAAGCTGATCGAAGGAGGAATCCAGCATGGACCCATCGACGACCCCCATGTGGTACTGATTCCGACCGCCACGGATATTGATTTTTTTAATATATTTGTACAAACTTTTTTATATTGTTTCATTTAATAAAAATAAAAGTTCTTTTGAATAAGACAATTGTAATACAACATAGTTTCATTTAATAAAATATAAATGATACAACATAGTTTTTTACGACAACTATCAACTATTTTGATTTGGACATGATCTACTTGTATGGCCTAGGTTCCTACACCATCTGCACAACTTCTGATGATTGGTTGTTTCTCGGATATCTGTATTGGTACGTATTCTAGCCGAGCAAGGTCGACCCTTTGGTTTGTGACGCAATTCTCTATCCAGTAACAACTTAAACGGAGCAAGCGATACAGGCGACCACTTATGTTCATCTAGGACAGATGGGACTACGTGTCTCCACACGTTGTACATGGTTTCTAGTTTGTACACTTCGTCGACGTAGCTCATGGGATCTAGACGGAGATTCCGACAAGCTGCAATTACATGAGTGCATGGATAACGAAGTGCGTCAAACCTCCCACAGTCGCAAGTCTTATTTCTCAAGTGTACACGATATTGCCCGCCAATAATACCTTCGTTCGGTCTGTCAAACTCCGTCACACGAAACCATAGGTTGTCTCGATTGTGACAGACTGTGTGCATGGTGTTCGCCTGTGCCTTCGTCTTGTTAATTTCTTGCAATACCTTTGCGCAACATACACGGCCTCCTTACATTTGGCCTTTATAACTCGCTGCTCACTTCGAAAATAGTGCCGCTAAACAAAAATATATCTCTCAAACAACCGATGTTATCGGCAAATGACGTGTTCCTTTTAGAACAGAATTTATGCATTCAGCCAAGTTTGAGGTCATATGACCATATCATAGGCCGTCGTCGTATGCTTGTGTCCACTGTTCGAAAGGTATGTTACAGAGATAGTCTACTCTTTCTTCGTTAACTGAACGAAAAACCGCCAACATCTTATGAAAACGGTCCTTACTTATCTCATACCCTGCCAATATAAGTTGATGGCGAAAATTACATACCACTTTTCCATTTAAAATAAATTCAATATTACAAACAAAATTACATTAATAGATATTAAATACCCATGTTGGTCACTTGTTGTTTTTCACTTGTAAATCGAAATTGCTCGTAGTAGTTGGACGCAACATGCCTTAGGCAATATCGATGGTGTGTGGGATGCCACAGGCTTCCCTGTCGCTCAATTATGGCTAGTATTCTGGTACCCCGATCCGATATAATGGAGATATTAGGTTGGGGGCAGACATGCCTCCTTAACCTAGAAAGAAAGAACTCTATTCATCAGTTGACTCCTCCGGTGTTATTGCAAATGCAATTGGAAGGATTCTCCCACTGCCATCCTGTATCACAACTAGCAACAGCCGATGGGTATATCTACCGTACATAAAGGTACTATCAATTTGTACCAATGGCTTGCAATATAGAAATGAGTCTCGGCATTGTTTAAAGCTCCAAAATAGACACTTAAATACTTGGCATCTACAGAGCAATCGGTTGTTGTAGTATGCAGGTTTCGTTTCAAGGTATATTATGTAACTTGTGACATATCTCTCCAACACCTAACACCACTGCCACACTTCATTATATGAAGCGTCCCACTCACCATGAATCTTTTCCAACGCCTCTTGCTTAGCTATCCAAGCCTTGCAATAAGAGGGTGTGTACCTCAACTGGCTACGAATATTGGCAATTAAGATCGGTGCTGAAGTTCTGGGATCGGCCTTCACCGTCGGTAGTATTAAGGTAGCTTACATATCTGAATTTATCTTGGGATGATCTTCCAAAACACCTATCAACGAAGTACGTTAAAAAATAAAATAATACATAATAACAGTACTATTAAAAACTCTAAACGATTAGTGATACTGTACCGACAGCACATATATGTGGACCTTTGTATTTTTTTATCTCCCACAAGTCTGTCTTTTTCCTCAACGAGGCCATAATTTTCCATGAACATGTACTGTCTTTCACTGCACACTTGGCCTCAAACTTATTGGATTTGGATTTAACCACGTTGTAGTTAACCCCGTTCATGATGCTATGTTATTTTAATGCACCAAGAAAACTATCTTTATTGGAAAACTCGTTACCAACTTTTAATTCACCTGAATCTAATGAGGAACTTGTACGATCACGCCTTTTGTGTGGTAGATCTAGAAACTCCAACGCATCATATTGAGATAGATCGACAATATGCATGTGGGCTGGAGGCAAGTACGCCTTGAATCGCGGATCTTCTTCATCATCATCTGAACCCCCTTCAACATCTTCAGGTATGGTTGGAACAGGCTCTTGTTCAAAAAATAATGCAACTTCTGCACTATCGGGGTCGGCCTCTCAAGGTGGATCCTCATCAGACTCATTATCTGACCCATCATCATGTGCAACGTAGAAGGTCCCCTTGCCGGTGGACGTCGTAGGGAGTACATCATCCCTCATTATGGACGTTTCACAACTTCTCCAATCAGATGTGGATTTTCAACCATTAGAAGTTGATGTCATTCCCCAACACGTATTTCTAGAATCAAACATCAACCCACTAAAGTGCATGTCTCATCCACTAACGGAGTGACGTGCAGGGGTTGGGTATTCCACACTACTACTAAACACGGGCACTTTCGTGTTTTGCCACCCACTAACGGAGTGTCGGGCAGGGGTCGTATATTCCTCTCGACCAATAGTAAATGTTGAAGCTGCAAATGCATCATTTGGCAATGAAAATTGTACATATAACTCAAGATAGGGTGATCCACTAGCGAGATGAGTCTACACCATTGCCACCAAGCTATGAGCGCCTTTGATGTCGAATGAGTCATATGTCACAGGATCAACTGAAGCACAAAATCTATATTTAATAGACAAAACTTTCATTGGCGTCGTTCCGAAGATTTTGCGCCTAATTCTTTTACGAAGTTCTGTCAAATCTATGTTCTGGTTAAAAACCAGTCTCGTTGTGTTCTCCGATAAAAAAATAACACCGTTCTCGGTGTTACAGACCTCACCATCATAGTAAATAACAGCACTAATACGTTCATTCATCTTCAATTTCTTTTCTTCTTAGCCTCTCTAATTTTTTTGTTGTAAGTTATGCAACCTGAGAATAAAATTTGGCCCATTTATAGCCTCGTTTTTCTACGAACTACTGTAGCAAAAGAGCATCTATGTAGGAGCTATTTTCTAAAATTTTGCTGACAGTGCATCCTGCTTGAAGCGTTTTCGACACTATTTGTTCAGAAACGTCTACTCAGAATTATTTTTTTAGGAACTACTGTAGAAAAAAGAGCGTCCACATGGGAGCTTTTTCCAGAAATTTTGCTGACAGTGCATCCTGCTTGAAGCATTTTCGACACTATTTGTTCAGAAACGTCTACTTAGAATTATTTTTCTACTAACTACTGTAGCAAAAGAGCGTCCATGTGGGAGCTTTTTCCAGAAATTTTACTGACAATGCATCCTGCTTAAAGCGTTTTTCGAAGCGTTTTTCGACACTATTTGTTCAGAAACGTCAGCTCAAAATTATTCTTACAGAAACCTTAAACCTTAAACCCTAAGACAAAAAAAAATTATATTGCTTATATGTTTTTTCTAATACCCTAAACACAAATTTATTTTAAAAAACTAAACCCTAATTTAATGAATTAATCCTAATACCCTAAACTTTAATTTAATATTTAGTATTTAAAATTAATAGTTAATTTAATGAATTAACCCTAAAACCTTAAATCCTAATTCAATTATTTTTTTCTCGAAACCCTAAACTTAGCATAGCGCCAGTATATATATATGCTGCAATCATATTATCTTTGAGAATTTTTTTTTCGTGTATGTATATTGGAAATTAATAATTAAAAAAAATCAGAAATGAGCTTGTTACAAAGTAAAAGAAATTACCCGGTGATCAAAAATAAAATGATCTAAGCCATTGATAAGGGAAAAAAACCTAAACGCTGAAGTAATTGAATTACCAAGTTGTTGTTTACACGTTAAGAGTTATTTAAGGGTTTTTTACTAAAATATAATAAGAAATGAAATATTAAAATAGTATGTTTTAACCATTATGTATCAATTAACCCTAAATTTAATCAATTAACCCTACACCCTAAATCAATCCCTAATTTAATCAATTAACCATAATACCCTAAACTCTAATTTAATATTTAGTATTTAAAATTAATAGTTAATTTATAGCCCCAATTCAATTAATTTTTTCCTAAAACTCCTAAACCTTAAAACTCTAAAAAAACTTAACTTAAAAAACCTTAACCCTAAATCAATTAAATAATAAAACCCTAACCCTAAAAAATCAGGCAAAACGCTTCTCTGGGAAAGCGCTTTGTCCACGTCAGCAAAGCGCGCCCTCAAGGACGCGTTTTTTGCTGACGTGGATAAAGGACTTCCCCAGGGAAGTGTTTTGCTGACACGTACTTTGAAATCGCGCTTATGTGGATGCGTTTTCGTGGAAAACGGCCTAATCTAGTAAAAAACTAAATAAACGACCTATTCCCGTAATTATATATTTTAAAGAGCCTTTTTAAGTAAAATGCCCTTAAAAATTTTTAATTCGATTTTTTATTCCTTGCTTGATTGTTAAAGCACAATTAAAAAGTCAAATCTTATTTGTTAAAAAAAGTAAAATCTTATAAATTAGACGTGCCTCAGGCCTACGCACTAAAGTCCAAGGGCCGGCAATGTAAAACAACATTGAACTTGCGAATTGCCTTTACCGTAACTTAAGCAAGAAACTAAAATGTATATTATAAAAGGGAAAATTAAAAGTTGCATGATGCATACTATAAAATATCCTTCATAATTTTATAAACTCCACTACCTTCAAAAAGATGGAAAATCATTTGGAAGGTTATAAATAGGTCTTAAATTTTTTACTAGAAAAATTGAGAGGGTGAAATGTGATTGTATGATATAAAGTAAATATATAAAAAGAAAGGAGTATATTATAATTTTTTATTTTTTTAATTAAAAAAATACACGGTAAATAACAACCAAAATATTGCCAAATGAGAGTTGTATATAAAACTCCCGGAAAATTCACTTGCAGATCTACTAAGTTGAAAAGAAATTTATTAGTTAAAATTCTACTATTATTTTCTATACGGATTTAGTCTATGTTATTTTAATTTGATTAATTTTAATTTTCTTATTTTAAAAAAAATTTTAAAAAATTTAACCCTAATCAAAATAATAACAGTTAAATTCATTACTTCATATTCTATTATTAATAAAAGTTATGAATTTAGTCTTTATTTTTCAATTTAAACATTTTTAATTCATAGTCTTAATTTCAATGGCAACAATTTATTATCATTCTTTTGTCAGACACAATTTCAATTTCAAGGTGATATATATAATAGTCATGATTACATATGTATACTATAAATTATTATGTAAGAAAATAATTGAATGATAAAGTCAACTCTGTGCACAATGGTTAACAAGTAGAAGGGAAAAGCAGATGAGATTTGTTATATAAAGCCGTCAGAAAATTGACTTGGGATCTGCAAAAGCTGAAGAGAAATTCATTATCATTTTTCATGGATGCCCCTAAGAGGTGATTCTTTTATTTCTAGCTAAGCTTATTAGTGTAAGGGATATATATATATATATATATATATATATATAATTCTGTGGTTTTTGAACCACCACCTAACCTAATGTTTTTGGTAATAGATGTACGCCTGAAGATGTTGCCACTGTGAATGTAATAGCTGCAAAAGATTTGCTTGGATCAAACTACTGCTATTTGGATGTGAGGTCTCTCCTGTTTCTATGCTTACTTTTCTCCAATTTCTGAGGAAGTGATGTGGTTAAAGTAAGCTAACTTGTATGTATTTGCATGGCAGAAGAAAGAAAGAAAAAAGATTGGTTGTTTTTGCATGCCTCAACCTCATTCAAAGAAGATATTTGATTCATATATTTAAATATATAGCACCTGAAAAATAAATTTCTTACTTACTTTTTGAAATTTATCATTAGTTTCTACAACATTACTTAAAAAAATAAATATTGCTTTTGTTAATATATAGGACACCCGAGGAGTTCAGTAAAAGTCATATTGACCATGCTTTCAATGTTCATCACACAAGAAGGTAATTCATTTAGATTATCTAATATTTATTTTATTAATTAGAGAATGGCATTTTCAAGTTGGGGGTAATTAACACCTCTTCAATACATTATAATATCTACTTCCATTTTAAATAATTGAGAATTTTTTTTTGATTTTGTTATAATTTTTTCATCCGAAAAATAATGAAAATTAAAGCTTAAATTTTTTATATTAGTAAAAGAGGGCATATATTAAGAGCTTTAGATAATTTAATTAATTGGTACTGGTTTCAGTTGTTCATTTTTAAATTAAATTGGCTGGTTTGACTTTTATACAAGTTATTTTGGATGGGTGGCTCAGATATCCAATTCATTAATGATGTGACATGTTTAAGTCTTGAAAATGTGAAAAGCAACAAAAACACTTATCCAATGTGAAAAATCCAGAGTTCCTCAAGGAGGTCTCCTTAATCTTGAAAAAGGATGATCACATAATTGTGGTAACATAATATTTTATGTTTGATAATTTATATATGCTGATCATCTTATTATTCATTTATTTATACTATTATTTAAATTGTGATTGAGTTCAATTTACCACCAATTTAATTACAGAGATTATATAAATATCTTTCCGTTCTTTAATTTTTTTATTTTAATAAAAATCAATAAAATATGTATATGATGATATTTGAACTCACATCAATTTCACTGATAAAACCTTATATCCACTATTCAACCAAAGCTCCATTTTAATATGTTTTACACATTTTTATTTTAATATTTAAAATTTCTTATCCCTATCAGTTGTATATATGTACTTATTATTTATAAAGCCGTTATTGATTTGGTGTTAGGAGTCGATTGAGTACCAACTTGGTTAGGGAAATTACGGAAATATCTTTTTGTAATTAAAATAAGTTATATCATTTGAGAAGAATTGTTTAATCTTTTTTTAAATAATAATAATAATATGCATATAGTGGAATTTGAACCCACATCAATTAGATAAGTATAACTTTAAATTTACCACTCAATCAAAACTTCATTTTGATTTTTTTATACATTTTTATTTTAATCTACATAATTTATTGTAACTATACATATTTCATGTGTTTTTATTAATTAGTTTCAAACCATGTGTCTTCTTATTTATTTTATGTTGTCACATCTCTGTGTTCTAAATACGTAATTTATACACGCAAAGACAAAGGTGTGTGATAAAATTTTTAATATTTATTTTAAATATTTTTAATAATATAATATCATTTAATTTATTCATCGTGTATGAATATATATATTTTCAATGCATACATATAAGATTTAATTACTTGGTTTTTGAGTTTTTCTTTTTTTTTTTTCCTAAAATGTGCATTTTTAATTTTGAGGTCAATATTTTTTTTAAGATGTGGCATATATATATTTGTATAATTGAACAAGTATTATGCATTTTCTCTTTTTTGCCTTTTTCAAATGTGCAAACAATTTGTCTAATACTACAATAATATCAAGATGTATATATCTCATCATCATATATTTTAAAAAATAAATCGAATCAAAGTATTTAGTAAAATTAATGAAAAAAATACACATTTAAAAAAAAAGATATAAGTGAAAATTATGAAATTATAACAAAGAGATTAAATGGAGGAAATAACATATAATATATAACCTTCAATAGAGTTGAACCAAAATATAGATATGATTTTGTAAAAGTTACATATATTTTAGAAAATTGAGTTGATGAAAACATAATTGGCAGGGTTGCAACAGTGGAGGACGAGGTGTCCGTGCTTGTGTTGATCTTATCGAGGCTGTGAGTTTATTAATTTATTATAACAATGTGTTTGGTCTAATTTGTCAAATATAAAATAATTTATGGGTTTAGAAAATACAAGTAAATGAAGGGATGTTTATTGTTGGGGACAGGGTTATGAGAATGTGAGTAACATGGAAGGTGGTTATTCAGCTTGGGTCGACGCTGGACTCATACCTGCCGGGGATAAACCTGCTGAAGAGCTCAAAACTTTTTGCAAATTTCGCCCTTAATTAAAATTAAATTCCACCTTTGTATCAATGTTTGGGAAAATAAATAAATCAAAATCATGTTCAATTTTGCCATACTATATGCTATGGCTCAATCTTATATTTGTTTTCTTATACGTACTTCTGTTTAATTTAATCTGGTTTTTATATTTTTAGTTTCCCTTTATTTTTAAATAATAAGTATGGTATAATCAATTAATTTCATTAAATTTTATTATATCATGTTTTAAATTTTGTTTAAGTATATTTGTTCATGGATCGAGTTTAAAAATAAATTTCATAAATAGAATTAAAATAGATTTAAATGCTTGCATGATGAACATGAAGTTGAAACACCAAAACTTATGCTTTGAGTCGATTTCAATGTCTACCTTATTGCAGCCTAATAGCAAAGCATTCAAAATCTCCTCCTGATGTGTTGTTTTAATAAAAAATTTCATCCTAATTCGCCTTTAGGTACGGTTCCTTTGGTGTAACTTCCCTTGAATGCACTTGTGCGTGCGTGTTGCCCTTTCCACTATTCTTGCTGTTGTCTTTAATATTCCAAAACTTATCCCCATTTCTTGAGTCCTGTAACGCCCATAATGTAATTACAAATCTCTCAATTCCTTCTTGCCCAAGTCTTCCAACCAATCTATGCTCCTGTTTATCAAATCATTTTCAACACTTTCTAGCACCACAGTTAGCTTCCAACTCTTTCTTTCTGTTTCTCGATTTAGACAGCCAACCACATGCTGCCGATGGTTAGTCGTCATTCTACTTGTTCTGCTCTGTTTTTTGATGCCCTCCTCTTGGTTTAATAATCCCTTTTGGGGGCTTGTCTTAGCTTTCGTAGCTCTTTTTTCTTCTCCCAAGCAAACCTTTATTAAGGAAAGACCGATGTGGTGTTATGCTTTTTGTGAGAGTTTTGTTGCAACTCTCGGATGGTGGATGGGTGCCAGTTTTAAAAGCCTCCAGATGCTACTTTTCTTGTTTTTCTGTTTTTGTCAGATCCAAGAAATTCGTCAATTTAATCATTGTTTGGGTGTTGTTTTGGCTTAGGTGTCATCAATGGTTGATTTCGGTCAATCTAGGTGACTTCGAGCCTCTGCTCTCTTACAATGTCTTCTAGTGGGTGAGTGAGGATGCTCGGCTTTAACTCGTGCTTCATTATTTTTCTCCCTCTTTGTAAGCAAAGTCTTAAGTAGAAAAATAAAGACACTCGACAATGAGGATCATACACATTAATGTTTTTATTAATAGCTGACACTTATGTGAATGGTGATGATTCCTCATCTTTTTCTGGTTTCAGAGGGATGACCGTTTATATATTGAGATATTGGTTGTCATGAACCATTGTTTGTGGCTAAAAGCCAATGTTTGCTCTTTCTATAATGAATATGTCTTTAATTGTAATTTCTACTGAGCTTACCTTTTATATCCCTTGTCTTTGTACAATTATTATAATCAACGATATCATCCTTTAAAAAAAAAAAAAAAAAAAAAAAAAAAAACCTCTATCATGAGACAATCAAATTTTAGTTTCTTTCATTAAAAAAGTCAAGATTGAAAACATTCTAGGAAATGAAAATAAAAATTATACAATTTATTCTTATATATAAAATTAAGTTACAGAAAATAACCCATCCTTTACCTCTGAACAATAGACTCAATCATTACCTTATTCTTTAATATAAAGAAAGGAAATCTAATTGAATAAGCAAAATTACCATAAACAGAGTAACTATATTAATTCTAGACAGATTTAAATTACTTTATACAAATAAGAAACCATGCTTAGGTGGCTTCATATTTTTTGACAAGTGGATAAATTAGCTATTGAGTGACGTTTTGTTAATCTTGACGATTGGATGTACATTGCAGAAAGATTTTAACCAAAAATCATAGGGATATAATGATCTAAATTAGTGAAAAAATTTTAATGCCATTTTTCTTACAATAAACTTCTTTCCTTTGCTTTTCTTTCTAAACAAAAATCATTTAATATTTATGGACTATGTTATGGGTAAAACTTCATATACTTGATTTTATATGCAAAATTCATTTTAAAATAGTTTTGTATAGAAAATATTTTGGTCAAACATAGAAATTATTATATTTTTTTAATGTACTCTTATTTTTTTTCTTAATTTATAAATATTCCAGTTTTGTTATGCTCATAAATGATTTTTTGGAAAAGAAAAAAATCATACAATCATACATTCACTGTTTTACAAACGAAATCTCACATTATTTTTTACCAAATATTAAGGTAAACTATCAAAATAGTTACTTTTGTTTATCTCAGCTTACATTTTAGTTACTTATGTTTGAAATATTACGTTTTAGTCTTTTAATGTGGTGTAACATTTTAGTCACTAGCCCATTAATTATCGTTAACAGTGTAACGTAAGCTAACGTGGCATATTAAATCATCATTTTAAACAAAAATTAAGGTTAAATTACAATTGGTCCTCATATTTTTCATTTTGAGCAATTTAAATTTTTTCTTTTACATTCTTTTTACTTTTTTCCTCTTTATTTTCCATTCTCTTGTGCTTCTCCCTTTATTTTTCTCCTTTCTCCATCTCTTTTAACATAGTTTTTCTAAATTTTTCATTTGTTAAAACTTTTTTATGTTTATGAAAAAAGAAAAGGCAAAAGTTAGAACCAAAATAAAACTTGCTTCGCATATTCTCACCCTACAATTACAAACCCTCTTCATCCATCATCACTTTAACAAACCAATTTGGATCTCTCAATGGCCTAGTCCACAAGCTCCCATCACTCGAAGACCTTGCCAATCATGACTTAAGCCAATCCACCCTCAACAAAGTTTCCCGAGCCCGTTACCTTAACCTCCTAAACAACCTCCACAACCACCTTATCTATCTTACCAACAACATTCTTGCCATCAAAACTATGTTGTTTCAAGGATTCTTCAAACGAGCTCTACACTTTCAATGACTAAAACGACCACCATATGAAACTTCCTCTCAGCTTTAGCCAAACCAGTTTAGTTCCATGCTCCCTTTCTCTCTTCAATTCATCCATGCTTAGCTTCCGATCAAGTTCGCTTGGGGATATCCAAGAAGGTATAGATCAATTTTGTCGTTTGCTTAATTTTATTCGTCAGAAAATAAAAGAAAAGCAAATGAATAATCTACACAATTCTGTAAAAGTTTGAAAATGGAAAAAAAAATTATTTTGAATATAAAGAATTTAATTTATGTTTAGATTTGATTAAGGATATGGTTTTTTATATTGATTAGTTATATCCAATTTTAGTTTCAAAATTAGGTTATATTCAAATCGAGATTTAATTAAGAATTATTAATATTCAGTTTTGAGTGAAATTCAATTTAGGAATCATGTGAAAGAAACAAATACTTGATTAATTTGGTGGGCAAAGATTATGTTTCAACAGTGAATAATATGACAAGAGAGAAAATAAAGGAGATAAAGAAAAGGAAAATAAATAAATGAAAAAAAAATTAATTGTTCAAAAAAATATAAAAGTATAGAGACTTGTTTTAACAAATAGAAAACATAGAAAAATTACATTAAAATAAATGGAGAAGAGAGGAAACAGAGGGAGAAGGAGAAGAGAATGGAGAATAAAGAAAAAAACAGAAAGTTCAAAGAACATAAAAGAAAAAATTTAAATTGCTCAAAATGAAAAAAAAAAAGACCAATTGTAAAATTTGACCTAAAATTTTCGTTTGAAATGATGATTTAACGTGCCACATCAGCTTACCGTTGCACTGTTAATGGCAATTAATGTTCGGTAATTAAAATGTTACAATATTGTAACATAAATGACTAAAATATAACATTTCAAACATAAGTGACTAAAATGTAATCTGAAATAAACTAAAGTGACTATTTTGATAATTTACCTAATACCAAACGTTCACTATTGTAGAAGTGATTATCATCTCGAACTCTTGTAGCTTTCAGTCAACTTCCTCTTTGATTTCATTAGAGCAACAAAATTGAAGTGCATCACTTTGGACTTACAACCACAGAGATATGATTCCAGAGTAGACCAAACCTTTTGCTCATCAAATGTTGTATCCTCAGCAAGTTTTTCCTCCATGTACCAAATCAACTTCTGGCTTTGCAAAAGCTGCCATAGAAACACATCGCTAATACCAAATGTAGACCGGAGTCATGTAATTGTGTAGACAATTCCTCCATACTAGGTTATAGAGACCTTCAATATCCTATTTTTATTAAGAGATTTGCATTAAAGTTTCTTTGTAGCGAAAGTTAGTAAAATTAATACTAAATTTTAGATATTATTATTACTAAAAATTATATTCTTAATTTACTAAAGTAATCTTAAATAAGAAATTAGAGTGAATTTAAATTTATCAATTAATGCTGTAATTTTTTTATTTAGTTTATCTAAATTATATATATCTTTATTCTTTAAATATTATTTATGAAATCTTAATTAGAAATAATTGATTTATTAATTCCAATTTGTTCATTTTAAAACCAATTTTAATACTCCTAATGGATGTACGGTAATAATACTTCCTAAAAATAATATTTACCTTTCATATCATTATAAAAATAATATATATTTGTATTGGTTTATAATTAATTTTACAACTCTTTGTTCGTGGGATTGTTTGTTATATGTTCTATACAATCTTATTGGTATTCAAGTGTGAAGCAAAAAACTTTTTTAGGGGCAAAAATTAAAATTGTAATTTTTACAATCGTAAAATATAATTTTATTATTTTAATATTTTATCTTTTTATATTTTTTAAAGAATTAAATTAAATTATTATTATTATTAGGAGGTAAAATGTTATTTTAAATTTATTAATTTTAAATTTTAAAAATTTTAAAAAGTTTAAATTGAAAATTTTTTATTTTAGTAAGGTCAAGCCCCTGCCAGCGCCCTAGTCCTTTAATATAAAATTGATTTAATTCAAATAATATGAAATTGAAATTAAATTATCTTAAAATCAATTGATTAATGTTATAACTTTAAATCAAAGTAAAATTTATTTACTTTTCAATAAATTTGTTTGTATAACTTTTTAATGTATATATCAATTATACCTTTTAAAACTTTCATCTGATTAGTAAAAATGATTTTTTGTATTGATTACCTATCAATATCTAATGTTTTTTCATACTACAGTAAATTTTTTTTTTTACAATTGATTACTAATATTAAATATATATTACGATTTTTCACATATTTATGTAAAATTTAGGGGTGAGCAAAATTCGATTCGACTGGAAAAAATCGAAAAGAAACTCGAATTTCGAGTTAAACGAATCGAGTTATTCGAGTTATTCGAGTCAGCTCAAATTTCTTTTTCGAATTTCGAGTTCGAATCGAGTTGAGTTTTCGAATTCGAATAACTTAAATAATTCGAATAATTTGAATATCAAACTATAATATTTTACATTTTTACCCCAAACTCCCAAACCTTTTTACTTTTCTCTCAAAACTTTTACTCCTTCTCACTTTTCCCCCAAAACTTTTACTCCCCTCCCATCCCAACCCCCTAATCTACCCAAAATTCATTTCCTACCAAAATTTTACTCTCCCATTTACTTTTTCTCAAAATTTTACTCCCAAAAACTCTTAAAACTTTTTTTTCCCCAAAATTTTTACTACCTCCTACTTTCCCCCTAAAATTTTTACTCCTTTCCCATCCCACCTCCCATCTACCCCAAATCCATCCCCCCCCAATTTTTTTTAAATATTTTCCCTCCAAAACTTTACTCCTCCATTTATTTTCCCTCAAACTTTTATTCCCCAAAACTTTTTATTTTCTCCCTAAACTTTTACTCTCACCCTTTACTCTCAAATAAAAAATCAAAATTATCCAAAAAAATCACTAGACATAAATAGTAATAATTTTATTTATATATACTATTTATATTATTAAATTAAATTTCACATTTTATATTATTTATATTATTGAATTGTTTAGTCATATTGAATATTTATATTAAAAATAAATTATTAATTATGCCATAAAATATTGGTGTTAAAATTTTATATTGGTATCAATTTCACATTTTATCTTTAAAATAACTTTTATTAAAAAAATCACATTTTTACATTTAATATTTTTTTAATTCTAAAATACAGTGACAATAATCTGAAGATAATTGAAATAACTAAGCAAACAAAGAAGCTAACCCGTATATAAAATATTAATAAATAAATTATGAGGTGATGAAAGTTAATAAAAAATTTGATTAAGGTGGACAAATTTTATTATGGTAGGTGACAGTGGTTATAAGGACCCAAAATTATTTTGTAAAATTTAACTCGAACAAATATATTCGATCCGATTCGATTCGAATTCCATCTCACTCAACTCGATTCGAGAAAATTTCAAATCAAATTAGGATGATAAAATATGATTCGTCAACTCGATTAACTCAAAATTTTTTCATTCGATTCGATTCGATCGAACGCTCACCCCTAGTAAAATCTATATTAAAGGTAATAATTTAAAATAATGAATAGAAATTTGATGTATCTAATCGAGATTTTTGATTTAATTGTAAATATTGATAACTATAAACTAAATATATATTTATATGAAAATCAAGACACAGCCCCACAGGCAATTAATTAATTTTTCTCAAAATATATTTTTTTATAATAGTTCGCAATATTAAGGTATTACTTTAAAAATTTTCATAAAATTTTGCTTTATGGTAGTTTCATATTTATATGATTTTCATAACTTTGTCTTTATTTTAGAATTTATAACTTTTATAAAAATATTTATTTGTGCATAAATAATAAATTCATGTTCATAAAGTTTTTATTAGTGGTGAGCGTTTTGTAGAGTGTGCTTCACATTTATCGGACTTTTTGCAAGCATTTGGAAAAGCCAATAGAGAAGCAACCAAAGAAAGGCCAAAACAGGTCCGACGTCACGACGAGGAGCATTAGGATGTCGGGACGACATGACGAACAACGTCACGATGAGTCGATAAACGATGTCACAATGTGGCGACATGTTTCTACATAAATCGAGTCTTTTCTCCCAATTAAACTTTGCTGTCTTTTCCCCGTTGAACTTTAATTAATCTAGGAATATTTTAATCATATTAGGACTTTAATATTAGCCTATTTAAAGGTCTTTGTATCCCTGTTTTGATAGGCAATTAAATATGTAGCAGCACTACATGGCTTTTCTTTTGAGGGTGATAAGATGTAGTCGCAGATGAGTTTTGGTGAAAGTTTTCGTGGTAGCTATGTAGAGAATTTTGTTTCCAAGTTAGGGTTTTGTTTTTTGAGGTTGAGTTTGTATGTTTAGTACATTTAGGTTTATTTTCTCCATATTATACTTTCGTTTATTTACTCATTTAGTGAAAAGTCAAAACTTTATTTTCCTGTGGTTTTTATCCTCTTTGGAGTAGTTTTCCATGTGAAATTTGTGTGATCGATCTTTTTGGTTTTTCTATTTCTTTGTTGATATGAGTTGATCCCTAACAAATTGGTATCAGAGCTTGGTTCAGATTTCATAATCAACTCGTTCAGGATGGAAACAATGAGATTCAATATCAAAAAGTCTGATGGGATCACAAATTTCAATTTATGGCAAGTTGGGGTGACGATAATTCTAGTTCAGAATGGATTAAAAAGGGTCGTTACTAGGAAAAAGCCCAAAAATCTAGACCAGTCAAAATGGGAAGAGCTTAATGAGAAGGCTCTATCAATAATTCAATTATGCCTCACGAACAATGTGTTGCAAGAGATGCTTACGAAGAAAATGACAACAACCCTATAGATAAAATTAGAAACCCTTTTTATGACAGTCTCTAGTGAATCGATTAGTGTTGAAACAACGCCTATACACGTACTGTATGGATAAAGGTCTGAACCTTAGTGGTCACATCAGTCAATTTGTTACTCTCTTGAATGATCTAAAGAATGTTGAGGTCAATGTAGATGATGAAGATTAGGCTATGTTATTATTGTGCTCTTTACCCCATTCGTATAAAACTTTCGAGGAGACCCTGATTCATGGTAGAGATAAACTTTCATTTGAGGATGTGAAGGGGAACTTGTTGAGCAAGGAAAAACTTGATAATGAGTTAAGTTTAGGGAGCGAGTCTGGTAGTCAAGCCTCGAGTTTGGTTGCTAGAGGCAAGGAACAATCTAAGGATTCAGGTTATAACAAATATAGGTCAAGATCGAAGTCGAGTAATCGTGACAAAACATGTAACTACTATAAGAAGTTGGGTCACATAAAGACAAAATGTTATAAGTTGAAAAATAAAAACAGGAGGGCTACTGAGAGTGACAAGGAATAGAAAGCTGAAGTACTCGATGCTAGTGTGGCCAAGGACAAGGGTGATGATTGGTTGTTGGTGTCTACAATCGAAAGGTTTAAACTTACATCTGAGTGAATTATAGATTCAGCTTGCTCTTTCCATATGTGTCCAAACAAGGACTTTTTCTCCACAAATAGTCTAATTGAAGGTGGAGTTGTGCTTATGTGGAACAATTCACCCTATAAGGTAATCGGTGTTGGTACCGTTTGTAACACTCTATACTTAGTCCAATCGCCGGACTCGAGCTATAGGATGTTACAATAGTAAACCAGAACATTCACAAGCAATTTATTCAATATTACTCAATAATCAATAAATGTAAGTTAATTCCATGTTAAAAATGCATTACAATCAAATACGAGTCTTACTCGGCTTATGAAAACCTTTGAACAAGTTCAGAACTAAATCGTGATCAATCTAAAACATTTATAAAATAATAGGTAAAATGCAAAACAAGGGTCACCAACCACTCAAACAGAGCCAAAAAGATCAATTCATAATAAATTACAATCATTACCATGTTATTCAATCATATCAGGACCTAAATCAAACTTACGAAACATTTAAAACAAATCGAAATTAATTCTAGATTAAATTGAAACTTTTACAAAAATATAGGTAAATAATAAAAGCAAGGGTCACATGGTCGTATGACAGGGCAGAGACTTGTAGTGTAGGGAGATGGTCGTGTGGCCAAACCATGTGACAGAGCTCAAACCGTGTGGAAGGAGACATACAGCCGTGTCTCAAGACCATGTAACTGACGATGTCGTATGGACCTAACATTTCAAAATTTAAACCGAGTACACGATCTTGTTACCAACTGTGTAGGGCACACGATCGTGTGACAAACTGTAACACCCCTAACTCATATCCGTCGCCAGAATAGGGTTACGAGGCATTACCAGACATATCAAAACAATTCGCATTCATTTCATAATTAATATAGCATCAAAGTCACACTTTATGTAGGTCAATGAGACCTTAAACATGCATTAGAAAAGGGCCGAGACTAAACCGAGCTCATATAAATTTTTTTTGAAACTTAAACATTTTTCAAAGTTATAAGGGTCACACACCCGTGTGAGCAGGTCGTGTGCTTCACACGACATTAAACACGTTCATGTGTCTAAGCCGTGGCAAAACAGGGCACACATACTAACTTGTCCACAAGGCCACAAGACACGTCCATGTGCTAGGCCGTGTGAAATTTAGGGAGGCTACTGACTTGGGTCAAACGACTGACCACACGCCTATGTGCCAGCCCGTGTACCACACACGACCGATAGACACGCCTGTGTGTCTAGGCCGTGTCAAAACTATAGGGTATACTGACTTTAATTCGTAGGGTACCCCAGGGGACACACGGCCGTGCAACATAACTGTAACACTCCCTACCCGTATCCATTACCGGAATAGGGTACGAAGCATTACCGGAGTTTACTGAACATTTTCAGAAAATTCTGAGTCATTTATTATTCATATTTTGAAAATAATCATAACGTCTCTCTATTGGGCCTTCTAAACCCCAAACATAATCGGGATCATAAAAAATTTTGCAAAATCTTAAATTTTATTTTCATCTAAGTACTTACCATTTCAATGCTCCTTATACTTAAACATGTTACCATTCAATCAATAGCTTAACACTTGTCTAAGCGTCAAACAACATCATTGTTAGTATACTTGCACATATTTCATCTAAATTCAACATTGATATACTTATTTTCTCGACATGTCACACTTGAGTTTAATAATTGTCTTTACTTACATAATTTCCTTGTATCAACATATCAAAGATAATCATATATGCACATGTTATGAAACATATCATTCTCTTACCGTTTCTTCATAAGTGTATATCAATCATTTCATTATATCAAAATTTCATGCTCCATCATTTCCATATATTTTATGTATGTTTATTCCGGTAAAGTTTATATCAAACTTAACATAAATTATATTCCATGTACTTATTCTTATTTCGTTTATCTATCTTCATAATTATTTCATACAACTATTTTGTACATATATTTCTATATGACCAGTTCTTGTAAATATTTCACACAACCATTTCATATAACCATTTGTCATCTGATACATATTACCTGAATATCAATTGTTTAATAGATGTCATAGCGTCTCCCATCCACAGTCTTATTTATCTTTAACATGATGCCATAGTGTCTTTCAACTATGGTCTTACTCATTTTCTGTCATGTTGCCATTGTATCTTTCAACCATGGTCTTGTTCATTTCATATCACATTGCCATGGTATCTTTCAACCATGGTCTTATTCATTTCATATCAGGTTGTCATGGTATATTTCAACCATGGTCTTACACATTTCATATCAGGTTGCCATGGTATCTTTCAACCATGGTCTTACACATTTCATATCAGGTTGCCATGGTATCTTTCAACCATGGTCTTACACATTTCATATCAGAGAGCACACTCCCGCGAACCTCATCCTTACACGGTGGGATTACCACCCAAGCTAAATCCCTCAGTAATATAAACTCATAGAGTATTGTCGGGATTACCACCCGAGCTAAATCCCGCAACGACAATTACTCTAATGAGCTTGGATCTGAATTACAGTCAGCTAAATTCAGACCCTAATTCGGATTACCCGTCCGGGCTAAATCCATTTTCCACATATTCTTCGGGAGGGCTATATCAGGATAGGATCACCCGTCCGGGCTAGATCCTTTTTATCGTCAATTTCTTTTCAAAGATCCATCGAATTTTCCTTTCATTCAACCGAGATTTCTTCCCCTTTTTATCAATATGTCAGTATTTCATAAATTTTCATATAATGAACATTCAAATCATATTCATATCAAAAACATGCATTTCAAGCATTTAAGAATATAATTCAAGTTACATGAACTTACCTCATTACTTGTTTGTGTTTATAATTTTATTAATCCGATATCTTTTCTTTTCCACGATCAAATCTCTTATTTGAGTCGTCCGGATCTTTATAAATAAATTTGATCATCATTTTCATTCATTTCATATTCTAATGTATTTAATTAATGCTCTAGACAAAATTACCATTTTGCTCCTAAACTTTTATTTAATGACGATTTCATCCTTAGGGTCAGGAAAATAAAATTCTTGCAATTTAATCCTTATTTCCAGCTATTATTCTCATATATATTGATAACAGTTCATGATTTCTATAAAATATCAGAATTTTTCATAATTTTAACACTTTTCAATTTAATCCCTGAAACATGTTTTCCCCCGATCTTGAACTAAATTAATAATTTCATTCAATTTTGTAATTTAAATAATAAAATAGTTCATTTCATGCAATTTGATCATTTCTAACATTTTTACAAAATTACACATAAAGTTTTACTTTTATTCAATTTAGTCCCTGAGCCTAAAACATGCAAATTAGCCATGTTAGATGAATATTCATACATATTTTTCTCCTCCTCCTCTCCCTTCCACATCCTTAATGTATTTAACACACTTGTAAATAATATTATCTATAATTTTTATTAATTACTTTTATGAATATTCAAGCTGTCCATCTGTGTCATAGTCACTAAATTATTTATATCTAGAGCTATAGAACTCCAAATTAAGATCCGCTAATTTTCCCTGAAACTAGACTCATATATATTCTTACCATAAAATTTTCAAAATTTTTGGTTTAGCCAACAAGTACAGTTTATTCTTTAAATTTACCCCTGTTCTGCTGTCTGACAGTCCTGACCCTTCTTCACTAAAAATTAATTATCTCCTCATACAGAATTCGAATGATGTTCCCGTTTATTTCTATTGAAAATAGACTCATTAAATATTCTAAACATATAAATTTAAGTCCATAATTATTTTTATCCAATTTTTGATGATTTTCAAAAGTCAGAACAGGGGAACCCGAAATCATTCTGACCTTGTCTCACAAAATTGATTATATCTCATGATTTAAAATTCCATTGCTTACATAATTTCTTCTATAAGAAACTAGACTTAATAAGCTTTAATTTCATACTTTATTTCTAAAATTTTTGATGATTTTTCAAAGTTAGACTACTGCTGCTGTCCAAAACTGTTTTGGTACAAGATATTAATTACCATGTTATAACACCCTTATTTTCTTTTTCTACACCATTTCTCATCACTTTCTCTTATTTTCTCTTCACTAACATATCAAGAACATAGGACCTTATGTAAGAAAACTCTACTATAACATTATTTCCATGCTTTGTCAATAATATCAAACTTAAAAACATATTGAAATCTTGATGTACTTACCTTGTTCTATTGATACTAATCTTTAACTTGATTTTCTCTCTCCTCCAGCTTCTATTCTTGAATCCAACTTGATATTCTAACTCCCCATGGTCTCCTTAACATTTCTCTCTCTTAGTAGCTATGGAAATTCTTTTGATTTCTAGGTGAAAATGATGAATTTTTAGTGGAAGGACCAAATTGTAAAGAAAAGAAAGTTTCTTTCTTCCTTTTCTCTTCATACGTTGGGTGCATGGAAAAAATGATGATTCTTTATCTTTCTTTCCTTATATATACTAAGTAAAATAATAATAAAATAATAAAATATTATTTAAAAATTAAATTAAAATATTAGTAAACTATTATTTATTTATTTATTTAATCTAAAATATCTCCAACATCATCATTGCTTTCTAGATTTCTCTCTCTTCCAATTGACCATTTTGCCCTTCATTATCTTTTAAAATTCCATCCTTGAGTCATCATTTAATTTGGTAAAATTGTAATTTAGTCCCTCATAGTTCTTCATCTATTCAATTTGGTCCTAATTCATCCATTTTCCTTAGTTTCTAGATCATTCCACCCTTAAAATATTTACACTATTGGTCCTTCAACTTTTTCATATTTACACTTTAACCCCTCAAATTTTGAGTATTTACTCTTGTGCAACAAAACTTTTCTCACTTTTACAATTTAGTCCTTTCTTGAATTAATATATCATAATATACTTCCCAATATTGACATAACTCAAAATTTCTATTTTTGTCACTTTATTTCCTTATTTTACTATATCACAGATAATATTTTATCAGTAAAATTTTTGGGATATTACACAAAACTGTGTCACACACTACAGAGGCACATGAACCCATGTCCTCACATCGGTGTGGACAAAAATAGGCCATTTACAAGGCTAATTTGCCACCCTAATTTTGGGTCCTCCCTACATGATCAAACCAAACATTTTATACCAAATTCTCAACCAGTTCACAACTAAAACATGCATCATTCATGCCATTTCATTAACAACAAATTTCATCCTTTTTAACCAATTCCAAACATACTAAAAATCACATAGTAAACTCACAGATTCTAACATATCCTTATCTTAATATTTCACATCCAATCTCATGCCAAAATCATACCATTTCTATAACTAAATCACATTACCAACTTACCAAATTGACCATTTCTCACTAGGTCATATATATACACCAAACATATCATTTCTTTTTTTGCATCACATATCATATATGAAAATCAAACCATAAGTTCAACCATAATCTAGCCATACCACATGGCATGATATACACATTACAAAACATACCAAAATAACTCTAGCTTGTACATGCCATATACCCTATATATAACTCCCAAATATGGTACCAAAATAGATGTCTGATAGTGTGAATAAGTCGCTGACAATTCTCGAATCCGAACTAGCTTTATAACAATGTAAAACAGAGAACATTTCGTACAGTAAGCTTAAAAGCTTAGTAAGTTCGTACCAAATATAATCAACAGTTTATATAATACGAAACATCATCTAATAATCACTTAGTAGTTCACAAATCATCTTTCAATTCTAATCCTTCACACTTAACATGTTCATACAGTTTATCAAGCTTCATACACATCATATCATCTACCACATAAGTATAGTACATACCTGATCTTTCCCGTATCTATTCATTTCATTCTCACCTCTTGTTCAAATACATTAATTTGTTCGGAAGTCTTTCCATACTTTAAGAATTCACACACTTAGTGCATTAATGATTAGCCGAAGCTATATCAATCTCGCACACTTAGTGCCATCTCAACTAACTGAAGTTTTCTCGGTATCGCACACTTAGTGCCTCATATAGCCAAAACTATTCCAATTCAAACACTTAGTGCTATTTATAGCTGAAGCTATTTTGAATCGTACACTTAGTGCCGAACATGGTCAATTTATCATCGTGTTCAAAACATAATCAGATATATACAATTTATGCATTATCAAAGCATTAAAACTTAAATTGTAGCATCATTTATCACGTATGAACTTACCTCGTACTCGGAATTGAAGATTTGGATCGTTTACTCGATAACCTTTGATTTCCCTCGATCTAAATCTGAATTCCTCTTTTCTTGATCTATATGTATTCAAAATTAACCCTTTTATTCAAAAACTCATTCAATTAAATCCATATATACATATTTAGGGTATTTTGCAAATTAGCCCTCACATTTTCACATTTTATTACTTTAGTCCCTAATTCATAAAATCATAAAATACGCATAATTTTTTTATACACATGTTAGGCCGAATATTCACTTAGCTCATATAAGCCCATATATTTCATTTTAATTCACATTTTAGTCCCTCAATTTTTCATTTTCATAATTTAGCCTAAATTACTCAAATTCATCAAAAATCCCAAGACAAAACATAGTAATCTAACACATATCTTTCATTTACTATCATCAAACTTCATAAAACTCACATTATCAACAATGACATAACTCAAAATCATCATTAAAATCAGAAATTGAGACATGGGCTTGATAGAATACTAAGCAACGATCACAAAAACGTAAAAATTATCAAAAACGGAATAAAACTCATACCTTAATCACGAATTTCTCAGCCGAAACCCTAAGAACTCTATTTTCTTTTCTTTTTCTTTGATTTTTGGCAAGGATGAATGAAAAATGGCCAATTTCATGCTTTTGCTTTATTTAATTAAGATTATATAATCAAATTCCAAAATTACCCTTAATGAACATACATTAAAAATCCACAACTATGGACATATTTGTCCATCCATTAAGCTAATGGTTTTATAACAATATAAGAACCCCATATATATAAAGACATAGCAATTTGACACTTTAGTAAATAGAACACATCTTTTGTATTTTCTGCAATGAGGTCCTTTTATCTAATTGAGCACACAAACGATCAAATTTTCATACGAAACTTTCACTGTAACACCCCCTTACCCGAGTCCGAGGCCGGGACTGGGCACGAGGTATTACAAGACTTAACCACATGCATACAATCAATTCTGCATTATAAAAACTAGGTCAAATTTAAACTTTACTCTTTTAATCAAAAAGTTCTTAATATGGACCTACGAGACCCTAAATCATATTTTGGAAATGACCCGGGATTTATCCCAACAACTATGAGAGATGCCACATAAAGCAGGGCACACGCCCGTGTGGCCATTGTGACATGGTCGTGCTAAAGGCCCGTGTGGTTCACACGGCCTAAGTACGAAGGGAACACGCCCGTGTCTTGAGCCTGTGTGAACTACATTCTAAATTTGAACTTACAGGTGTTTTCACACGGCCTGACACACGCCCGTGTCCATGGCCCGTGTCCCTCACACGGCCATGACACGCCCGTGTCTTAACCCGTGTCTAAAACTCTTGACATTATGTTTCTGACGTCAGCGTCCAATTAGGGGCACACGACCAAGGCACACGCCCATGGCCAGAGGCCGTGTCCTTCACACGGCTAAGAAACATGGCCGTGTCTCTGCTCGTGTGATTACTACCATGCATACTAACTTATAAATTTAACGTACAGGGGACACACGGCCAGATAACATGCCCATAGGGCTGACTGTGTGTCATACATGGCCTAGACACACGCCCGTGTATCTACCCGTGTGGACAAATGCAAGTCTATTTTGCCACCCTCATTATCATGCACACAAGCTTACTTACGTTGGCCATTAACATGGCACCTTTGGACACTTAATCATCCACAACTATGACAAGATCATGGAAACTTCATATCACAACACACATACTCAAAACATCATATTTAGTTAAGCCCTAATTTACTAGTTCTCATGCATCAAGATTTATAGGTTTACTTCCATGTTACGCATTTAGACATTAGTAATCATCATATCATCACCTCTCAATTAAACTATCGAGCATTCATCCTTAACGAATATAACTCATCACATACATGCAGTCATAAGCCACATCGCAATGGCGTAGACACTAGTATAATCAACTAATTAACATAAGCCATCATTCATGGCTATATACAATTAGGACCATAACCATCATAGGCTGGCCCATTTGACCATTTTAGTAGTAACGCAATTACAAAATACAAGTCCTTATACATGCCATAAACTCAGGTGCTTGAATACTCATACCCCAAATGGTAGCTTGGTAGTGTGATAGCATCTTTAGAAATCTCTAACCCGAGCTAGCATTATTACCCTATAAGAGATGAGAAAGGAAGAGGAGTAAGCTTTAAAGCTTAGTAAGTCGTATGCAAATAATAAATAACTATTTACATTCATTTATATATCTGCACCCTCATATGTATACCACTAATACAATTTTTATTAAACTTCAGGGTTACTTCTTGTTCATTCCTAACGCTTACTCTTTTATCTTACAACCTCTAATTTCATGCCTTAGCATTAGGTTAATAATCATAGCCTTCCCTCTATAATCTATCATGTTATTTATATGCGTCGTACTATAACATAACTCAATTAGACCTAAAGCCTAACACATGATCATCACCAAATCTTGTTATACATCACAGATGATTTTTTTACCGAATATTAGTGTATATCCTCTTATCATAAATGTGGATCATTAATCCCAAGCTTATCAATATCGCATAAGCATAACATATTCATGCACAATTCTCACTATATGTTCATCACACATCGAATTCACTACCCATAGTTTCATTGTACATACCTTTGCCATTTCGTAATATAATCACTTACTTGCTCATTCTTTGCCATGTCCGTTGAAATACGATTTTAAGCATTTAAATTCATTAGATCACATCTCAATTTGGCCTGAGGCCTATCACATAATCATCATCTATAATTACCATATATCTACTTCTCAATTATATATATTCCATCAATCACAATAATTACTATGCAATCATTACCATTATGGTTCAGAGTTTACAATTATGAGCTACATATGTGCCCGTTTACTCGGAATAACTTCATTTTCATACACATTTTTGATTTACCCGTTGAACCCTTCGGGATACATAAAAGGATACTAGGGGATCTCTTACACATATCACCTTACCAATGCCATATCCCGAATAGGGTCTTACATGGAATCTCATAGCGATGCCATATCCCAGATATGGTCTGACACCCAATTTCAATATCTCTATGCATACCAATGTATCCTAATAATCCTTAGGTTCAACCGAGACTTTCGTTACTTTGAATCTTTATCAAATAATATTATTCATACTTACAAGAGTAATTAAGCACTCAATAAATAATATAATGCTGATTTACTTACAAACAAACTTACCTCGACCTACAAAATGTAAGCGATTATTTCGGCTTAGTCCATTAGTTTGGCTTTTCCCCAGTCTAGGCCCAGATCTTGTAATTCTTGATCTAAATATAGAAAAATTCATTCTTTAAATCATCATATCAATCTAGACACTACCATTTCATATTTTAGGCAAAATGACCATTTTGCCCCTAGACTTTCACAAAATGACCATTTTACCCTTGGGTCCGGAAATTGATTTTTATCGAATTTCCTTATTAACCAAGCCTAGACGACAATTTATTCCTCTTATAAAAATCCCAAATTTTCACTATTTCACATCATTACAACCTATTTCATAACTTTTACAAATTGGTCCTATTAGGGGTTTTCATGAAAAATCCTTTCACAAAAGTTGTTTATTTAACAACAATAGCTCATATTCTTTCATAAAATTTCAGTAAACAACATAAATGCTCTCATGGAAAAACCCTAGACTTGCAACCATTTTGCAAAATATTCCCCCCATTAGCTAGCTCATGCTATAAGGGTTCCAAAAATGTAAAATCATCAAGAAAAGTCATCAAAATCACTTACTTGTGAGGGTTAGAAGTTTCTGAAATTTCCAAGCTTCCATGGTCATTTTCTTGGGTGAAAAATCAGTGGAGAAGAAAGAGAAGAATAAAGAGATGGTAGCCTTTTTCTCTTTGTTTTATTTTATTACAAATTAGGCCACCTAACCTTTGACCATTTTAATAACCTTGTCTCATGGCCAGCCATCACTTATTTAAAGGCCAAACTTCACTTTAAAAACCCTGAATTTAGGTTCCCTAGCAATTTGACACCTTGGGCTATTAAAACAGGACTTTTGCACTTTATGCGATTTAGTCTTTTTCACAAATTAAGCCCACAAACGTTAAAATTACTTCACCAAAATTTTCATACACTCAAATAATCATGTTATGACACTAAAATAATAATAAAAAATTTCTCAACGTTAGGTTTGTGGTCCCAAAACCACTATTCTGACTAGGCCTTAAATCGGGATGTTACATTCACACATATCAATTCACATTTCATAGGTACAAAAATAATATTAAAATATTTTTCTGACTCGAATTTGTGGTCCCGAAACCACTATTCTGGCTAGGATCTAAACCGACCTGTTACACAAACCGTGTCATAGGCCGTGTGTATCCAAAACACCTTTAAACACAAGCAATGTCGTCCATTGTTTCTTAAAAATCAAGCTATATTATTTACATCTATTTATACAAATTCAAAACTCACTAAAACATGGTAATCAAACATTCAATCAAAACCTAACCAATATGCCCTCAATGGCATCACAATACAATCATGAAACAACAACCATCGAAAATATTAACATTCATGCTAAGATTTTTTATGCTTAAACATACTTATACAATCATCTTTACTTTAACTAAGATATCAATAAGCAAAGTTCAATAAGTGACCTAAAACATAAGAATCTATTTTCACAATTTATGCATACCTTATTAAACCATGCATTTAACCATTTTATACCATTCAAGCCATTTAGTCCAAACATCAACAATCACCAACACTTAATATCAAGTCATGCTATTACCAAGTTCATACAAAAAGCTCTACACATGAGTTGTTTAGACAAACATATTACAAACAACTAATCTTACAAACAAAACTCATAGACAGATGCGGATGAGATGCAATCAAGTGATAAAACCCGCCCATCCAACCAATACACCTCTCCGTCCCCCAATCACACCCCATAAGAGCTGATTAAGCTCATCCAACCAATACACACCATATAGGACCTCGAAAGGCCCATCCAACCCTACACACCATGTAAAGTCATTTCGGGTTGCCCGACAAGTCATTGTTGCCTAGCAACGATGGCTTATCAATATGCAGATACACTGCCAAATTATATAATAGTATGCAGCAAAGCTGACGTACGTGCCGTACAGTGCGGTAAACTGCTGTACAAATAAGCTTGCAGTTGAACTGTCAGATCAGATCAAAATTAGTCTCCCTTCTCTTTGCAATCCCACCCAAAACTTTATGCAAGGCTATGTGTGTATTCATTAACACAGAAAACAAAGAGCACATCCACAGACAGTCAGACAGAAATAGATATGCACACACACTCAACTAACCGGGTTCAGCGTCAGACATCTAATACAACAATTACAAATTTCACACAAGCCACAACCCAAATCAAAGTCCTAATTACCCTTTCTAAAGCTTAGCCAAGGGTTGAAACACACAGACACATCATCAGATAAAAAACACACATAGAACCAAAACAAATGCCCTAAGACCACACGTCCGTGTACCCTGGCCGTGTGGAAAAGCCTAGACCTTGTGAGAGGTCAAAAGTCCGTGTAAAAAGGGGCACATGGCCATCTGACTATGGCACACGCCCGTGTGGACTAAGGACATGGCCGTGGGAACAGACTGTGTAACTCTCTGTCCATTTGCACTATATTTGAGTATAGGGCTGACAGGGCCATGTAAGGGTCTCACACACCTATGTGCCCACCAGATACGACCGTGTGTCCGAAACACACGTCCGTGTGGGATCCTTAAATCCCCAAATTAGCCACATGACCGTGTGGCTAAGCCGTGTGGCACCAAAGCACTCAATCCCTAATTCCCAATCACACATGCCCATGTGCCCGAGGGACACGGTCGTGTGAAAATTGACAAAATCCCTAAATCAGCCACACGATCGTGTGGTCTGGCCGTGTGATGCCCAAAATAGCTCGAAAACCCTAATTCCTAATTCCACACGACTGTGTGATCTGATACACACCCATGTGGCCACGAAAACACCCACAAACAGCCTAAAAATCAAAATTTTTGAAGACACCAAGATTTGTTATATTCTATCAAAAACAAATTTACACATCACAATTACAATAGAAAGTTTCGAAACCCACACTTGTTTTGTGATCGAATATGCCTAGAACCCAACTTGAGGATAAAGAAAAACGAAGCTCTTCCAAAACCACCACACAACCTTTTCCAAAAAGAGAAGAAATAGAAGAAAAGAAAATCGAGAGAGGGAGAGGAGTGGGAGAATATGCTAAAATAAAACAGAAATAAAAATAAAAATATTTCTCCCCAAAACGCACAGACAAGTACTCAAACCAGGGACCCCGAGATAAACTATCACGCACTCAACCACCAGACCAACAGACCCATTCTGACACTTGAACGCGCCACTAAACACAATAACGCGACCTTCTCTCTGACCCTAACCACAAAACCCAAAAACTTCTAACCCCAAAATCTGAAGTGTTACATTACCTTACTCATTTAATAGTTAATTTCAAATAGCTATTCAAAATATTATCCCTATCATGACATAGTTCAAAAAATTCTGGGTCAATAAATAATGAACATACAAGTATTCAGAGTTCGCATTTCATCCACATTAACAATACAATTTCACATTGTATATCCTTTGATTTTTCGATAGAAATTTGTAAAAGAACTCATTACACGAGTGCGAGTAACATATGATGCTCATCTAAGTTAGTCACATACAAAAATATGTGTCAGGTTACCCGTCCAGGCTAAACCAATGACAACATAGAAAAATAGCCTGGTCAGAGCTATAAATACATGTAAGGTTATCAGTTTAGACTAAACCTTTAAATTAACAATAGATTACCAATCTAGGCTAAATCTGTGTCACATGTATCCGAGTCCACAAAAATTGTTAGAGCTCAGTCTAGTCAGGAATCAATCTAAAACCTTGTATATGATACTTTTACTAAGTTAATCGATATTATCTCAGAATTCAATTCATTACAACATAGTCCGATTCAAATTTTAGCAATTTATATATGTATGTAATTAACAAAAATTAATAAAAAATTTATAATCATAGAAGTAGTATGAACTTACCTAAAAAAATCATAGCAATTTAGCTATCAAGGACCATTCGGCAATTTTCCCTTTTTCGCCTATGTCAACAAATTGATCTATATAATAGTTAAGATTCAAAATATCAATACCAATCTTATAATAACACTCAATTTCATGCTTACAATCTTTTAATTTCATTTTACCTAATTTCCCTAAACTTTTACATTTTATTCAATTTAATCCCTTAAATCAAACTTATCATAACTTGCCAATTTGGATTTCAAACTTTAACCAACTTCAAATAAATTCTATTCCAGCTACCTATTATCAAAATTTTCAGAAATTACATATCAATTTCAAGATATTAACAATTTAGTCCTTATGTTCAAAATTAACAAAAATCACTTTATAAATTAGTCCTTAAACATTTCATAGCTTCCAAATCTACCATTTTCTATAAAAAAAATTTAAGATTCATTAATGACAAGTTTTAAAATCTTTAACAGTTTTGAAATCAGAGATACGGGTTAGTTGGACCTAGTTGCAACGATCTCAAAAATATAAAAAAAGGGGATTAATTTGCTTACCAAACAAGAGGGATGAAGGTTACTTGAAGCTCTTCAATGGCTTCTCAAGTTTTCTTTCCTTCCAAAAGGTGGAGAATTAGCAAATGGACGATGACAACTTTACTTTTATGTTTTTTTTAATGTATACTTTTATGTTTTATCCCTTTATTTAATATAATTATTTAAATTTTAAATTTTATTTCTTTAACTTAATCCATCAAACCGGTCACTCATAATAAAAATGGTCTTATTGCCATTTGGAACCTCAAGCTAATAATATTTAACCCTTTTATCAAATAAAAATCAATAGCGATAAAGTTTTACAGTTTTTATGATTTTATCCTTTTTACTAAATTAACTATCTAATCGTGAAAAGTTATGGACCAAGATTCAATATACCCATATATTAACTCTATAAATATTTCAGTTTACAGGAATGAGGCCCAAAAATCTCATTTTCCAAAACCACTTGACTTTCGGGACAATCCACTTGTACTTAACTAATTATCCAATTAAATAAAAATTATCAGATAAAATTCACTATATCATAATAATTGACTCGTAAATATTATCTTCACTCATCACAATTGTGGTCCCGAAATCATTGTTTCCGATACCACTGAAAAATAGTTTGTTATATAGTTCAAATCAAGATGCACAACGGGATCATTATGACACTATTAGATGTCAAGCATGTGCCTGGTTTAAAGAAAAATCTCACCTCCTTAGGAAATTTAGACTCTAAGGGTTGTAGGATCGAATATTGAGTTAAGCAGAATTAAGGTATCTCATAGAGCTCTCGCTCTGATAAGAGGTCGAAAGACCGAGAATCTTTATGTTCTACAGAATTCAACAGTGACTAGTGAAGCAGCAGTTTCCTTGTCTGTTAAGGAGTCAAAATTGACTCATTCGAGGCATAGGCAACTTGGTTATATAAGCGAAAAATGTATGACTATTTTGAATAAAAAAGGTTCTCTCCCGGGTGCATGAGTTGGAAAGACAGTGCACTGCATTTATGGGAAGTAGACATGAGTCAAATTTGATTTGGCAGTTCAAAAAACTAAAAGTCTTCCAGCTTTAAAGCCCAAGCATTGCTTGGACTTGGTTAATATCCTACAAAGATCAAGCTAGACTCGTGATGGGCATTGGCAAAGAAGGTGTGTTAAATATGAGTCAATGTGGAGATTTATGGGGTGTGCCTCGTATTTATCAGACTTTTTGCAAGAATTTAGAAAGAAAATTGATGAGCAACAGAAGAAAGGTGAAAACAGGCCCGACATCACAATAATGAGTATCAAGATGTCAAGACTACGCAATGAACAACATCACGATGAGGAGCATCAGGACGTCGAGACGACGCGACGGACGACGTCACGACGTGGGAACGTGTTCCCACATAAATCGACTCTTTTTTCCTAGTTAAACTCTACTATTGTAATACCCCAAAAATTTGATCATTTATTTGATAAATTCTATCGATGATTAAGTCTTTATATCTATGGTTAAGTGCTCTGTTTATGTGTTTGAGATCGAGGGTTCAAGTTTCCTTTTTGAAATATTTCTATTTATTTTGGTTTAACTCTTACCCTTGAACTCTCGACTTAAATTTATTTCTACGTTAATCTATGTTAAGAGTAAGTCTGTTGTTTCAATGGTTAAGCCTCCGTAAACTTTCTGGTCTTGTGTTCAAGTCTCTACATATACGTCAAGGAAATATTTTTGCCAGTTAGTAAATAAAATTAGTTGTTTTTATTTTAATAATTATTTTCTTAAAACTTATTTATTTTTTAAAATTTTTATCTTTCTTTTTATCCTCTTCTTCCTTTACCATTCTTTTCTTCTCCCTTCTTACTTTCTTTTCTTTTTTTTCCCTTTCTTGATTGATTGCTACCATAAGTTTACTACCTGGTTTAATTGGGCATTCTCCGTGGGTTGTAGCATCGATTTCAAGAACATTGCTTAAGTTTTGTCATTATTTTCTATCTATTTTCTTGCTAAATCTCGTCTATTTCATCAAGGTTAGATATTACTGTCAATCTTTATAAAACCTCATTAATGGTTCAAATGGGTCTTCTTTTTTGGCAAGGATTTCGAGGATAATGTTTGTCTAGGGGATTAGGTCCGAATTGTTGTTGCTCGTTTGTCGGTAAGTGAAAGTTTCTACTTTAGTTAGTTACGTCAAATTTTTCGACGTACGTTAGTTTTGAAGGTTAAATTTAGCATTTTATGTTTTGTTTAGCTATTAATTGGTTAATTAATTATCATTTTAGGGTCCAGATTCTTGTGCGTTGCTTCTACATCGAAATTGCATCAGGTGTGTACCAAAAATCAGACTTTCTACAACTTCTGAACACTGGAAAACATGGCTGTCGATGCCATATGGCCATGTGCCAGGCCGTGGGACTCACTATTTGTGATTTAAGGTCCCATAGGCCATGGACATGGGCGTGTGTCTAGGCCTTGTAAGGGTTATTTTAGATTAAGGTCGTATGGGCATGTTTGATCGTGTGTCAGACCGTATAACTCACTATTTTGAGCCACATGGCTGTGTGACAGGCCGTGTATGGCAATAGGAGGGCCACACGGATGTGTGCTAGGCTGTGTGGACCATACAGGCGTGTTGGCCAAAATATTAAAATTCTCCCTAGGGCTATAAGTGTCGTTCAAAATGAATGTAAGCCTTTCGTAGGGTTTGTATGCTTCGAATTAGACTATATAATTGATATCCAATAATCTGAGGTGGAATAATCGGTTATCTATACATATAATTGATGCAATAACTGTTAAATGATAATGATCTGCAATATCTGACTGTAACTTATATATGAATAATTGTATGTGCATAATTGGTATTTGATATCTATAACCGTATCTGCATTAGGTGGGAATGAGATAAAGAAGGAAGTGTTAGTAGTTTAATGATCTACCGAATTGAGTGGATAAACCAAAAATCAGTATCTGGTTCTGGTGATTTATCACAAACTGATTTGACAACGAGTCTGTGATCATTCTGAAATGTGTCATTCCGACACTAATTGATGTGTAGGGCTAGATGAGTTCTTGATACCCTATATGGTGTGTTGGGATGGTCGAAGATGGTGTGTAGCAATGGGGGTAAGAAACTGCATCTAATTCTAATATGTTCTGTATCTGTATCAAATCTGTTCTACATCTGTATCTGATTTGTTATACATCTTAGCTGAACTGTTACGGTATTACTGAGTATCATATGTTTTTGATTCTGTCTCTGAATTTGGGTAATTACTATCATACCTATATTGTTGTTTTGCTTATATGTCGATTACACATGTTGAGATATGAACTCATTTTATTTGTGAACTGCATTGTAGGTAACCCAAAGTGTTAAGAGGCTCGACGTGTCGAGAGCTCTATCATCTATCTTTATTGGACATTTTACTGTGTGTTTAAGTTTGAATTAA
Organism: Gossypium longicalyx; assembly: GCA_025698465.1. Lineage (NCBI taxonomy): Eukaryota > Viridiplantae > Streptophyta > Magnoliopsida > Malvales > Malvaceae > Gossypium > Gossypium longicalyx. The sequence continues at coordinate 22,582,369 of CM047007.1, forward strand.
CATTTTTTTTTATTTCGGATTTCAGTTTGTAAACTCAAATTTCCATGATGGTTTGACTGGTTTGATGTTCCTAAATGACGAAATTTAAATTTCTTCAAGGTTTTCTTAAATGTTTTAATGTATCCTCCAGACTTGGTCTTAACGTCCAAGTTGGGTATGGGGGTGTTACAACTATCTTTTCCCAGTTGAACTCTAATTAATCTAGGAATATTTTAGTCATATTAGGAATTTAATATTAGTCTATTTAGAGGGTCTTTGTAACCCTGTTCTAAAGAGTTAATAGAACATCTCTTATGTGAGATTTGATGAAGAATTTTGGTGAGTGTTTTTGAGAGAGCATTGTATTCAAGTTTTGGGTTTTGCTCTTTTAGGTTAGTTTGTCGCATTAGTGAAGTTTTCTTTGCCCGTGGTTTTTATCCTCCTCGGAAGAGTTTTCCACATAAAATTTGTGTTTGATATTCTCTATTTTTTTATTCCATTGTTTATATAGGTCGATCCCCAACACATTCGATCGAATAGAGTAAAAAGATTTTGAGTTAATCGAGTTGACAAGTCTTATTTTATCATCCTAATTCGATTTGAATTTTTTTCAAATCGAGTTGAGTGAAATGAAATTTGAGTTGAGTCAAATCATTCGGGTTAAATTAAAAAATTAAACATGTCAAATTAAAATCTTGCTACAGTATAACTAATTCCATGTTAGAGCACATAAATTTGAAACCATATATATTTGAAAACTTTTTCAAAGTAAAATAATAAAAAGTAAAATACTTTAGTATGATAAACTTGAATCATTAATTAGCTTATTTAGGTCCCCAAAAGTATTGTTTTAGAAATTTTTTAAATATTCTTTAAAACATTTTTAAATTTTTTTTAATTTTTAAAAAATATAAATATTAGAATTTTTATAAATATTTTGAATTTTAAAATTTATTTTGAATTTATTTTATAATTTTTGTTTAGAGAGTCAAATTTGCTCATTTTCAAAATTGATATGGACCAAAAGGGTATTTACACAATCTGTTATTCGAATAATTCGAGTTGTAAAATTCAACTTGACTTGAACTTAAAACTCGAATTACTTTTTTAAGTTGACTTGAATAAATCAAACAACTAAATTCTATTAACTCAAAATTCGATTTTTTTATTTTTTAATTGAGTTTTGCTCACCTTTAATTTTTAATTGATTTGATTATTATTAAGTTATTTAGTATTTTATTATTCCATTTATGAAGGGAATAAAAGTATTTTAATAGATTTTAAGTAAAAATAATATAAAAATAATATTGTAAATATTGATTGTCCTTTAATAATCACTAACCTTTCAAATTTTCATATATAAAATCTTAATTATTGTATCTTTTATTTACTATTATAAATATTGGATCATGATCTTTGGCAAGATTTTCATATAATATTCAACATTTATTAATTCACCTACATGTTTATAATTGTAATACGTGTAGGAATAATTAAACATATTATCTTTTGAATTTTTTAAAGGGAGAGTGTTTGATACGTTGGTAACGTATTTTTTTATTCCATAAGAAATTTTTAAAAAATTGAAATATGTAAATAATATACATACTGAAAACCTAGCCAAGAGTGCTTTGCTTAGCATCTTAGCAAAAACAATTTCTTCTGTAGCTTAGGATGAAGGAAAGTGGTGGCGACGACGGTTTTGGAGGAGATGAGGTCTCCTTTCTGGCAGAGGAACTCATTCAGTTATCGGTTAAAAGTTCGATGGTAGTACCAAGTGAAAAGCCAACCTTACTCTGCACTATATGAACAAAGAAATCTTATAATCCAGATAGTTTTAGGGCACAGATGAAGAGTATATGGAAAACTATTCTTGATCGTGTTTGAAAGTGAAGAAGATTTGGAGACAGTTATGGAGAGGCAACCATGGTTGTTTCAGAAAATTTTAGTGCTCTTTGATCGGTTGACTAAAATGATGAAAAGAAGACAAATATGGCTTAATTCATACCCGTTTTGGATTAAGATCGGACCATGTTTACCAGAATTTGATAAAAAAAAAAATTTAATGCATGCTATTGGGGTTACTTTTGGAGGCGTTCTCAGATCTGAAATTAATGGCGAATTTTGCTAGCTTAGAATTCAATTAGATGTGCAAAAACCCTTGCGTAGGGTTATTTTCTTCTCAATAGAAAATAAAAGTAAGTTCTGGATCCTTTTTAAATATGAAAAATTTCTAACATTCTGCTTTGGCTGTGGGAAGATGGGGCACTGTCTCAAAGAGTTCCTCGAGTTAACACTTGTAGAAAAAAATAAAATCAGAGATGATCCTCCTTATTCTTTAGCATTAAAAGCAGAATTAAATTTAATTGGAAGGGATAGTTTAAAGTTTAATGCCTTTTCAAAGAAGATGCAGCCTTAATGTTCATATACAGGTGATATAGAGAAGATTCCTGAGGTGAATTTACAATAGGAGGATAAAAGTGATATGATCTAAAGAATCCAAGATAGTTTTCAATCTATAGAAACAGAGAAAGCAATGAAGATACAGGAGGAAGAGATAGTTATGAAAGAAATAGCGAATGGGAAAAATAATAATTATGCAGGAATTTTAAAACCAGCCAATCGAGTTGGAAAAGAATTGAGGTAGTAAGAGCAATGGATTTTATAATGGACGGAGTATTTTGAGAAAGAGAAAATAAGAAGATATAGAAATTGAAGATGACGGTACAGGAAAAACCTGTGAAGATAAAGCAAAAAGAATGAAGTACGACGGTAAAGATTTTCATATCGAAAGAGGTAAAATTTTGTCAACTGAAAATCTTAAACAAGGTTATGTTCCTAACCAAAAGAGATCGGCGGCTGCCAAAAGGCAAACCGACCGGCCACAATGAAAACCATTTGTTGGAATGTCCGTGGATTTGGGAGTCCACGGGAAGTGCGAAGGCTTTGGTATTTGCTGAAGCAACATAAGCCTCAAATAGTCTTCCTTATGGAGACCAAAATAGATGAAAAGCGTATGGAAAAAATTAAGAGGAGATGTGGTTTTGAGAATGGGATTGATGTAGGAGTAGAAGGTTCTAGAGGTGGAATTTGTATGGCATGGAAAGCAGAAATCACGGTTGGGCTAAAAATATTCTCAAAAAGTCATATTGATATGATGGTAAAGGAGGATAATATCAATGAAGAGTAGATATTTACAGGGTTTTATGGCTCACCTTATGTTAACAACAAGAATGTGTCGTGGAATTAGTTAAGTTGGGTCAAGATCAAAACCATCCATGGCTGGTATGTGGTGATTTTAATGAAATAATGTATTCTTTTGAAAAAAAACAGAGGTCAACCAAGGGAGGAACAAAGAATGGAAGCTTTTTGCAAGGTTTTAGAAGAATGTCAATTAATGGATATGGGTTATACGGGGTTTGGTTTACATGGGAGAGAGGGAATCTACTAGAATATCAAAGAGCAATTGGATAAGGGCGTGGCGAATGAAAAGTGGATGCATCTTTTTCCAAAAGGAATTATTCACCATTTAAGACACTCGATTTCGGATCACTGCCCCCTACTTGTTAATGCTAATAATGCAAAGAGTAATAAGGGGATTCCAAGATTCAAATTTGAGGCATGGTGGACCATGGAGGAATCTATCGAACAAGAAATTAAAAATCGTGGGAGTCATCAAATGGATCTATAGTTGAAAAACTTGAAAGGCTGCAAGTCAGATTGATAAGGTTGGCAAGCTCAGTAAAGAAGGGTCGTGATAAGTTAAGGAATAAGCTCACAAAGGAACTTGAAGATCTAATGGCAAGCGATAAGGATGATGACATAATGGCAAACCTGATTGACACTAGAATTCGACTTAATATAGATATTGATAAAGATGAAATGTACTAGGAACAAAGGGCATGATCCAATTGGCTTCAATTAGGGGATAAAAATTCTGCCTTTTTTTCACAAATATGCCTTAGCTCATAGACGAATTAATACTATTATTAGGCTGGGATCTGATGAAGAGAGGGAAATTTTTTATGAATCAGCGATTAGTGAGGCCGCTTCAAATTACTTCCAGAATTTATTTTCGTCAATGGGAGTTGGGAATTTATCCCACCTTTTAACGGGCATTGATACTAATATCTCATTTGATATCAATATAGATTTGCTAGTACCATTTACAGTAGAAGAGGTATTTTCAGCTTCGAAAGGAATGGGGCAACTAAAACACTTGGCTGTGATGGCTTTCCAACTTTATTTTTTTAGAGATTCTGGCACATTGTAGGTAAAGATGTTAAAAATTTTTGCTTGGGAATTCTGAATGATGGGAAGGATTTAGGCTCTCTAAACCTTACGGATATTATGCTTATTCCAAAAATCCCAAACCCTACAAGTCTTGTTAATTTCAGACCTATTAGCTTATGCATAGTTTTATACAAAATTGTGGCAAAAACAATTGCAAATCGTCTTTAGGAAGTCATTGAAAGATATATTGACAGTGCTCAAAGTGCTTTTGTTCCTGGAAGGTTAATTACTGACAATGTGTTATAGCCTACGAACTCTTACATACGTTACGTCTAAAATGGACTGGGAAAAACGGGCTTATGGCAGTAAAACTAGACATGAGCAAAGTCTATGATAGAGTTGAGTGGACCTTTCTAAAGGAAGTTATGCTTCAAATGGGATTTGCAAAGGAATGGGTGACATTAATTATGAAATGTATCTCTAAAGTCTCTTATACAGTGAACGTTAATGAGAATAGGAAATGTTTTTAAACCCACTAGACGGCTTCGTCAGGGTGATCCGCTTAGCCTTTTTCTTTTTCTGATATACATTGAAGGACTTTCGTCTTTAATAAGAATGACAATAAGTGAGGGATTGATGAAGGGAGTGAGGGCTAGTAGAAGAGGACCAGAAATATCGCACCTATTGTTTGCAGATGATTGTATATTCTGTTTGGTGAAGCAACAAATAGAGGGGCAAGAATTTTAAAAGAAATTTTGAAGGAATGTGAATAGTGCTCAGGTCAATGCATGAATTTTAGCAAATCGACGATTTTTTATAGTTCAAATACAACAGAAAGGGACAAAGAAGAGATCTCGAGTTTACTAGGTGTGAGATGCTCCACAAATTTAGAAAAATATCTATTACTCCCTAATATGGTAGGCAGACAAAAGAAGGAAGCTTTCCAGAATCTCAAAGATAAAGTTAATTCGAGAATTGAAAGCTGGAGGACAAGGCTATTGTCACAAGGGGGAAAGGAGGTCTTTATAAAGTCTGTGCTTCAAGCAATACCAACTTATACTATGTCATGTTTTCTCTTACCAAAATCATTATATGGGGAGTTAAAAAATATTTTCGCTAAATTTTGGTTGCAAAAAGGATAGGGAAGAAAAAGGATACACTGGTGTCAATAGAAATTTATGTACCGATCAAAAGAGAAGGGGGAATGGGCTTTAGAAATCTGTCGCAATTCAATATTTCACTACTAGCTAAGCAAGGGTGGAGGATTATTAATAATCAGGATTCTTTGGTTATGCGAGTTTTTTAAGCAAAATATTTTTCGAATGATAATTTTTTAAATTCTCAAGTGTGAAAAACCAGCTCTTATATATTGAAAAGCATCTGGGCAGTGAAAGGTATTTTGGAAAAAGGTACATGCTGGAGGGTTGTTAATTTTAGATGTTGTTATATATTTCTATCCATGATGATGCTTGGATTCCAGATGTTGTTAATTTTAGATTATCTTTAGTTGTTAATACTATGTGAGATGCCAAGGTCAGTGAGTTGATCGATAGTAATGAGAGAATATGGAAAAGAGAACTTATTAACAATACCTTTTTAGAGGAAGATGCTGGAAAAATCCTCCGGATACCTTTAGCACGCACACCTCACGACGATCTTCTTGTCTAGGGAGGCAAATATTCAAGTGAGTTTTCGGTCCACAGCGCCTATAAACTATTACAAACTTTTGATGAAATTCCTAGAGCTTATGCTTTACAAAACGACTACAGGAATTTTTACAAAAAACTCTGGCTCCTAAATATACCATCTAAAATAAAGGTTATAATATGGAGAATTTCATGGAACTATTTGCCTACAAGGGTTAATATGCAGCACCGAAAGCTTGCCAGTAACACAAGATGCCCTCGATGTGGATAAAGTACTGAAACAATCGACCATATTTTTCACGAATGTCCTGTCATAGTGGAAGTGTGGACACTTTTAAAAATTCAGAATATTCTTATGGATCCTAACATGGATTTTATCCGGTGGATTACCTGGATCTTTGATCGGTTTACTCCAAGCCAAAACCGCCTCTTTTGTTGTGGTCTTTGGGCTATATGGGGAGAGAGAAACAAAAGAATGCATGAGCAGAAAAATAGTACAGGTCAGGAAATAGAAAATTTCATCAACAACTATATTGCTGAACTTAATGGTTTAGAAAAGAGAAATCCAGTAAGGGGGAAGGAGATAAGAAGATGGAGTTACCCACCTAGTGAGTTCGTAAAAATTAATTTTGACAGTGCGTATGATGGGACTCACCACCAATCAACTTCAGGTATAGTTATCAGAAATAAAGAAGGGGTAGTCTTACTTTCTTGTTTTGAGTTCCATCACGGGGTAACTTCCACCTTTGCAGCTGAAGCAATCGAGTGTTGAAAAGCAGTCCAAATAGGATTTGAACAGGAATGGCTGAAGATCATAATCGAAGGAGACTCTCTCACAATAATCAAGAAATGTACAAACAAGAGTCAAGATCGATCACATATTGGATCATATATATATATGATATTCAACAGAAACTAAACAGATCTAGAAGTTTCATGTTCAAACAAACACCAAGATCTGCAAACGTTCTTGCGCATATTTTGGCAACAGAAACTCTAAAAAGAAAGGAAGAGATGTACCTGGTTATGAGTGTCCCGGGGTATGTTGAAACTCAATGAAGGATCGAAAGGAGACGTGAACCAGATTGAGAAAGGAATGGGGAAGAAGAGAACTGAGAGGAAAGTATAAGAAAAGAAGATGAACCGGTTTTTGAAAGAACAACATTCCCAATAAACTGAACCGTCAAAAGAAAAGAAGAAATGATATTCAAATGACAAGACAGGTTTCAATACTTTCTGACCGGGCATTAATTAGGCGCATTTATTTTCAATTCTAGACTATTCGGTAAAAATATCTAGATAGTTTTTCTACTTAGTTTTTGGGCCACTTTAGCTTTGGGTCGTTTTTTTTTTTTTGGCTTTCTGATTCCTTTTGGGTTTTACTATGTAATTTTTATTTCTTTTTGAATACAAAGCCTAGTTTGAAATTTCTCAAAAAAAAATTTAAAATATGTTCTTCTAAATATATATATTTTTTAATATTTTACTATACCCCTATAGGATACTTGTTAATCCCTTGACAATACTTGTGAAGTCTAAAAACTCCACTAGCAGTGTACTAAATAATTTTCCTTTTTTTGAATTTTATAATTTATTTTTTTCATACCATGTGTATTATCTATAAAAATTGTTAATAATTCAACTAATGCTAAGAATAGAAGCTAAACAACGAAATTGGTGCTTGATATGGTAAGCACTCCTCCAAGCACTAAATGACAAACAATAATTATATAAGACACAAGAAAATGATTACACAATTCAGTTTCCTTATGTCTAAGGATCCTAGCTCAGCAAGAAATATAAACTCTCTTCAACAATTACACAAAGTAAACAAACTCAATCACACATCGTGATAATTGCCCTCACCCTTGTACTTTGGAGACTTCATACTCTTACCACTAAATTTACCCCTTGTAAATTAAACAAGTAAAACCACGACACATAGGTTTTACTATCAATATGCACTCATACAATATGATTCTTCACTTAGAATAGATTAAGTGCTCAATTCTCTCCATACATAAATCTATACAAGTCTGTCAATTATATAGAGTGTAACACCCCTAAACCATATCTGTCGCGGAAATAGTATTTCGAAGCATTACCGAAGTTTATCGATCAAACAGACAGAATTCTCAAACATTTCATATCATCAAAACAAGTCATCAAAGCATCATTTTAATCCAAATTATAAACATACCAAATCCAAATCAATTTGCCTAGTCCATGAGCATTTAAACATAGAATTAAATTCACATGCACCTATCTAGATTTAGTTCAATTTACCACACCATAATATGGCTTAAAAAAACACATATTTAAATGTATAAAACCAAACAATATTAAACTTATAATCTCATTTACATTCAATTCACAAAATAACTATTATTTAAACACCTTAGGTACATGCCGACACAAAAGAGTAATCATCACCACGTTTGAGTTTGGGAGCGTTGTTAGATGTTGAATCGGCAATCAAAATTAACGTACCTAATCTGCGTACAGAAAACAAAACCGTACGCTGAGTAAAACTCAGTGGTATTTCTATAATTCGAATATTTAAAGACAAAATAATATAATATGTGTATTTTAATTATAAGCACATTTGAATATTTAAGACCACATTTATTCATACAATGGTATTAGCCATTTAATATTTAATTCATAAATACATTATTTCATACCATTCTCAAATCTCATCACTTGCTATATAATAGTTTTTCACAATTTAATAAATATATATATCATTTAAACAATAATATTATTAATTCCATATCCAATTCATGAATACATAATTCATGTGTCTCATTTTCATGTTTCAATTCACTACCCCATTTTCATTCATATACATTATCATCAAATATCAATCATAATACTATTTTATTTAATTACCTCTATTAACACGACTCGGACTCGAATAGGTACACGAATCTAACCAACACACCAATTTGACACCTAGTGCCTCATCAGATAAATTCGAAGTAATAACTAAACCTAGAGCTATATAAATTTGAGACCCAGTGTCTCATCAGTTAAATCGAAGTAAATTGACACCCAGTGCCTCATCGACTCGAAGTCGAAGAAGTTCTTGAACTCTTCCAATCCTATGGCATGCCATCTATATCCGACTCAGCCCGATATAGTTAATAAGGTTTAGTTTTACTTTTCAAATACAACCAATATTCAATTATCATATATGCACATATATATTCATTTCAATTCAAATAATCAATATATTCATAATATATATATATATATATATCAATTCAATCCATCCAATCAACTTTTAATTCAATTCAATGTCAAAGTGCCAAATACTCACCTCAACATTTACCATATGCATTAAATAAAAAATACAACAATTAATAACTAGTTTCAGATTATAGAAATACAAACCAGGAATTCCGAGCTATTTCACGTCAACTTTATCTTTCCCCTTTTTAGTTGAGGATTCCAATACGACGTTAGCTACGGAATTAAAACAATTAAAATTCATCAATACAACACAATTCAATTTCATATTGAATATTTCAATTTTTATTCAATATTTGCCTAAATTCCAATTTAGTCCCTAAACCGAGAGTAATTTTTATTCTTCACAATTAATTCTATATTTTCATACAATTTCCAATTTAAACTAAATTTAACTCCCTATTTTTACTTAAATCCCTAAATTTAAAATTTTTAAAATTTCGTCCCTATTACTCAAAATTTACAATTTATTCTACAATTTAATCCTTTTTCATTTCTAACTTAAAAATTTATCAATTTAATCCCTAATACTAAAATTATTCAACATTAACAATGCTTAAAAAACTTAATATTTGCTAAAATTTCGACATGGGTCCGGTAGTACTTAACACTGGGATTCCAAAAACATAAAAATTACACGAAAAAGGGACTAAAGTGACTAACCAATTAAACTTGGAAACTTTGAAACCCCTAAGCCTTGTGTTTCTTCTTTGTTTCCCTTTTTCTTTTTCTTTCTTTCTTTATATTTCGTTTGACTTCTTTCTTTCTTTTTTAATTACTTGTTTTATTATAATTTTGTAATATATATATATATATACTTAATACTTAATATTTTATATTATAATATTTTTATTAAATTTACAAATATCTTACCTAATGCCGCCTCATTAAAGAACAATGGTATAATTGCTTCTTTAGTCCCTTTAATTATTTTTAATCTATAATTCAACTTTCACCTTATATGCAATTTAGTCCTTATACCTAATTGTTCTTAATTCATGCAAATTCACTTAACCAAAACCTAATTAAATACACAACTAACTTTGTAAATATTTACGAGTTTGATTTACAAAAATAGAGTCTCGAAAATGCACTTTTCAACACCCTTGACTATTGGTTCGTTACAATTCTCCCCCTAATTAAATTTCTTCCCTGAAATTTACCTGAAAAGAGGTGGGGGTACTAAGATCTCATAGTCTCTTCCAATTCCCAAGTCGTTTCTTCAACACTATGACTACGCCACAACACTTTCACTAATGGAACTCACTTATTATTCAATTCTTTCACCTCACGTGCCAAAATCTCAACCGGTTCTTCTTTGTATGACAAATCAGGTTGAATTTCAATATCTTCTGTCGAAATAACAAGAGATGGATCCGACCGATATCTTCTAAGCATTGAAACATAAGAAACATCATGAATTTTCTGTAGTTCCGCAGGCAAAGCTAAACGATACGCAACGGGTCCCACTCTTTCCGTGATCTCATACAGTCCAATAAAATGAGGACTCAGTTTCCCTTTTCGACCAAATGTCAAAATTTTCTTCCAAGGCGAAACTTTAAGAAATACTTTATCACCAACAGAATATTCAATATCTCGACGTTTCAAATCTGCATATGATTTCTGTCTATCAAAAGCTGTCTTCAATCTATCTGGAATTTTCTTAACAATGTCTTCCGTTTCTTGAATTAATTCTGGCCCGATCATTCTTCTTTTACTCAATTCCATCCAAAAAATAGGTGATCAACACTTATGACCATATCAGGCTCCATATAGAGCCATTTGAATACTCGATTGAAAACTATTGTTGTATACAAATTCGGCCAAAGGTAAGTAACGCTCCCAACCTAATTCAAAATCAATAACACAAGTACGAAGCATGTCTTCCAAAATTTGAATAACTCGCTCAGATTGTCCGTTAGTCTCGATCAAAAATTATCAACATAGGGACACCATGCAATCTTACTATTTCTTGAATATAAACTTCTACAAGTTTTTAAAGTGATCAATATGTCCTGACTACAATGAAATGTGCCGATTTCGTAAGTCGATCAACAATCACCCATACAACATTTTTCTTACTTGCCGATAAAGGTAACCCCGTTACAAAATCCATTGTGATATAATTCTATTTCCATCCAGGAATAGAAATAGGCTAAAATAATCCGGTTGAAACTCGATATTCTGCCTTAACTCGCTGACTAGTTAAACATTTAGCCACATACTCGACCACATCTCTTTTCATTCCTAGCCAACAATAAGATTCTCGCAGATTGCGATACATTTTCGTTCCTCCAGGATGCAAAGCGAAAGGATTATCATGAGCTTCGCAAATTATCAACTCTTTTAATTCAGAAACATCCAGAATGCAAATTCAGTTATGAAATCTCAAGCGCAACCACAATCATCAATGCTGAAATTTTCTAATATACCATTCTGAATCATTTCTCTTTTCTTTGCCAACTTTTCATCTTCTAACGGCTTTGACTTGATCCAATCAAACATCACCGGTTTGATTTTTAGTTCAGCCAATAGGCTTCCATCGTCATTGATACTAAGCTGAGCAAACATTGCTCGCAATTCAATTGCTGCTTTCCTACTCAACGCATCAGCTACAACATTAGCCTTACTAGGGTGATAATCAAAAACACAATCAAAATCTTTCAGAAACTTTACCCAACGACACTATCTCAAATTCAACTCCTTTTGAGATAGAAGGTACTTGAGACTCTTATGATCGGTATAAATATAACATTTTTCACCATATAGATAGTGTCCCCAAATCTTTAGAGCAAAAACCACAGTAGCTAGCTCTAAATCATGAGTCGGATAATTGCGTTTATGCAGTTTTAGCTGACGAGATGCATAAGCAATCACTTTCCCATCTTGCATCAAAACAAAACTAAGACCGCCCAAGGAAGCGTCACTATAAATGAAAAATCCTTTCTCAATTTTGGTAAAGTCAAAATCGGCGCTTCAGTCAACATCTGCTTCAATTTCTTAAAACTTTCTTGACACTGATTGTCCCAAAAGAATTGAACATTCTTATGCAACAACTTCGCCATTGGCAAGGCTATCTTCGAAAATCAATTTACAAATCTTCAGTAATAACCAGCTAATCCAAGAAAACTATGAACCTCTGACACATTCCTCGGTGCTTTCCACTGAACAATTGCCTTTATCTTTTTCGAATCAACTCTAATTCCATATGCTGAGATAACATGACCCAAAATACAACCTCTGATAACCAGAATTCACACTTACTAAGCTTTCCGTATAACTGTTTCTCTCGTAACACTTGCAAAACAATTCTGAGGTATTGTTCATGCTCGGATTCGGATTTCGAATAGACCAAAATATCATCAATAAAAACTACCACAAAATGATCCAAATAGGTTGGAAAATACGATTCATGATATCCATAAATGCTGCCGGAGCATTCGTCAATCCAAAAGGCATCACTAAAAACTCATAATGACCATATCGTGTACGAAATGTTGTCTTCGGTACATCACTTTCTTTCACTTTCAACTGATAGTATCCTGATCTCAAACCGATCTTTGAAAAGATAGAAGCACATTTTAGTTGATCAAATAAGTCATCAATACGGGATAGAGGATATCAATTCTTAATCATCAACTTAATCAATTGCCTACAGTAAACACAAAGCCGTATCGAACCATCTTTCTTTTTAACAAAAAGTACTAAAGCTCCCCAAGGTGATATTGTAACACCCTTAACCCTTATTTGTCACCGGAACAGGGTTACAGAGTGTTACCAGAATTTTTAGATCAATTACGAACATTTCATACTATTTAACATACATATCAGAAACTAATCATAAATCACTCATATTGTCTCTTATATGAGCCCTCGAGACCCAAAATACACTTTAAAAACAAATCGGGACTAAATCAGAAACTCAAAGAATTTTTCACAAAATTTCAAAATTTCTACTATGTGCAGGGGACACATGCCCGTGTCTCAGCCCGTGTAACTCTCTGACTTGGGTCACACGGCCAAGTCACATGCCCATGTACTAGGCCTTGTGAGCATACTGACTTGTAAAATTAAGGTGCAGGGGTCACACGGCCAAGCCACACAACCATATGCTAGGCCATGTGAAAATACCTAAGCATTCTATTTCTCAATTTTTAATGATACAAGGGACACATGACCAGACTACACGCCCATGTGCTAGACCGTGTGTCACACTCCGCTGAGACACATGCTCGTGTCTCTGCCCGTGTGGACGAAAATAGGCCATTTTAAGGCCACATTTCTCACCCATTTTTTATTTCAACTTAAGCACTTCAAATTTCATACTCATAAGCCATAACAAGACCTTCAATACAACCAATTCTTAGCTCTAAAAATGTCATATTATCACATATCTCCTAACATTCTAATTTGCCACATTAATCAATTCAAACATTTGATTACTTATAACAACCATATTTTACCAACACATTCACCAACATGCCCATAAATTATCCATCAATTAATCACACCCAAACATATATTAAGCCAACCTTATACATGCCATATAAACCATAGTATATGTTTCAAAAACTACCAGAACAAGTTGATTAGAAATTTAAACAAAATGTAATTCATGATATTTAAACAAAAAATTCCAACCCTATACATACCATATAAACCATAGTATACGTTTCATAAACTGCCGGAACAAGTTGGATAGTGTGGCTTGATGTGTTGATCTGATCTCCCGACCTCACGTTAATCTACAAGGACATTAAACAACACAAGTAAGCTTAATAAAGCTTAGTAAGTTCGATGGATTAAACATAAATCTTACCGGACCTAATATAAAAAATCAAATAAGCAAATTATTCATGCAATCTCCTTGTCAATCACAACCTTAACCGATGAACACACTTCTTTCAAATCAATATAAATAATAAATGATAAATCTTTCAATTTCAATTACATAAGTCACTTACCAAATCTTACCAAATCGGAGAACGGCTTACGGATAAGAGTACAACGTTTTCAGAAACTTGAAGGCTAAACAAAAGCACATAAGTGCTAAACAGAAACCCATAAGGGTTGAACAAAAGCTCATAAGAGCTGAACGGAAACCCGTAAGGGTTAAACAAAAGCTCAAAAGAGCTAAATGGAAACCTATCAAGGTTAAACAAAAGCTCAAAAGAGATGAACGAAAACTCATATGAGTTAAACAGAAGCTCGTGAAAGCTAAAAAAAAAAGTAAACACGTAAGCTCGCGACAAATGCTGAACCTCGGTTTACTTGGGTAATTTGCTATCACTTTCCTTCAATGTCGTCAATTCATCAATTGCTGAATGTACTCATATCCCGCATTCCACTTAGTCTGAATATTCAATTTAATTTTATAACTATAACAATATTTCATTTTCAACAATAGAATAAATACATAATATCATTCATCAAATCAATATAAATATTTAAGTTTAACCGTATGAACTTACTTGGATTAATTTGTAAGATTTACAGAAGTTTAGGGACTGTTCTGCTAATTTCTGCTTTTTACAAGTATCTACGGCCTCTTGATCTAAAATAAAAAATTATTCATTCATTAGCATATATTTCTATTTCAATTCACTTTACAATTAATACCCCTTAATTTTTTTAAATTACACAATTACCCCACCTTTTACAACTTTTACAATTTGATCCTTTAACTAGTTAGTCTATCAAATGAACTAATTTTTCTCAATTGATAATTTATCTAAATATTCTAGGATATCATACAACCCTTAATAAAATAATTTATACCAAACCCTAATACTTATCCTTTTCATAATTTGGTCCTAAAATCAATATCTATCAAAATCACTTTATAAAATCATCATACAACAAAATCAAAGCTCTAAATCCATGTTATTTCATCAAAAACATCCAGTATTCATCAATGATAATTTTCAAAATTCTCAATAAAATCAAAAACTAATGAAATAGCTGGTTGGACTTATTTGTAAAAGTCTTAAAAACACAAAAATTACAAGAAAAATGCAAGAATTGAATTCACATGAAGAAAAATAGAAAACTAGCTTCTTAAGAGCTCTTCAATGGTGTTTTTAGGCTGAAATTTAGAGATGAAATGTTTAGAAACTATTAAAATATCATTTTGGCTATTTAATTTTATTTTATTTCCAATTTTGCCCTTAAAATCTTATAATTTCATTGTTTTTTTTTTCTGCTTATGCCGCCTCAGCCATCCTTTGTGTGTCTATTTGCTCTTTTAGTCCTCCCTTATTTACCTTTTGGGATATTTAATCACTCTTTCTTTAATTAGTAAGTTTTGCACCTTTTTTTTAATTTAGTCCTTTTTAATTAATTAACTATCAAAACGTTATAATTTTCTAACGAAACTTTAGTACTATCTTAATGACACTTCGTAAATATTTATAAAATTATTTACGACTCGATTTATAGAAACGAGGTCTCGATACCTTATTTCTTAAACCACTTAACCTAATAAATCCTTATAAAACATAAATTACTAATGCAGAAATCTTTCTAAAATCACATTTGACTCGTAAATACTAAATATTAAAATTTATGAGCTTACTCGTCGAATTTGGTGGTCTCTAACCACTGTTTTCGACACCACTGAGAATCAAGCTGTTACAGATATACTAGGGCATACGATAGAGGGCATTGACACTGGAGCTGTACTAGAAAACACTTCAATTGCAAACTCAACCTCTCGATCTGATGGTAATCCTGATAATTCCTTGAGAAACACATCAAGGAATTCACAAATAGTTCGAAGTTTACTGCACTAACTATCAACAGAAATCGAATTGATAACATAGGCTAGAAAAGCTTCACAACCTTGATTAAGAAGTTTATTAGCTCGAATTGCTGAACTGATACGAGTTGAACCACTTGTTTGAATACCATTCACCTTAATCATATCACCGCTTTCACTCTGAACAATAAACTTCTTTTTACAGCAATCCAGAATCGCCCCGTGCTCCATAAGTCAATCCATACCCAAAGTCATATCAAAATTGCCAAACGACATTATCAATAAATCAACAAGGAATGTTATATTCTGTATAACTAACGGACATCTCCTACACACTTAATCCGCTAGCACAGATTGTCCCAATGGACTAGACACCACTATCGATACTTTAGATGTCTCAGATTTTAAATTTCCCAACTCAACCAATTTAGTATTTCCATATGAATGCGAAGATCCCGGATCTATCAAAGCATAAACAGGTTCTGAAGGTAATAAAAATATACCTGCCAAAACATCATTAGCATCACCATCTTCACGAGTCCAAACAAAATAAGGTCGAGCTGGCGTTTTGGCATCCAACTGTTGGGTAACAGCATCATTTCCTTTTCTAGCACCACCTCTCGAAAATGAACCACTTCGACTCAACCCACGACCCCCAGAAGCAGGCATAGATCTATGAGAAGTAATAGGTGTAGCATTTTCATTCTTTGGACACTCTTTAATAAAATATTTCGTAGATTCACAGCGAAAACAGCCTCGAGTTAACTTCTAGCATTCACTATGGTGCTTTTTCCCACAATGCTCACAATTTGGAATATTAGTATCCATGGATAGACCTCGCACACTACCCATAGACACAGTCCGTTGTCTATCACGATTTCTATCAGTTCTATCTAACTTAAAATTTGATCTTCAGCTACCATGAAATTCTATTGATCTCTTCGGTTGTGGATTTGAACTTGCAGTTCCAAGATGCTCTCCAACAGTACGAGTATTCTCAGTCTTTTTGTCAAAACCCAGGACTTGCTCTACCATTCTTGCTCGTTCAACTAAATCTGCAAACTCAGTAATTCTGTGCGATACCAACTGTACTCACAACTCATCGTGTAATCTACACAAAAATCACTTGCAACTATTAATTTTAGTCGGCACAAATTTAACAGCATACCAACTAAGTCGCGAAAACTCTAGTTCATAATCAACCATAGACATTTCACTTTGTTTCAGCATCAAAAACTCTTGTTTTCTATCTTCAATATACAATTCACCCACATATTTCTTTTGAAATTCCTTTTGGAAGAATTCCCAATTTACCTGATCTGCAGATACATGACACTTCACTGACTACCACCAGGTATATGCTTCTCCTTGCAGTAGAGAACCAGCACATATTACACTTTTGTACGGGTTGCATTCAAGTTGTTGCAAGATGCATTCAAGTTGTTGCAAGATGCATTCAGTTGCAGAAGGAGCAACTTCTTTCAATCCTAGGAATTCAGTTACACCGTATTTACACAATACTTTAATCGGAGCTTGACGAACAGTAGGTGCAGATGTCATAGCAGATGTGGTTCCCGCCATTCTCTGAAGAGCATCAGTGATAGCTCTAAGTAACTGTGAATCATCTCTTTCCTCAATATTACCTCATTCAATGTTAGGTTGTTGAGTAGTAACTGGATTAACACTTAGTGTTGCCGATTCAGTTCCATCTAACTCATTGGAGACATCATATCTGGTATACATCTCTTGATCAACATCATCATTATAATCATCCGACATTTTCAACTATAAAAAGAAAAAAAACAAATATATCTGCATCCAAATCTTGACTCAATTCAACTCAATTATGGAATGTACCTCTAGACTCAATTCCGAGCACGATTTAGTCTGAGAATCGACTAAACCTGCAAAGCTCTAATACCTCTAAATGGAACACCCCTAACCCATATCCGTCGCCAGAATAGGGTTTCAAAGCATTACTGAAGTTTATCGATCAAATAGGTAGAATTCTCAAACATTTCATATAATCAAAACAAGTCAACAAAGCATCATTTTTAATCCAAATTATAAACATACCAAATCCAAATCAATTTGCCTAGTTCATGAGCACTCAAACATAGAATTAAATTCACATGCACCTATATAGATTTAGTTCAATTTACCATGCCATAACATGGCTTCAAAAACAAACACAGATTTATATGTATAAAACCAACCAATATTAAACTTATAATCTCATTTACATTCAATCCACAAAATAACTAGTATTTAGACACCCTAGGTACATTCCGGCATAAAAGAGTAATCATTACCACATTTGAGTTCAGGAGCGTTGTTGGATGCTGAATCAACGATCAAAATTGAATTACCTAATCTGCGCACAGAAAACAAAACCGTATACTAAGTAAAACTCAGTGACATTTCTATAATCTGAATATTTAAAGACAAGATTATATAATATGCATATTTTAATTATAAGCACATTTGAATATTTAAGACTACATTTATTCACACAATGGCATTAGCCATTCAATATTCAATTCATAAATATATCATTTCATACCATTCTCAAATCTCATCACTTGCTATATAAAAGCTTTTCACAATTTAATATATATCATTTAAACAATAATATTATTTAATCCATATCCAATTCATGAATATGTAATTCATGTGTCTCATTTTCATGTTTCAATTCACTATCTCATTTTCATTCACATACAATATCATCCAATATAAATCACAATACTATTTTATTTAATTACCCCTATTAACAAGACTCGGACTCGGACGGATACACGGATCCAACAACCACACCAGTTTGGCACCCAGTGGCTCATCGGATAAATCCGAAGTAATAACTGCACGCAGTGCTATATAAATTTGACACCTAGTGTCTCATTGGTTAAATTGAAGTAAATTGGCACCCAGTGCTTCATCGACTCAAAGTCGAAGAAATTCCTAAACTCTTCCAATCCTATGGCATGCCATCTATATCCGACTCAACCCAATGCAGTTAGTAGGGTTTAATTTCACTTTCCAAATACAACCAATATTCAATTATCATATTTACACATATATATTCATTTCAATTCAAATAATCAATATATTCATAATATATATATCAATTCAATCCATTCAATCAACTTTTAATTCAATTCAGTGTCAAAGTGCCAAATACTCACCTCAACACTTACCATATGCATTAAATAAAAAATAAAACAAATTAATAACTAGTTTTGGGTTATAAAAATACTAACCAGTAATTCCAAGCTATTCTACGTCAACTTTATCTTTCTCCTTTTTAGTTGGGGATTCCAATACGACATTAACTACGGAATTAAAACAATTAAAATTCATCAGTACAACACAATTCAATTTCATATTGAATATTTCAATTTTTATTCAATATTTGTCTAAATTCCAATTTAGTCGCTAAATCGAGACTAATTTTTATTCTTTACAATTAATTCTATATTTTCATACAATTTCCAATTTAAACTAAATTTAACTCTCTATTTTCACTTAAATCCCTAAATTTTAAAATTTCTACAATTTAGTCCCTATTTCTCAAATTTTACATTTCATTCTACAATTTAATCCTTTTTCATTTCTAGCTTAAAAATTATCAAATTAATCCCTAATACTAAAATTATTCAACATTAACAACACTTCAAAAACTCAATAATTGCTAAAATTTCGACATGGGTCAGGTAGTACTTAACATTGGGATACTAAAAACATAAAAGTGACAAGAAAAAGGGACTAAATTGACTAACCAATTGAACTTGGAAACTTTGAAACCCCTAAGCCTTGTGTTTCTTCTTTCTTTCACTTTTTTCTTTTTCTTTCTTTCTTTCTTAATGTTTCGTTTGGCTTCTTTATTTCTTTTTTATTACTTGTTTTGTTATAATTATATCAAATATATACTTAATACTTAAGATTTTATATTATAATATATATATATATTAAATTTACAAATATCTTACTAATACCGCCTCATTAAAGAACAATGGCATAATTGCTTCTTTAGTCCCTTTAATTATTCTTTAATCTATATTTCAACTTTCACCCCATATGCAATTTAGTCCTCGTACCTAATTACTCTTAATTCATGCAAATTCACTTAACCAAAACCTAATTAACTACACAACTAATTTTGTAAATATTTAATATTTACGAGTCTGATTTACGAAAACAGAGTCCCATAAATGCACTTTCCGACACCCTTGACTATCGGGTCGTTACATAAAGTTTATCGAGACTTGCTTATATAAGAAGGTCTATCACAGTCCCTACAAAACAACCACTATATAAGTTGAATACGATATAATAATAATGAGCAAGACAAACAAGGATTCTTGGTAGCTTAGCCTTTAGTGATTTAATCCAATCAAACATATTTAATTCAAGGGATTAGATAAAGATGAACCAATATGATCCAATCTCCAAAACATGTTTTCCCAAGTGATATGATCTTCATTGATGGGCTAGATATAGTCCATATACTCAATATATCCCATATACATGGTTCAATAAATTGCCAACACATCAAATATGGGAACTTTCTTCTCTCAATTTTGGAGGCTAGGGGAGTGGGCATTCCTTTTGGCACCAAATTGCCATCATATTTTCAACAATCTCCCCCTTTAGCAATTTGTTGAGTAAAACATACATCAAGCAAGAAGCTATAACATCAAGTAAACTCAACTCTCCCTTAGCATATTCTCATTAAATCAATAGACTTAACTTTGAAAATAATTAAGTAAATTAATCTTCAATGCTTAATCAACTTTGTATCAACAACCAGCCAACAATAATTATAACTAAGTAAGCTAACCAATTAATGAGATAATAGATTAAAGTAAATGAAATTCATAAGCAAAATCAGTTCTCCACTAGTTCAAAATGAACTCACTAATCAGTTCATGAACAATATCATTATCAAAAGGAAGTAGCAATAGTAGAAGCAAATAAACTGAAATTCCAAAGAATGAAAACTTCCACTCTCAATATAGCAACAAAATTCTCCCAAAAAAATTTCCCTCGTTCAATAGTCTCCCCCTTAAGAATAGCCTCTTGATTGAATTCATTAGAGAAATTTAGTTTATTAATTATCCTTTTCCTCATGCTCAAAGGGACAAATTTGGTGCCTGTGATAGTGGACACTTCTTGGGTTTGAGATACTTCCTCCTACTCAATATCATCATAACAAAGTTACTGCCTCTCAATAGTAAACCAAATAAACATCCCATTTCCTTATCAATGATAGTTTCCTAGCATCTTTTCTCCCTCTCAACAACAACACCATATCCTGACAGTAATAATTCAGGATCTTCCTTATCATTGTAGTGATAAACTCATACCATTCTCCACGTATTTGTATCTTAAGATTCATAAAATTTCATAACCACTATTTCTAATAAGTATATCTATGCCATAATCAGCAAAACTAATCTCTTCTGCAAAACTCTTTTTTGAGTATAATGGCATACCTCTTGGAACAAATAGTATCAAGAAAGACTTCGTTCTTCATCTTCAACATAATGCTTGGGCAGGGTTTGAGGGAGTGAGCACTCCCTTAGTGATCTTACCATTAAAATTTTGATTTGGCCATCTTCTCAAATTTGGGAGATAAGACTTTTACCAACATTCTTTGGCTCAAACTGAGAGGTTTAACATACCAAAGGAATCGTGTTTCTATAGTTTTGTCTATGTCTACTTTTTGTCTTGATTACATCATGAACATCACCAATTATATCAGTAAGTGAGTGATTATTCCTAACTCTTGCTGAAGGTTGAAGTGGCTTATCATCATTGGACTGATCATATATTTGATCAATAACTTTAACATCTTGACTTTCTACTTCTGACTTTTCTTCAGGCTTAGTAGTGCCAAGAGGAGTGGGAACCCTTTTAGGCATTAAATTAGGAGCCTTGTCTTTATCATTATCTCTACACATCTCATAGGCTCCATCATCATCAACCACCACATTGGCCTTCTAAATATGTTTGTTGAGCACCCTATATGTTTATTCATTATCGATATTGAATGTTGGTGATAGAAACTCCTATATCAATAAGGCTACCAGTCAATGATGGTTCAGCAAAAACAGTAACAACATTTACCAAAATGTTGTCAATGATTAACACATGTACACTCCGACTCAAGATTTCTTGAATAATAACATGGATTCTTCAATCAAGATCATTATCATACTTGAACATCGATAAAATGTTCAACAAGGCATCAATTTCCTGTAGTCATTGTTGAATAGCTCAAGATGGCCTAATAATTTTTTGTCTCTATGGCAGACCTTTATTCGTCCCTTAGTGTGACTGGAACGAACACTTCAAATGAGAGGTATGACACAAAAGGTGTAGGTGTAGTCTAAGTTACCTTTTGGTGTAATGTGCTTAGGGAGTGGAAACTCCTTTAGTTGCCTCACCAATATTCTCAATAAGGGGTTGAATGTCCCCTTACCAATAGCTTGTTATGATTGTTGTTGTTTCTCATACTCTTCAATAGATATGATATTTACACGAGCCATAACTATAGGAAAAAGGATTTGTTTAGATATTTAACAAGAAAAGTTGTCACTTCACAAATAACTCAAGTTTTCTCCAATATATGAAGAGAGAAATATCTCTAAAGACTAATTTCCACCAAAAATAAAATAGGGCCAAACACTATTTCACAATCCTCAAAAGTCTGAGTAAATCAATTAGCAGCATAATTACCCTAAATACATTAAAGTGGTATCAAGCATTGTCAAGTGAATGCCTTCCATAATCAGTCAACACACCTTATGCTCGACAAATTCCAATTGAGCTTCTCAAGCTCTCAAACTTATTAGAATCCAAGGTTTTTGTGAACAAATTATCTAGTAGGCTTTGAGTAGACACATATTTTTTTCCACTTGTGCTTTCACGATTATCTATATTGTAACCTACTAAGCATATTGAGTTATCTTTATTAAACAAAATGCCAAGATCAAATGTACCATAAATGTACCTAATGTTTCATTTGTTTGTCTTAACAAGAGATTCTTTAGGATTGGCTTGGTATCTGTCACAAACATCAACACTAAATCTCATATAGGGACAGCTAGCCTTGAGATAAAGTAAACTATTGATCCTGCTTCTATAAGTGGTCTAGGAGTGGGCACTTCCTCAAATTCTACATATATTTTCTCATTAATAGGCATGAGTGTCTTGGCTAGCTTAGATTTCTTAAGCTCAAACATCTTATACCATAGCTTCAATTCTAAAATTGTAGCACTATTGCAATTGACAACCAACATCACATTACAGTAATTATCAAAAGTATGACCTCCCTCTATGATCACTTCATCGGAATCATTACTAACAATACACTTGTTTTTAGTGAAATTCACAAGCATACCTTGATCACATATTTGATTGATGCTTATAATAATGGTTTTGAGATCATCTACCAATTGAACATTTTTCAAACGATGCATTTCAGGAACATTCAGAGTGCCTTTACCAAATATTTAGCCTTTTTTCCCCTCTCCAAAGGTCATCTCTCTAGTAGGGGAATATTCAAAATCAATCAAATAGGATTGGTTACCTGTCATGTGACTCGAATGACTATTGCTTAAATACTATACTCCATCAGTAGTGAACTTTAGGGAACGATGTGCAGCAGGCAAACATTTGGCTTCTTTCTTTACCCATACTTTTTTTTGCACTTCTCTAATAGTTGTGCCATGGGGTGTGGGCACTAGTTTCTTCCATCTCAAATCATGGAGCATCTTAAAGCAATATGGTCTTATATTACCAGGGGCATCATAGTAGAGACAAATCACCTTATGAGAATGAATATTCTTTTTAGATGGCTCGAGTATCACAGGCTTTGAACTTTCACCAACTTCCTTCAAACTAGAAGTTTTTACAAAAATATGTGGGACTAGTCATAATAGCTTTACCTTTATTAACAAAGCTTAGTCTTCCTCTTCCTAGATCTCTCTTCCCAACTGTTAAGATATCATCAAGTTTGTTGTTATTGGTATTAAACTTTTCAAGCATAAGTGTTGTATCTACAAGTTCCTTCTTTACCTTCACAAGGATGTCAAAATCCTCTACAAGAAGAGATTCATTAGCTTTTACATGCTTAACCAACATAGAATTCTCACTCTTCACTTGCTTATTTTCCTGTAATAATTGAGAATTGATTTTACACACTTACCCCCACTTGCCCAACATCTCTCTTTAGGTCTTCAAAAATTCTTTATTTGAACTAAGATCTAAATCACTATTAAAATCACCATAATCAACAATATTGGTAGGAAAAACAACAAAGTTGTGTTGATCCTCCTCTAAGCCAGATCGATTGGATGAGTCCTCACCACTCCAAGATACACAAAATGACTTCTTCTTCTTCGGAGTGTTAGTACACTCATATTGCATATGAAAATATCCTTGACAATTATAGTATTAGACTCCGTTCTTCTCATCTTTCTCAAATTCCTTTTTTATTACCACCCATTGGATTCATTTTCTTGAATATTTGTGATGGCTTCGAACTCCTTTATTCTGCTTGACTCCTTCTTGAATGCTTTGTTAAATTTCTCTATGAGTGAGGCCGTATGTTCCTGGAGTTTCTCAAAGCATTTTGGGAGTTGGCACTCCCTCACCCACTTAGAAAGCAATGCTTCTATCACCTTTTGTCTTGTTGCGTTTGGTATCTTCATAGTTCATCTTGAAAGTTTGCAAAGAACCAATAAGTTCATTGATTGCCTAACTTTCAATATCTTTAGCCTTATCAATAACAATGACCTTAATATAAAATCTCTCAATGAGAGACCTCAACACCTTTCTAATAAGTTTGGCGCTTGAATATTCTTCTCTCAGTTCGAATGCTTGATTTGAGCGAACATATAACTTTGCATAGTACTCTCTAATATTTTTTAATTCTTGTATTCTCATGCTTTAAAATCTGAATGTTAATGTTTACTTCTTAGATTGTTTAACAATGGAGGTACCTTCATGAGCCTAATATATCCCAAGAAGTCTTTGCAACTGTGTATTTAACAATTCTCTTAAACTCTTGTATATTCACTCTAAAAAATATTACATATAAGGCCTTAGAGTTTGCATTTTCAAGCCTTTCTTCAACTATAATCCATTATACTTCTGACTTAACAATTCTAAAATTCTCAGTGTCTATTTTGAATTACTCCCATCCAATCAACACAGCTCTCAATGCCTTCTCATCAATGGACATAATATATGCTTTAATGTGTGCTTTCCAGTAAGTATAATTGCCAACTAGCATAAGGGCTTTTGAAGTAAAATCAACAACATGAATCTCCACTAGCTACTTTAAGTGAGGGCTCTAATACCAATAGTTAACAATTCAGTTGTTGCTAAGAATAGAATTTTCACAACTAAATTGGTGCTTCAGATGGCAGGCACTCCTCCAAGCACTAAATAAAAAACATGAATCACACAAGACACAAGAAAATGATTACACAATTCAGCTTCCCTATGTTTGCGGAGCCTAGCTTAGTGAGAAATATTCACTCTCTTCAATAATTATACAAAGTGAATCTACTCAATCACACCCCATGATAATTTCCCTCACCTTTGTACTTTGAAGACTCGATACTCTCACCACTAAATTAACTCTTTGTAAACTCAGCAAGTAAAACCACAACATAAAAGTTTTACTATCAATATGCACTCATACAATAAGAGTCCTCATTTAGAATAGATTAAGTGATCAATTCTCTCTGTATATAAATCTATACAAGTCTCTCAATTATATAGAATTTATCGAGACTTGCTTACATTAGAAGATCTATCACAATCGTTATAAAACAACCACTATATAAGTTGAATACAATATAATAATAATGAACAAGATAAACAAGAATTCTTGGCAGCTAAGTCTTTTATGATTAAATCCAATACAACTTCCTAGATTTAAGAGATTAGATAAGGGTGAATTGATTCGATTCAACCTCCAAAATATGTTACCCAAGTGATATGATCTTCATTGTTGAGCTAGATATCGTCCATATACTCAGCATAGCCCATATATATAGTTCAATAAACTATCAACACATCAAATCTGAAAATTGTCTTCTAACAGTTTTGGTGGCTAAAAGAGTGGGCATTTCCTCTAGCACCAAATTGCCAGTTTTGTCACACCCTGAACCTGGCCTAGACATTATGGCCGAATCCGGAGATGTCACAGAGAATGGGTTTAGTTGCGTAAAGTCATTTCAATTACTTAACTCATTTACTTTATATTCATTTTGAAAACATTAATTAATTAGTTTATTTGTCAAAACATGTTTTACAGTGGAAATTTATAAAATTGATACATTTAGAAATTTGATTCGTATTTTTTTAGAAAAACCACCTTTTGCGTGAAAACCGTCTATTTCACAAAACATTTTAACAAAGCATGCAGAAAATCGATAAACCAAATTCAACAGTTTAAAACCATCAGATATCACAAACTCTCAAAATAAATACCAAAACATAAATAAAACCATAGATTTCTAAGTTTAATCAATTTACGGTCTTGTGGTCACCATATAGTCTCTGCCGCACTGATCCGCCTAAATCTATGGATTACCTAACAAAACAGACAAACATATGTGAGTTAACGTAAACTCAGTGTGTAACCTATCAAAATTAAGCATGCAAATATACAACATCATATATACAATCAGAAACATATACAAATTCAATTCTAGATTCAGTTACAAATATCAGATTCAGATATGCCAAAATCCTACCCCCATCCTCTACACACCAACTCCGACCATCCTATCACATCATGTAGGGTTAAAAACACCCACCCATCCCTACACACTACATCGTACCATTAAGGCACATATCAAATAATATGTAGCCAAGCTGCTAGAATATAGGCGATATACGCCGTACAAATCACTTCCTCCAAATATATACAAATCCCAACCCAGTCAAAGATACAGAATTATCATATACAATATAACAGATTAAACATGATCAGCATGTTTATAAACAGATAATTGTACATACAGGCATACATTTAGTATACTGTTTAGATTAGTCTATCAGAATATCATAGCGTACAAACTACGGTTTAGCTAGCCCTTACCGACCCTACAGTAGCCTCACAGTTGATCAGAGCGACCCGTACGACCTTAGGAAAAATTTCAAAATTATGGGTCCATATGCCCGTGTGATTTTCCCATGTGGGCCCACACGTCCAGATTGGCCTTTGCCCGTGTGGCCCACACGGCCTAGCCCAAAATTCACATGCTCGTGTGACATGCCCGTGTGGGCCCACAAGCCTAACTTGGCCTAGCCCGTGTGGTCCACACGGCCACACTCAAGCTACCATACGACTGTGTGCTGCGTACGACCATACATTTGTCGACCACACGGCCGTGTCTGCACATGGCCATCCACACGGATGGCCACACGCCCGTGTTGCATCGATGGAATCATATTTTAGCTTTTGCTGAAGCCTCGTTTTCTGTGTTTTGGGTACACACCTGATTCGTTTAAGAAGCTACAACAAACCCAAGCCCTTCGAAACCTAATAAATAGCATCATATTGATTAGTTAGTAACCAATTCACGAATCGACATAAACCCGAAATAACGCACAAAATTTACCGATAATGCACACAAACACTAGCGCGATTTAAGTTGTCGGAATAAGAATTCACCACTCACACCTTTCTCCTATATCACAGATTTATAGAAATTAAATTCCTTACAACATCAAGTACACTACTACGGAGAGAAAATACCAACATAGCTTATCGAAACCGCTATACCCAACAAGAATAGCCCCCTCTTATTGAAAACACACGAAGAGTACCACAACCCGAAATATAAGGTGAGAATCGAACCAAAATTTTGAACAGATTAGAAAGGGAAAAACGAAAGAAAGAGGAAGAAAGGAGAAAGAAAACTCACGTCAAAATCTTTTTAGATAAGAGAAGGAAAGCAAAATTTTGAAAAAAAAAACCAAAAAAATCAGATAACTCCCCACTAACCCACTAACAACCAACTTCCCATAATCTAACTCCATCAGGACTCTAACAGGAAACCGAGTAAAAGTAATATCCACGCTCGTGCAGGGATTTGAATATAGGACGTCCAACACACTCGTTCACTTACCACTTGAACCAGTAGGCTCATTCTGATATGGATTTGCAGGAAATTAATATAAGCCCACTCAACAAGGTAAGTCTTGGACCAAAAATGAAAAATTAACAAATGTGATACTTGAACTTAAAACCCTACCCAGAACACTTAGCCACTGAAGCAGATACTCAGTTGTGTCAGATATTCACAGAAGCAAAATTAAATTTTTTAGGGCGTTACAACTCTACCCCCTAAAAGAAATTTCAACCTCAAAATTTACCTGATTAGAACATATGAGGACATTGTTGACGCATCGAGTCTTCCGGTTCCCACGTGGCTTCCTTAGTGCCATGATTCCTCCATAGAACTTTCACTAACGGGATGGATTTTCTCCTCAGAACCTTAACATCTTGATCTAGAATCTGAATTAGCTCCTCCCTAAAAGTCAAGTCTAGCCTAACCTCGATTTCCTCAACAGAGACAACATGAGATGGATCTGACCTATACAGCCTCAACATCGAAACATGAAAGACATCATGGATACGGTCTAACTCTGGAGGTAGCTCCAACTGATAAGCGATAGGTTCCACACGCTTCAGAATCCGATATGGCCCAATCAACCTAGGGCTCAACTTATCCTTGTGACTGAATTTCAAAACTTTCTTCCATAAAGAAAACTTAAGAAATACAAAGTCCACCACAGAGTACATAATATCATGCCTCTTCAGATCTATATAAGATTTCTGTCTATCAGAAGTTGCCTTCAAATGATTCTAAATCAATCTAACTTTATCTTCAGACTCAGAAACCAACTTAGGACCTAAAACCCAACGTTCACCCAACTCAGTCCAACATATCGAGGTATGACACCTATGACCATACAAAGCCTCGTAAGGTGCCATCTGGATGCTAGACTAGAAACTGTTATTGTAGGCAAACTCAGCTAACGGCAGATACTCCTCCTAACTACCTCAGAAATCAATTTCGCAACTCCAAAGCATGTTCTTCAGTATATAAATCACCCTCTCAGAGTGACCATCGGTCTGAGGATGGAACGCAGTACTGAAGTCCAATCTCGAACCTAGAGCCTCATGCAATTTCTTCCAGAATTGAGAAGTAAAGCGAGGATCTCTATCAGAAATAATCGAAACATGAACCCCATGCAGTCTCACAATCTTAGAGATATGCAACTTTGCTAACTTCTACAGAGAAAAGTCCGTCCGAACTAGAATAAAATGAGTAAACTTGGTCAATCGATCCATGATGACCCAAACAGAATCCTTCTTAGTGGGTGTCAAGGGCAATCCACTAACGAAATCCATCGTCACTCGTTCCCACTTCCATAAATAAATCTTAACGGGTTGTAGCAAACCCGAAGGCAACTAATGCTCAGCCTTAACTTGCTCACACGTCAGACATCGAGCAACAAAATCCGTAACCTCAAGCTTCAAACCCGACCATCAATACAACTCACGAAGATCGTGATGCATCTTATTACCACTGAAATGCATAGTATAAGGGCTATTATGCACCTCCTTCAGAATTGACTGCCTCAAATTAGAATCATTTGGTACATAGATCCGTCCTTGAAAACATAGCACACCATTATTATTCAACCCAAAATCTTAAGTACTGCCACTTTCAACCTAACGAAACTGTAAACCCAGTGACTCATCCCCCAACTGCTTAACTCAAATCTGATCAATCCAACTCAACTTAACTTGCAATTCAGCCAACAGACTCCCATCATCAAACAGACTAAGTGGAGTGAACATCGCTCTCAAATCAGACATCTCCCTACGACTTAGAGCATCGGCCACCACATTGGCCTTACCAAGATGGTACTCTATCGTACAGTCATAATCCTTGAGCAATTTAATCCATCGGTGCTGCCTAAGATTCAACTCCTTCTGAGTAAGGAGGTACTTGAGGCTCTTGTGATCAGTGTAGATGATACACCTTTCACCATACAGATAGTGCCTCTAGATCAACGCAAAGACCACAGCAACCAACTTGAG
Source organism: Gossypium longicalyx (assembly GCA_025698465.1). Classification (NCBI taxonomy): domain Eukaryota; kingdom Viridiplantae; phylum Streptophyta; class Magnoliopsida; order Malvales; family Malvaceae; genus Gossypium; species Gossypium longicalyx. The sequence goes on from CM047007.1 coordinate 22,612,376, forward strand.
ATCATACGTTAGATAGTTCCCTTTGTGTGTCCTAAGCTGACGGGATGCATAAGCCACAACCTTACCATCCTGCACCAGAACACAACCCAAACCAACATGCGACGTATCACTGTAAACCACAAACTCCTTACTGGATTCAGGCTGTATCAAAATAGGAGCTTGAGTCAGAACAGACTTGAGCTTCTTAAAGCTCGATTGTTGCGCATCACTCCAAACGAAAGGAACCCCCTTACGCAAAAGTTTAGTCGAGGGCGCTACGATCAGAGAAAACCCCTCTACAAATCGTTGATAATAATTAGCCAAACATAGAAAACTGCAGATCTCAGATACGTTCTTAGGTTGTTTCCAATCAAGTACATCCTCAATCTTCTTCGGATTAGCACGGATCCCCTCAGCAGAAACTACATGCCCAAGAAAAGTCACTTCAAGCAACCAGAACACAAACTTGCTCAACTTAGCGTAAAGTTGTTTCTCACGTAGAGTCTGAAGCACTACTCTAATATGCTCATCATGATCATCCTCGGTCTTAAAGTACACCAGAATATTGTCGATAAAGACCATGATGTACTGATCTAGATACAGTTGAAAGATTCAGTTCATCAGATCTATGAATGTCGCCGGAGCATTTTTCAGACCAAAAGGTATAACTAGGAACTCGTAATGTCCATAACAAGTCCTAAATGCAATCTTATGAACATCAGCTTCCTTAAACCTCAACTGATGATACACAGAAGGAAGATCAATCTTAGAGAACACTAAAGCCCCTAGAACTAATCAAACAAGTCATCGATCCTTGGAAGTGGATACTTATTCTTCATAGTTAACTTATTCAACTGCCGATAATCGATGTACATCATCATGGTCTCATCCTTTTTCTTAACAAACAGAGTTGGTGCCCCCTACAAGGACACACTATGACGGATAAAACCACGATTCAGAAGTTCTTGCAGTTGAGCCTTTAGCTCTGTAAGCTCCTTCAGTGCCATACGGTATAGAGTGATAGACATCGGAGATATACCCAGTAGAAGCTTAATTTTGAACTCAACTTTCTGATTTGGAGGTAAACCTGGTAACTTCTCAAGAAAGATATCTGAAAAGTCCCTCACTGTTCTGATATCCTCAACAGAAGAGTCCTTAAAAATAGAATCACTGACGTAAGCTATATACACCTCACATCCTTTTCGAACCAATTTTTCAGCCACAAGCGCGGAGATCACATTGAACAGATAATCTCGGTGCTCACTGATTCCCCAAATGGAAGCTCCATCAGATCTGCTAGAAATACCACCCTTTGCACCTCTAATGGAACGTCCCTATAAAGTTTAATAACCCAAACAGACTGCCCCAACAGACTCAATATAGTAACCTCACTAGTAGTGCTCTTAACAGAAATCCCCAAGATTTCAAATACAGTACTAGCTACATAGGAGTGTGTAGAACCTATGACTATCAAAGCAGTATAAGGTACATCAAATATAAGTAACATACCGGTGATGACATCAGGAGCATCTCTATCCTCTCGATGTCGTACAGCATAAACCAATGCAGGCTGCCTCGTCTCAGTCTGACCAACACCTCTACCTAGTGCTCTCTGCCCACAACCCATACCATTACCACTCTTAGCCTACCCACGGCCCCTAGGTGGCTGCTAAACTGCCCTTTAAAGCTGCATAGAACCTGGTCCCGAAGCTTACATTTGATCAGCCCTCTGTAGACACTCTCTAATACGGTGCTCTAATGATCTACACCTCAAACAAGCCCCAATCCTCCTCTAACACTCGGTTGGATGACGCCTACCATAATCTTCACACGGTTGAAACCCAGTAGGAGCAACAGGATCCCTTACTCTAACTGGCCCATCAGATCTAGCCTTTTTCTTAGGCCTCTGAACAAAACTAGAGGGCTCTGAATCTCTCTTGTTCTTACCCGTCTCTCAATCCTTATTTTGGTGCTTCACGCGCTTAATATCTTCAGCGATCTTCACCTTCTCAACCAGAGCCGCAAACTCTCACTCCCTCTATAGAGCAATTAGTACCCTCAGATTATCCCTTAATCTATCCTCAAATCAAACGCACCTCTCATACTCAAATGCCACCATGCATCGAGCGTAGCGGCTCAACCACAGAAAATCGGCCTCATACTCGGCCACAGATCTATCGCCCTGCGTGAGATTCATGAACTCATACCTACGAGCATCCACATAGCTCACCCTTACGTACTTATTCTGGAAGGTGGTCTTAAAGAAATCTCAATTTAGACGATCAGGCTAAGTACCCTCCTCAACCATCAACCACCACTAATATGTCTCATCGCGAAGCAAGGAGACTACACCCTAAATTTCTCGGGAGTACAGTCTAAGTCACTCATGATCCTCTCAGTGGCCTCCAACCAATACTCAATCTCATTAGGGGTGACTCTAGTAACACCCCTAAACAACATAACACCATTAGACCGGAGTTGTTCAGTTACCGACCCTCAGCCCCCAGCTCTAGAATAGGGTTCAGCGACCCTCTCCAAAATCTTCAGCATGGCTTAGGGTAATGTGTCGTCCCCAGCCGAACAACTTTGAGACCCAGTCTCAATAGCAAGTGAAACTGGTGTCTCACTCACTCAGTTCGATCCTCATATGGCCTCTACCACGGCCTTGAATACCACATCCGCGAATTCCACGAGTGCTTATTATATAATTCGAGTTTTATCTACATTAAAAATTTTATACATTAGTTTCAGTATTTATTAGCAAATGTTTTATGCATAAATTGTTAGAAGTTTAGAATTATTTTCAAAGGTTTTCAGTCTCTAACTACTCAGTATAGTTTCAAAAAGTGCTAGCTACAGTATTTTCAGAGTTTTCTATCAGAAATTTAGAAATACTTATAGGATCGGCACCAGAGACTCGGTGCACCTCATACTTTCCCTTTTTATCCAAAAATATTTGAAAACTAATTCTTTTCGAAATATAATTTTGAAAATCCAAAATTCACATCCCAAGTTTTGTAACCTGACTCTAATACCACTAAATGTAACACCCCAAACTCGGCCAAGACGTTATGGCCGAATTCGGAGACGTCACAGAGAATGGGTTCAGTTGCGTAAAGTCATTTCAATTACTTAACTCATTTACTTTATATTCATTCCAAAAAATTTAATTAATTAGTTTATTTGTCAAAACCTATTTTACAGCGAAAGTCTAAAAAACCAATACATTTAGAAATTCGCTTCATATTTTTTTTAGAAAACCACATTTTGAGTGAAAATCGTTTATTCCACAAAACATTTTAACCAAGCATGTAGAAAATCGATAAACCAAATTCAACAATTTAAAACCAAAAAGTCCATAGAGTCTCAAATATCACAAACTCTCAAAATAAATACCAAAACATAAATAAAACCATAGTTTACTAAGTTTAATCAATTTACGGTCTTGTACTCACCGTAGAGTCTCTACCGCACTGATCTGCCTAAGCTTGTGGATTACCTGACAAAACAACAAACAAATGTGGGTTTACGTAAACTCAGTGTGTAAACCATCAGAATTAAGCATGCAAACATACAGCATCATATATACAATTAGAAACAAATACAGACTCAGTTTTAGATTCAGTTACAAATATCAAATTCAGATATGCCAAAATCCTACCCCGATCCTCTACACACCAACTCAGACCATCCCATCACACCGTGTGGGGTTAAAAACACCTACCCGTCCCTACACACCACATCGTGCCATTAAGGCATATATCAGATAATATGCAGCCAAGCTGCCAAAATATAAGCGATATATGTTGTACAGATCACTCCCTCCAAATATATACAAATCCCACCCCAGTCAAAGATACAAAATTATCAGATACAGTATAACAGATTAAACATGATCAGCATGTTTATAAACAGATAACAGACTAAGGTTTAGCTAGCCCTTACCGACCCTACAGTAGGCCCACAATCGATCGGAGCGACCCGTACAACCCTAGGGAGAATTTTAGAATTATGGACCCACTTGCCCGTGTGATTTGCTTGTGTGGGCTCACACGCCAGTGTGGCCTACACCCCCAAATTGTCCTTTGCCTGTGTGGCCTACATGGCTTGGCCCAAAATCCACACGCCCGTGTGACATGCCCATGTGGGCCCACACGCTCAACTTGCCCTAGCCTGTGTGGCCCACACAGCCACACTCAAGCCACCACACGACCGTGTGCTGCGCACGGCCATACCTTCGTCGATCATACAGTCATATCTCACACACGGCCATCCACACGGGCGACCACATGCCCATGTGGCGTCAACAGAATCATTTTTTTACTTTTGTCGAAGCCTCGTTTTCTGTATTTCGAGTACACACCTAACTCGTTTAAGAAGCTACAGTAAACCCGAGCCCTCCGAAACCTAATAAACAACATCCTATTGACCAGTTAGCAACCAATTCACGAATGGACATAAACCTGAAATAACGCACAAAACTTACCGATAATGCGTACAAAAACTAGCATGATTTAAGCTGTCGAAATAAGAATTTACCACTCACACCCTTCTCCTACATCACAGATTTACAGAAATCAAATTCCCTATAACATCAAGTACGCTACTACAGAGAGAAAATACCAACATAGCTTACCGAAACCGCTATACCCAACAAGAATAGCCCCATCTTATCGAAAACACACAAAGAGTACCACAACCCGAAATACAAGGTGAGAATCGAACCAAAATTTTGAAACTGATTAGAAAGGGAAAAACGAAAGAAAGGGGAAGAAAGGAGAAAATAAAACTCACGTCAAAATCTTTTTGGAGGAAAGAAGGAAAGCAAAATTTTGAAAAAAAAAACAATTAAAATCAGATAACTCCCCACTAACCCACTGACAACCAAATTCTTATAATTCAACTCCATCAGGACTCTAAAGGAAATCGAGCAAAAATAATACCCACACTCGCGCAAGGATTTGAATATAGGACCTCCAACACACTTGTTTCCTTACCACTTGAACCACTAGCAAGCTCATTCTAATATAGATTTGCAGGAAATTAATTTAAGCCCACTCAACAAGGTAAGGCTTGGACCAAAAATGACAAAATTAACAAAGGTGAGACTTGAACTCAAGACCTCTCACATATACCCAAAACATTTAGTCACTAAAGTAAATATTCAATTATGTTAAATATTCACAAAGATAGAATTAAATTATTTGGGACGTTACAAGTTTCATATTTTCAACAAAAATAAATATTTATATAAAATAATTTAATGTATTTAAATTAATAAATGCAATCAATCTCGTATACTATAGCAATGTGTGGTTAAAAAAGAAAACAAATAGTCATGTTCACATTATAGTTTTTTGATGCATGACACTATTTGAAGCACTTATTTACAATTTGGGTAAACCATTGTTTTACTCATTGGCTTTTATATTTTTTAAGTTATTTCATGCCTTTTGTTAAAAATTTTCTTTACAATTTTTTTATATGTTAAATATAAAGTTGATTTTAAATAAGTTATCTTTTTATTTTAATATTTTACTTAATTAAATTAATTTTTGATGCTATAATATTAAAATTAATGAATGTTAAATTATTAAGCTCAAAATATAATTTTAAAAAAGACACATATTAATAACATTTATCAAATTAAATTTATGTTTTTCAAATACAATAAAAGTTAATTATATTCATTGATTAAAGTAGAGTAAAGATATGTAAAATTATTTAAAAGAAATAGAATATTAATACTTTTAACATTAAAACAAATTAATTTAACAATATATAATATATAACATTTAAGAAATTATTAATAATATTATTTAAATTCTAATATATTAATATTCAATCCATAAAATATTTTTTTGTATTGTTCTAATATTAAATAAAATTAATTTTTAAATTAATTAAATATTTCAAAATATGTTTTAATTACATTAATTTTCAATTTATTAATAATTTTTTACAAAATTCATTAAAAATTTGAAAAAACTAAAATTATAAAAATAATATAAATTTAATATATACAATCCACCATTCTAAAAGAATACAAGCTATATCTTTATTAAAAAATAAAAATAAAAAATAAAACAAACCTCATGTAATAAGCTAAGTTACCAATTAAAAGAAATCTTAATACATCATAGTGATATCATGCTAGTGTTAATTAATAAAATCATAGGACAATCATATGACTTTATTTAATAAAAATAAATAAATGACGACTTTATGCAATTAAAGTGCATAAATTCTTTCCATTCCGATCTTGATTTTTGATGCAAGAAACCTAATTTTGATAGTCTTGGAACCATTCGGTAACAAAAAAATCTGAATAAAAATCTGCAATTTAACTCGTAATTGTTGGGATTTGCTTCTTTGTGATGAGTTGGGATGTGGTCCATTACTTTTTAATACACTTATTATCCCATTAAAATATGGGTAAATTACACCAATAGTCACTCAATTTTAGGGTAGTTAACAAAATAGCCACTTAGGTTTCATTTCAGTCACTCAACTTTTGAAAAATAACATAACAGTTACTAACATTATAAAAAAGTGACAAAATAGTCACTGACTAATAGTTTTTGTTAGTGTCTTAACAGAACTGCCGATGTAATGTGTCCAGTTAACTTACCACGTTGGATGAAGAAATTGAAAAAAAAACCTAAGAAAAAAACACTTATTTGCCTAATTCGGCGAGGTCTAATTCTTTGCCATTGAAACTCCATGTCTTTGCTCTTCTTCTTCTTCTTCTGAGGCGATGCCAGGGGGACTGGCATGGGACCCGGCCCCCCTAAAATGTAAAATTGATTTTTAGGCCCTTGAATTTTTAAAAAAATTTTAAATTAGTAAAGGTAAAATTACACTTTGCCTCCTCTAAAATTATAAAAATTCGATTTAATCCTTTACAAATTATAAAGATATAAACTATAAAAAATTAAAATTTCATCTGGCCCCCCCTAAAAAATTTTTCTGGCTTCGCCCTTGTTCTTCTTGGCTCTCTTCCTCTATAACTCTATAACCTTCTGCCATTCTAACGGAAGGATAGCCATGCATCTTTTTGTTGCGAATTAGAATGAACCATATATTAGAATCTTTGCTGTTGTTGAGAGAGCTATCATGAAATGATAAAAGAAAGAGAATTGTTTTTTTTTCTCAGCAACCAAACAAGCTAAGAAATTTGAAAGGAAAGTGAAAATGATATAACCTTGAATTGAAACTAGTGTTTGGCTTTTGAGTCAAAGTAGTCAAATGAAATTACTCAAATTCACCCTGTGGCACCTCATATAACACCCATTACTCTATTTTTTACCTTCAAGTTAGATCTCGCATTTATGTTTTTTTCCCTTGGGGTTATCCACTTAGCTCATTTAAGAAGTGTTTAATGGTTAACAAAGACCTCCATGGCAGCAACAAAGAAGCTTTCATCTATTTTCCCTTTGTTGTCTCTCATTTTCCTTATCTCTTTCTTTCTTCTTCTCTTTATTTCCAGAAAAGCCTCTATTTCCTCTTCCACAACTCATCCCCAGTTCCTCCGTTTTAAACTCATCGACGCCAATCCCACCACCCGATCAGACCCATCTGCAATCGGCGATTCTTCATGCGATTACTCTTATGGGTCGTGGGTTTACGACCCAAATGTAGGATTTGATCGATACGACAGTAGTTACAAGGATATATTCAAAGGATGGAATTACATTTTGAACAACAAATCCAACGGTAGAGACATCATTTAGTGGTGATGGAAGCCTCGTAACTGTGATCTCCCACCGTTCGATCCCTTCCAGTTTCTTCACACTTACGGAGATACCAACATTGGTACTTCCCCCATCTCTCTGTCTCAAAGTTAGTTAATTTGAAGCAAATTAGGCCTTAATCAATATTCAATAGTGCAGGGTTTCTTGGTGATTCCTTAAACAGAAACATGTTTGCATATTTGTTTTGTACTTTGAAACGTGTGTCCAATGATGTGAAGAAATGGCGTCCTGTTGGAGCTGATCGTGGCTTTACTTTCCTTCACTATAATCTCACCATTGCTTATCATAGAACTAATCTTTTGGCACGCTATGGTAGGTAAACTGCTGTGAATCATTTAGATAAATTCCAATTTAGTTTCTTTTTGTTTGTATTTCATGGTAGGAACTGTATTGTTGTTGATTGTGTTTAATGCAGATGGTCAGAGCAGCAAGAAAAAGAGAGCCAAGAAGAAGAAGAAGAAGAAGAGCAAAGATAGAAACATGGAGTTTCAATGGCAAAGAATCAGACCCCGCCAAATTAGACAAATAAGACTTCTTTTTTTTTACAATCTATTCTTCTGTTGCTTCTTCTTCTTCTTATTCTTCTTCTTCTTTGTTAAAGGGGTATTTTTAGGGTTTTTTTTTTCAATTTCTTCATCCAACGTGGCAAGTTAACTGGCCACATCAGCCAGTTAACTGGCCACATCAGCGGTTTTGTTAAGACATTAACGGAAATTGTTAGTCAGTGACTGTTTTGTCACTTTTTTATAACGTTAGTGACTGTTTTGTTAGTTTGCAAAAGTTGGGTGACTGAAATGAAACCTAGGTGACTATTTTGTTAGCTACCCTAAAGTTAAGTGACTATTAGTGTAATTTACCCTTAAAATATATAGGACGAATTATCAAAGTCGTATATTTTAAATGGTGATTAAAGCTACATTGAATAAAAATGAACATAAAAGTAACCTATTTAGGATTGGAAGAAGCATCAGCTGGAACCATCGGTACTTTCTTTGCCATTGGAGCAAGCAGAAGCATCACCTGTAACCACATCTTTCGAAAAATGTCAAGCCAACATATGTGCAATCTCTGCCTTATGCAGTGGGATGCTGCAAACTAAATCTACTTCATCCTTGTCAAATTCCATCTTTATTACATCAGTTTTGCATTCCAAAATTAATAAAGTCACATGGCTTGGCGTCAAAAAAGGCAAGTCCTCATTCTGAGATTCCACGCAGGAAGCCAACTTTCAACCCATATGCCAACACTTTGTCCATTAGTGAAATACCATGCTTTTAAGGGCAGAGACTATTTTAAAATCAATGCATGCCATAGAATTCTAAACCCCATCCTATTTGATAACCTTTCTTCCCTCCTATCCAACACATTTACACCTACTAAATAATTAATTAAAAACTAAAATTTACTCTAAGTTTTTATACCTTTTATATATTTAGAAATTAGTTTTCTTACTTTTATTTCAAGAATTTAGTTTCTTTATTTTTTTAAATTTAAAATTGCAATTTCAACCGTTAAGACCATTAAAATATTTGTGCTAAATTCAAGTTAATTACGATAGTTTTTTTTTCACGACTACCAAACCAGTATTTCTTTAATTTCAAAATGTTACAACAATGAACTTAATAAAACAATTTTAACGGTGTTGACAATTGGACCTAAATTTTAAAATAAAAAAAAATAAAGGGATTAAATTCCAAATATAAGAATAATACAAGGACTTGGAGCATATTTTAACATTAACTAAATTACATGTATTTATTATAAACTATTTATACTCAATATAACTAAATTACATAATATTAATTATTAGTTACTTATACTTGATCAATGGCTAAGCAATGGTACCAAAAAGTATATGTTTAATTTCAGGGAATAACTCAACAAATATGGAACATTAGAATAACTAGAAAAAAGTGTATATGATTTTTTTTGTTACTTTTTTTAATAATGGTATTGTCTAATACTTTCTTGGGCTAATGTATTATATACGATGATTTGATTTTAAATATTGTTAGTTCTTTCTCAAATATTATTAAAATTTTTTTATAATAATGAATATTTTTAGAATTTACAATTTATACAACAAAACAAGTAAAAGTATCATAGTAGTCCCTGTACTAAACTTTAAATTGCATTTTGGTCTCTCTACTGAAAAAATAGACAAATTGATCCTTATACGATACGTAGATGCAACAGCAAAAAGTCCTCTGTTAAAAATTTCCCATTAAATACTTATTTTGGTGTTGTATGTATTAATAATAAATTTAGCCCTTAACATTTACATATTTATTCATTTTAGTCCCTATTCTTTTATTTGAAGCAAATTGAGTATCATCCTTTCAGTGTTTACATGACACTATTTTGTTTTATATTTTATGATAAAAAAATTCTAAAAAAATATAAAAAATTTAAATCATAAATAAAATTTTAAATTTAAAAAATTATAAACATGTTTTGAATTAAAAAAACATAAATAATTCTAAAATTTTAAATATATATTTCAAATTTTAATAAAATATTATTTTAAAAAATAGAAATGCAAAAAAGAAAAGAATTTCTTTTAAAAATCTTCAACACATTTAAAAACTTAAAAGCAAATGTTAAGTAGATAAAATATTAGATTGTGTTAACTACTCGCAAAAAAAAAAAAAGTATATAGCAATCATTACATATGGGATTTGATTTATAAAAGGAAAACTCAAACAAAGTTAAGGATGAAACTATAATTATAAACTAGTTTGTATTTTTGTGCTAATTGTGTATATATACTATTTTATATTTAAAATTCAATATAATTTGTGTAAGAATGTTTAAAGTTGATAAATTTATGAATATTGTATAAGTTAAATGGTCATATAAATATATAAAGATTATTTTTTTGTGGAAATTCAATTAAGATACTTATACAATTAATTACTATTATACTATGTGATATTAAAAGTAAATTTTGTATAAATTCAAAAAAAATGTCAAATCAGAAAACTCCTATATAAACTTATTATGTATAATGAAAAGAATGGGGAAATTTGAGGGCTAAATGAGTAAATTTAAATTGCAAAGGTAATTGTCAAAAAAAATTAAAAAATGCAGAGGAGTTTCCTTCGTAAAATTTATCTCCCTTCAATTTAAAAAACTGTTCTTTCCTTGCTTTTCATTTTTGCCATGCATTTGAAAAAGAAATTTTTTTTCCCATAACCCATAAACTTTTACCATTTATGACAATGTTTAATGCCATTCATTTTTATTTATTATAATTTTATATGTTTGGTAAAATATATAATTCAATTTATTTTACCTTAAGTGTGGGTTAGTGGTGTGAATAACTTTTGTAAGTTGAGCAAAATATATTATCATTTTATTTTTGGCTATGCAATGTTTCTTTTCCTTAATCTTTTTTTTTTTGCTTAAATGTTTGTGTAATTATAAAATTTACCTGATAATTAATTTCCAATATTCAACGTAATTATTTGGTTAATTGACTGATGTAATTAAATTAAATTTTGTGATAATTAATGCAAATGTTTCCTTTCCACATTGTATGAATATTTTTATCGATTTTATTGAGTTGGAATTAGAAAACGTATCATTAAAAACAAAAATTAAATAAATAGTATACCACTTCATTTAGTTTTCTACTAATAATTTATAGTTTCAGTAAACTTGGAAATAAAATATAGAAAATTTCAAATAAATATGAATACCTACTCATATTTATTATACTAATTATGGGAATTTTATAATAAAAAAAAGTTGGTAACATTAATTGCAAGAAATAATGTTTAAAAATTAAAAGAGAAAATAATGTTAGTTAATTTGCCTATACGTAACAAGAGGGTTTTGACGCTTCGATTTGAACACGCACATTATATGCAAAGTAGAATCTATCATATCTAGAACATTCACTAATTTCCAATAAAATAAAGAGCTCAAAAATATTAGTTCACCGCATTTTTATAATTCCGATAAAGTTCTTTCATTCCTGCTGCAATATTTGGAGGTAGCCTTTTTGCTTCTACTTCCTTCCTTATTCCATCCATATAGGAGTTCTCTCCAGTGATTCTGTGATTTATTCAACTATTCAACTTCGGCAGACCCTTCACGCCTTAGATGGACCATTGCCTAAAACATCATGTATACAACGGCATCACACCTCTCAGCTACAATAAATTATTAAACTTTCTGGCTAAAGATAGAAAATTTGCAATTTCATGAGAGCAAGCAAACTTAACTGGGACGCTTTAGTGATGAGGCTGCAAATTCACATTAAAATCAGCTTTTTCCATTAACTAGCTAACTTAATGGTTCAAAATTTTGAGCACTTATCCATAAACAAAGTCAAAATAGATAACTCCGAAAGTAAATTCAGAAGATGACTAGTTTAAGGAAGAAGTAGAAGTACAAATTACAAGAAAAGAAATGCATGTCATGCCAAAAATAAAATGCATGTCGCTGTAAAAGCAAACCAATTAATTTTAACTTGAGCCAAGATTGAGGATTTTGGTGACATGTAAATTGTATGATGTAGAGAAGCTTTTATGTCAGACCAGATACTATAGTTACTGTTTTCAGAAAAAAATTAAAAGTTGTTCCCCTTATCCTCGGATTAGAAATGTGCTAGCCATGTAATGCAAAGTAAACAATCAAATTCAAAAAGGAAATAAATAGATTAATTAAGAGAATAAATAGATCATATTAGGGATGTGGGAGTTTAAAAGGGATTAGAAGCAGAAAACCATAAGACCATGAAACTGCAATCGGTGCATGTATCTTTTGCCGATGCCGCTCGCTTCCTCTCGACATCTCCCCATCGCCACTGGGCATTACTGCTTCTTAGCTGCTGTTTTTTGAACCAGAAATAGAAAACCCAAAGAGTTTGCCAGTATTGAAGAGACGATGATAGAGACCTCAGCATCACAGAGAACGACAAACTCTTTGAGGATTCGTTCCATGCTCACCGCACCAATTATTGATGCACTGCATTAAAAGTAGTGAAAAAATGGGGATTAGTGGTTTCTTTTTCTAGAAATAGAGAACCAGCCACAGAAAGGAAGAAGCTTCCCTTTCAAAAGAGTCTTGGAATTGTATTTTAGTGAGTTCTTTGGGTTGATCCTTCGGGTTGGGTCCTGGATCAAGTTATTATATAATAGACTTAAATTGTAATTGTTTTATACATTGGGTACTAATACTATAATGTATCTGTGTTTTTTTCACCCTCAACCATCCATCACTATGTTATAGTATTGATAATTTTTTTTATTATAAACACTAAGGTTATTTATATTTAGTAGATATTAAGATCATAATTAATTTCATCGTATATCAAATCAATCAAGTTGTTGTTAGAAGTATAATTGGTCATACATTGTTGCAATTAATTTTGTGTATATGCATTTTGTAATGACCCGATAGTCACGGGTAATTGAAAAGTATATATTCGGGTTCTCATTTTCGTAAAACAGATTCGTTGTGTGGTTAATTAGGTTTTGGTTATGTAAATTTGTATGAATTTGTAATTAGGTATAAAGACTAAATTGCATAAAGGGTGAAAGTTTAATTATAGATTAAAGAAAAAGTAAAGGGAATAAATAAGCAATTAAGTTCTATTTAACAAATGTATGGTAAAAATAATTACATGTATAAAATTAATATACATATGTATATAATAATATATGTAATACTTAATATTATATTATATTATATTATATTATATTATATTATATTATATTATATTATATTATTATAATAACTATAAAAGAATAAACAAACAAATAAAAGAAATGAAATAGATAAAAGGAATAGAAACAAAGAAGTAAAACGAAAGAAAAAGAAGGAAGGAAAAAGAGAAAGAAAAAGGAGAAAAAGCTAGGGCTTTTAAAGTTCAAAGCTCAATTGGTAAGTTAATTTAATCCTTTTTTTGTAATTTTTATATTTTTTGAATCCTAAAATTAAATACTACCCAACTCATGTCAAAATTTTAGAACTTATTGAGTTTTTAAATGTTGTCTATGTTGAATAATTAAAGTATTAGGGACTAAATTGATAGATTTTTAAGCTAGAAATGAAAAAGGATTAAATTGTAGAACAAATAGTAAATTTTCTGTAATAGGGACTAAATTGTGGAATTTTTGAAATTTATGTATTTAAGTAAAATTGGCGAATTAAATTTAGTTTAAAGTAGAATTTGTATGAAAATATAATATTAATTGTGAAGAAATAAAGTTAGTCTTGGTTTAAAGACTAAATTGGAAATTAAGCAATATTTGAGTAAAAAATTGAAATATTCAATATGAAATTGAATTGTGTTGTATTGATATTTTTTATTATTTTAATTCTGTAGCTAACATAACACGGGAACCCTCGACTAAAAAGGGGAAAGATAAAGTCGACGAGAAATAGCTCGAAATTTCTGGTTTGTATTTTTATAATCCGAATCTAATAATTAATTGTTGTATTTTGATTTAATAATTATGGTAAGTGATTGAGGTGAGTAACTAGCATTTGATATTGAATTGAATATATATGAATTTGTGATTAATGTGAAATGTGAAATGTGGATATTGGATATTGATTGTTTTTTAATTGTGGAATTAAACCCTATTAACTGTATTGGACTGAGTCGAATATAGATGGCATGCCATAGGATTGGAAGAGTTCAGGGATTTTTCAACCTCGAGTCGATGAGACACTGGGTGTCAATTATTTACTTGGGATTAATTTGATGAGACATTGGGTGCCAACTTACTTTGGTTTAGCCGATGAGACACTGGGTGTCAACTTATTATTTCGAATTATCTGATGAGATACTGGGTACCAAATTGGTGTGTTTTGGTTGGATTTGTGTATCCGTCCGAGTCTGAATCGTGTTAATAGGGGTAAATGAATAATAAAGTCTTATAATTGATATTGAAATGGTATGGTATGAGAAATGGAAGTGAAATAGTGAATTGAAAATAAAATGTCAAATATGTTGCAAATATATGGAGTATATGAGTTATACACTCAAGAAATGATTATGAAATGGATAATGCAATTGCATAATAAAATGTGAAATGAATTGTGAAAAACTATTTATATAGCATGTATGAGAATTGAGATATTTGTGAAATAAATGAAATATGATATGGTTGTTGTAAAAATTAAATATTAATATGTGTTTATATTTCAATTGTATATTTGTAATTTCTTATATTTAATTATTCGAATTATAGAAATATCATTGAGTTTTTACTCAGCGTACGGTTCTGTTTTCCGTGCGCAGATTAGGTATAGTGATTTTGAAGAGTTGTAATTAAGGTTGTGAGCATCCATCTCATCACATCTCCAAGTGCCAAGAAGGTATGTTTCAAAATTTTGAATAGAATGGCATGTACTTAGGAAGATCAAGTGTATTCCAAGTAGTAGGGACAAAAATATAAGTTATGAAAACTTATTTTTTTTAAATGTTCAAATATATTAGTGATTAACCAAAATCACTTTGGCACCAAATGTAATATTCCTATATCAGGTTCCTTAGATCGAACCGGGTATAGAGATGTTATATTTAACGGTATCAGAGTTTTGGTTTTCTAATTTCTGCGTAAAGAACGAGTCTAGAAGTATATGCCATAAGGAAATATCGATGTGATGAAATGTGATATCAATATTAGAAGTATTGATAAGTTTGAAAATCTGATTTGTTACTGATAAGGAAATGATTTAGAATTAGTTAGTAATGACTTAAGAGGGAAATTGATAAATATTAAAATTTGATTAAAAAAAACTTATTTTCTATCATAGATATTGGAAGAAACGGCAATAAATCTGATATTGCCTGATGAGATAACAACTTCAGCACAGAAGGAGAAAGTTGATAGGATGATGAGAGAATTGTAAGATTATAGAATGAAACTAGAAGAAGACATTGTTTAACATCTTATTACTGTAAATCGAAAGATGCAAGAAGTGTTATGGAAGAGTCATGAACTGATTAGAAAAAATAAAGTGCAATACTTGACCCTTAGAGAGACATTAATAAAACGAGAGCATCTAATGATTTTAAATCAACTTTGGAAGACATTGGTACCATGAACTTATTGGAATATAGTTATATACTACGTGAAGCTTATAATCTTTGATGGAGTAAGGAAAATAGCGAGACAAAGTATAGGTTCACGAAAGTTGACTGGGAAGCAGAATGTCTTTGACATACTATGGATGGAAAAATTAGTTGTTAGGAAATTACCAAGAGAATTTATAGATTCAATACCCATTATAAAGATGGAAGAAGAAGAAGATCTTGAGGAATTTCTAAATTGGATTGTAGAAGATGAATTTGAAGAGAATTTGGAACTTAATATAGAGAATTTTCTGAGGGAAGACACAAAATCAGAGATGGACGAAGACGCATAAATGGATTTAAGTGGTTAAAAGTAAAGACAAAGTAAAAGTTAAGGACTAGTGAATGTGAAGGAAAATGAGTATATATATAGTTGTACATGTACAAAATGAGAACTTAGAAAGATAGAGTTTTTGAATAAAAAGTTTGGTATATTAATATAAGGTTAGTCTTTTGGAAATAGAAGAGACAATAGAAATATGAGAAGTGGAATAGAATAGTAATGTTTTCCAATTATGAAGATAAAAAAAATGAATTTTTTTAAGAATGAAGTATAAAAAGAAATAAAAACCTTAGTTAAGTAAATAATCAATATTAACAAGAGAAAATGAGAAAATAGAGGTTTTTGAATGAAGATAATATAATAAGTCTAAGAGATTGATGATATATAATATTATAATGTATTAATAGAGATAAGTTATTGCTAAGAAGCGTAGTATTTTTGTTAAAAGAATGTGAAAATTATCAATAGTATATTTTTAAGATATAAATCCTAATGAGAAGATGAATTGGATATTTTTTTGAAAAAGTACGAAAAGAAGAAAAGAGAAAAGAATTAGGTAAAAGAGTGATGACAAGTTCAATTCTATCACAGTCAACTAAGAAAAGTAAAGAAGCTTGAGAATTTATACTCGTATACAAACATAAAGAGCAAAATAAAATAGGGTCTCTGGTTATCTCCAAGGCAAGAATTAAAGGTTTAAGGAAAATAACTATTCGACCTTGTGATAAATGCGAAAAAGAAAATCTCATTGAGGTGAATATTGGATATTTTTTGAAAGATGCTTTAAGTATAACTCTAAAAGACATGGAATAAAGGATTGTTTAGAATTGTTGAGAAAACCAAGAAATAGCTTGTAATGGGTATTAATAAGAGGATAAATTGAATATAGAAAAATTTTCAAAATAGATTATAGAAGATAAGAATAGAATTGATCATGAAAAATAGTGTAAGTATTTTAGAGAGCATAAAAAAGGTAGCGAAATAATCTTAAAAATTAGTGAATAAAAAGCGATCTAAAGTGTGAAAAGAAGAAGAAGAAGAAAAAAGAAATAGCAAAGCTATAAATTATGTAATAAAAGAGGCAAACCTTGGAAGGAATAATTACTTTGAGAAGACTGTTGGCAGCGGCCGAGTCGATAGATTTCTAAAAGGTTTGGATTAAGAGTAATAACTCTGATCCATAACTGGATAATCATTGTTTGCCTCGAAAAGAAAAAGAAATGAAAATGAGAATATAAAAGTATAACAAAGTAGAGTCTGAAAAAAAAGTTAAAAGAATAGTGTCATGATTTGTATGAGATAGTTGTGATAAGAATAATAATAAAAATAAATGAAAAGAAAGGATAAAAAATAAATACAAATGATAAGCTAGGTAAATATATACAGAAAGGAACTATAGAATTATAGAGATGATTTTAAGAAAACTAAATGAAGAAAGGACTTCTAGTTAAGTGGAGAGAAAAGAAATAAGAGACTAATTGAGTAAAAAGGAAATATAGGATTATAAGAATAATTCCAAAGGTAATCTACTAAAGGTCTTCGATTCTTATGGAAAGGATTTTGTCGTTTATAGTGATGCTTCCTTGAGCGGTCTTAGTTGTGTTTTGATGCAAGACAAAAAAGTGACTGCTTATGCATTTCGTGAGCTAAAAATGCATGAACGCAATTATCTAACACACGATTTAGAGCTAGCTGCTATGATTTTTGCTCTAAAGATTTGGAGATACTATCTGTATGGTGAAAAGTGTTATATTTATACCGATCATAAGAGTATCAAATACCTCTTATCTCAAAAGGAATTGAATTTGAGATAGCGTCGTTGGGTAGAACTTCTGAAAGATTTTGATTGTGTTATTGATTACCACCCTGGTAAAGCTAATGTTGTAGCTGATGCGTTGAGTAGGAAAGCAACAATTAAATTACGAGCAATGTTTTCTCAGTTCAATATCAATGACAATGGAAGCCTATTGGCTGAACTAAAAATTAAACCGGTGATCTTTGATCGGATCAAGTCAGCACAATTAGAAGATGACAAGTTGGCGAAAAAAAGAGAAATGGTTTAGAATGGTATATTAGAAAATTTCAGCATTGATGATTATGGTCGTTTGAGATTTCAAAACAGAATTTGTGTTTCGAATGTTTTTGAATTGAAAGAGTTGATATTTTGCGAAGCTCATGATAGTCATTTTGCTTTGCATCTTGGAGGAACAAAAATGTATCATGATTTGAGAGAATTTTATTGGTGGCCAGGAATGAAAAGAAATGCGGTCGAGTATGTGGCTAAATGTTTAACTTGTCAACGAGTTAAGGTAAAACATCAGGAAATGGAAATGGAAATGGAAATGAGATTACTTCAGCCTATTTCTATTTCTAAATGGAAATGAGATTGTATTACAATGGATTTTGTAACGGGGTTACCTTTATCGGCAAGTAAGAAAAATGTAGTATGGGTGATTGTTGATCGACTTACGAAATCAGCTCATTTCATCGCAGTCAGGATTGATTGGTCACTTCAAAAGCTTGCTGAAGTTTATATTCAAAAAAAAAATTGTGAGATTGCATGGTGTTCCTATGTCAATAATCTCTGATCGGGATCTGCGGTTTACTTCAAGATTTTGGAAACAGTTGCATGAATCTCTTAGTACACGACTTAATTTTAGCACAGCTTTTCATCCACAGTTTGATGAACAATCTAAGCGTGTTATTCAGATTTTGGAAGTCATGCTTCATACTTGTGTTATTGATTTTATAGGTTGGGAGCGTTACTTACCTTTGGCTGAATTTATATATAATAATAGTTTTCAATCGAGTATTAAAATGACTCCGTATAAAGCCTTATATAGCCGTAGGTGTCGATCACCTGTTTGTTGGATGGAATTGAGTGAAAGAAAAATGATCAGGCCGAAATTAATTCAAGAAACGGAAGACATTGTTAAGAAAATTTGAGATAGATTGAAGACAGCTTTTGATAGACAAAAATCATATGCAGACTTGAAACATCGAGATATTGAATACTCTATTGGTGATAAGGAATTTCTTAAAGTTTCACCTTGGAAGAAAATCTTGAGATTTGGTCAAAAAGGAAAACTGAGTCCTCAATTTATTGGACCGTATGAGATCACGGAAAGAGTGGGACCAATAGCATATCGTTTGGCTTTGCTTGCAGAATTATAGAAAATACTTGATGTTCTTCACGTTTCAATACTCAGAAGATATCGATCAGATCCATCTCATGTTATTTCGATAGAAGATATTGAGATTCGACCTGGCTTATCATACAAAGAAGAACAAGTTAAGATTTTGGGCACGTGAAGTAAAAGAGTTGCGTAATAAGCTAGTTCCGGTAGTGAAAGTATTATGACGTAGTCATAGTGTTGAGGAAGAGACTTAGGAACCGGAAAAACTATAAGATCTCTATACCCCCACCTCTTCTCAGGTAAATTTCAAGGACGAAATTTATTAAGGAGGAGAATTGTAATGACCCAATAGTCACGGGTAATCGAAAAGTGTATATTCGGGTCTCCATTTTCGTAAAACAGATTCGTAAACATTTATTAAAAATATTTACGAAGTTAGTTGAGTGGTTAATTAGGTTTTGGTTAGGTAAATTTGCATGGATTAAGGGTAATTAGGTATAAAGACTAAATTGCATAAAGGGTGAAAGTTTAATTATAAATTAAAGAAAAAGTAAAGGGACTAAATAAACAATTAAACCCTATTTAACAAGTGTATGTTGCAAATACATGGAGTATATGAGTTATATACTCAAGAAATGATTATGGAATGAATAATGCAATTGTATAATAAAATGTTAAATGAATTGTGAAAAGCTATTTATATAGCAAGTATGAGCATTGATATATTTGTGAAATAAATGAAATATGATATGGTTGTTGTAAAAATTAAATATTAATATGTGTTTATATTTCAGTTGTATATTTGTAATTTCTTATCTTTAATTATTCGAATTATAGAAATACCATTGAGTTTTTACTCAGCGTACAATTTTGTTTTCCATGCGCAGATCAGGTACAGTGATTTTGAAGAGTTGTAATTCAGGTTGTGAGTATCCATTTCATCACATCTCTAAGTGCCAAGAGGGTATGTTTCAAAAATTTAAATAGAATGACATGTATTTAGGAAGATCAAGTGTGTTTCAAGTAGTAGAGACAAAAATATAAATTATGAAAACTTATTTTTTTAAATATTCAAATATATTAATGATTAGCCAAAATCACTTTTAACACCAAATATAATATTCCTATATCAAATTTTTTAGATCGAATCAAGTATAGTGGTGTTAACACATTTTATTTGTCCGTACTATTTTAAGAGAATGCAAGCATGAGTTTTGCAATATACTATTTATCATTTGCTAAAAGTAAAGTAAATTTTCATTGTTGCTCCCAAAAAGATTATAATTTAACATAAAGCTTTCCCCTTGTTCTATATAAGTTTTATAAATATCATACGTATATTTGAATATTTATTATTGAATGAGGCATAAAAGGAATACACTAAGTTTTTAATTAATACTGAAAATTAATTTTTATTTATTTATTAATTCGATGGAAATATATCTCATACAAAAATATTTAAAACTATTAGTGAAAGTGAAATAACATTCACATGTTATGGGATGTGTATCACACTACAAAACTGCCATGAAGTTGTGGATAATAGTATTATTAAGTCTGTAAAATGACCACACCTTAGATTGTTGAAAATGGTAAATTTTTTATGGAAAATTTTTAAAAAATTGCATTTTTTAAAATATTTTATTTTTTTTTAAAATTTTTAAATTGTATTTTTATTTATAATTTTTTAAATTTTTTTATAATTTTCTATGATGTCATATAAGATAAAATAAGACCACATCATCAATAAAAGGTTGAGACCTTGAGGGTCATTTTACTCTAAATAGAAGAGTAAGCGCCAAATTGAGAAAAAAATGTAAATGTTGAGGGTTAAATTTATTATTATGTCTTATATAAATCAGCATTTAACTCACAATTTTAATCGAGGGACTATTTTGTTCATTCATTTAACATACAAGGATCATTTTGCCTATTTTTCAATAGAGGAACTAAAATGCAATCCCAAATATAATACATTGACTGCGACAATATTTTTTTACCAACAAAAAATAATATAGGAAATTATGATGTAATTGTACTTTATTAGTTAAACACATTTTGTGTTTAAACTTTAAACACTATAGAGTGATTGGATGAAAATATAATTATAAAATAAAAATTATATCTTTTTTTGTAATTCAGGAAATAAAATTCTTTACAATTGCAAAAATAAAAAAATACCACCTTAATAGTTGCATTTTCATCCAATTAATGAGATGTCCAAACCGACCTTAAATGTAATTTACTTTCATTTTATTTTACTCATAGATGACATGGTACATTCTCATGATAATATTTCAATGTAATGTGATTTTTGGAAATATGATTACTAAAAATGTAATATTACAACGTTTGTTATATGAAGAAAATACTAATTAAAATCTCGAAAAAATTACATTTATGCATTTGGTTCATTAAATTTTAATATAATGATATATATATTTATTGTATAATTATATATTTATTATTTTATATAAAAATATTAATTAAAAATTGAACTTAAAGTAAAATAAAAAACTTGGAAACATATTTATTAATTAAAAATAAAAAGGGCTTTAAACATGTAAAAAAACTTAAAATAACATGAAAAAAATAAAAAAATAAAAAAAGTTAAGAAGAT